>OY992889.1:92607018-92634518 GCA_963921405.1 Cepaea hortensis | reverse complement strand
ACCGATGCGATTCGAACCTCTGCTGATTCTTACCGTCATCACGTCAGCATCAAAACCATTTGTATCAATATGACCATTGTAAACTTACCTTAATTGATACAAACCCTCCCGGCTCATAAATTATGTATTGCTGTGTTGTCTTTAGTTGACTTGTCTTAAGTCTTAAAATTCTTCTTCTTCTTCTTCAGCGTTCTGAGCCATTGAGGTTCTTTGCTGCAGATACAATCCGTCTCCATTCGTCTCTCTGGTGGACCTTCTCCTGCCAGTCGCTGATTCCAAGTGCTTGTAGGTCTGTACATGTATTATCTCTCAACCGCCTTCTTGGTCTACCTCGGGGTCTACGGTCATTTATTTCCTGAGTGTAAGCGAGTTTTGTTTCCCTATTATCTTCCTTTCTTTCTATATGCCCCAGCCATTGTAATCTATTAGCCTTCATGATACCAGTGATTAGCGGGGACTTAAACAGATCATAAATGTCTTTGTTACTTCTTCTTTTCCACTCTCCACTTTGTGTATCCCTAATGGGTCCAAAGATGCGTCTTAAAATTTTGTTCTCAAATGTTTGTAACAAGGCTTCGTCTCTTTTCGTTGTACTCCAGGTTTCAGAGCCATACAGCACAACTGGTCTGATCAGTGTTTTGTATATTGTCTTAAAATTACGTTGCAAATTTTAAGTTTAGTCACAGAGTTAATTATACATTTTATAAATTATTTCTTGGTATGTACTTTTTGTCTTATACGTCGTCTGTTTCCTCTCTCTATGTGACTTCGTGTGTTTACGTCTTCCGGCCACTAAACTCGTGACTTCTGGTCCTGTTAAGATGAAAACTGTTCAACAAAACGGCTGCGAAAAGAGAAATCTCTTCTTTACACTACACGAGGTCTGAACATGTATTTTCTTCGTGTCTTTCTTATTATATGAAATCTGAACACGTGTTGTGCTCATGTCCCGTCTTAGACAAACAATGAATAGACAGAAAAGGTTCCAGTAACGCAGAAAACAAAAACATATAAAGAAATTATAGTTGTAATGAATATCAGACGCAATTTGCTACAGTCTCTTATTTGTTTTATTTTTCCTTTTAATTCTTTTAGGCTCTTCGACCTAGAAAACATGTTTGCATTCTAAATGACAGAAATTTAATTGTCATTGTCAGCATTTTACCCTCACGAATGTGATTGTGCACTTTCTCTTCTATCTTTATCCCAATGTTCGTTTACTTTAATTTCTGCAACCAGGCATACTTACTTGAGTTGGTCGCGTTGTTTACAGGTAGACATTTTATGATGTCTATGACTACATAAAGGGACAAAGGGGAAATTTTGTTTTAATCGAAAGATGAGACTTAAAAATGTCACGTTACCGCTTGAATGTTCCATGAATGCCCCACGAATGTCCACTGAATGTCCCATGAAAGTCCCATTAATGATCCTTGAATATCCCATAAATGTCCTTTGAATGTCCCATGAATGCCCAATGAATGTCCTCTTATAGCAGTCGTGACATTTCATATGTGTTCTGTCCTCATCTTCAACAACCAGAGAAGAGTCCAATTTATACCCGATGAATGTCCCATGAAAGTCCCATGAATATCCTCTGAATGTTCCGTGAATGTCTCTTGACTGTTGTTTCATGTTTGGGGCACAGTTTTCCACTGTGTCTTAGTTTTTCTTTTTTAGTTGTTTTTTTTAATTTTATAGTTTAGTTGCCAAATAGTTATAGTATATGTATGCGTGCGTGTATGCGTCTTTATATGTATAATTGTATGTGTGTATATATATACATATATATATATAATTTTAGTAACAATGTCAACGACACCAGTAACAATTATAACAATACCAATACCAGGCAATACTACTACAGCAACAGAAATTACAAACAATAGAAAAATAGTAATAAGAACAATTACAACGAGTGCAATACTAAAGACCGAAGCGATTGCGAAGGTGTTACGAATGCAACTCAGAATCTTGCAAACCGCGTTCGAAACACAGCGGCGGGAGATTTGGAAGCAGACCACCTTGCGCTGGTTTTCATACAATGATATGAGAGTCGGTCGTTCAGAAAGCACTGGCAAACTAATGAACGTAAATTTGCAAAGAAATCAGAAACAGCAAAAATAAAATGCTCGGATTGACTGGAACGTCTTGTAAAGGATACGCAACTAATTTTTGACTGCAATAACAATCAAAGCAATAACGCCATTCATGTATATGACTGAATGCAGCAGTATCACTAAAGTCATTTATATACGTAAGTGAAAGCAACACAATTTTAACGATTACAACAAAAACAATTATAATAATTACAACTGCAACAACAACAACAATCAATCAGTCAATCAATATAAAAATTAAAGCAAATATAACAACTATAATAATTACAACACCAACAAAAATAGTTACAACAGAAACAGTTACAACAACAACAACAGTTGCAACAGCAGGAATTACAACAACACTTATAGCAGCACCAAAAAAAATAGAACAGTAGCAATTAAAATAACAAACGTTACAATAATTACTATTATTTTTAAAAAAAAAAAAAAATTGCATGTCCTTCACAGGACGTAGCAGTCAACCCCAGCATTTTCGCTGTTAGTGACTCCTGGGCAAATTTTACGTTCAGTAGTTTGCCATTGCTTTCTGAACGACCGGCTCCTATACCTTTTTCGAAAAAACCAGCACCGCCGTGTTTCGAACCCGGCGCAAGCCCTTAGCCACAGAGCACGGTCTACAACTATTACAGCAATTACAATAATAACAATAATTAAAACAATAACACGAACAACAACTGCAACAAGTTTTGCAACCCCAGAAACTGAAGCAACAACAATAACAGCAATAGCTACAATAACTTGCACAGCAACAAATACACAGTGAACCAAACGGTGGTGAAGAACAGAAACAAGAACATGAAGACCATATAATTTGACACGAACTTGTCTGGAACCCGCAAGGCAAACGAAATAACGGGAGACCTGAACACACCTGGAGAAAAGAATTACAGACTGAGATGAATAATATTGGAAGGGTGTGGAGGGAGAAATAGGAGATGGTAAAAGATAGGCCTGCTTAGCATGGTTTCGTTGAGGGCATATGTCCCTCTGGGTAATAAAGACCTCAGAAGAAAACAAGTATAGTACAATGCACAGATTATATAATGTTTTATAAATCCTTGAAAAGTATATTTTATTATCTTATTTTAAGTTGATTTATGTAAAGAGCAAACATAGCACTCGTGTCATTGTAATATGTGTTCTGTCCTCATCTTCAACAACCAGCGAGGAGTACCAATACTAATGGTATCCGTTGCAGCCTTATGTATATGTCCATCTGATCTTTCCTCTTAGTACTGGGTGATGGTCTGATCCTCTGGTCACTTCCTGCCGCACCAGTCTCTGCAGGCAATGACGGTATATCTGCTCTTCCATACTATACACATGATACTAAAGTGCCCCGACCACATCTGCCTTATCATGCACCAATACATCACCTAGCGGTGCAGACCCAGCTAATCTGTCCGCCTGCTCGTTTCCCAACATACTAGCATGACCTGGGCAAAATATCCCAAGGATACTCTCTAGCTTTGATGTTTTTTTTTCGGGGTAAAGGTGGGTGGGGGTGTTAAAGTATGCCACACTGCTCGAAGCACACCTATCTTCACCCGTCACAACATGTTCTGTGAGTCCGTTACACTCACGACATGCTTGTGCTGTTTGTGCTCCAGCCAGCTGGATGCCGTAGTGACACCCCACCCCCCCACCACACACACACACACACACACACACACACACACACACACACACACCGTTCTCAGACTAGATGTTGTGGTATTATATGTCAGATCCTCCTGCACTAAAACCTGTCCATTAACCTTCGTATGATGCCCGGGGCACTTCTTCGGCTCTCTTAGCACAGAGCGGTCAGTGTAGATAACTGCATCACTTGGCGCGACTTACCCTGTATCAGTGGCTAAAGTACACACTCAACGCTGTCTGCTGACCAATTCCAATACTCCCCATCTAGTGTGATGAAGACCTTCATAGCTGTGACATTTTCTGTGGCATTCTGGCCCATACCTTTGCTGTCCCAGTGTTTTAGAGCATACACACTTCACTAATTGTGTCCTCTGCCTGGGCCATCCGTGATTTTCCTCTTGTTAGCCTGTGACCCTTAATTGTGTCCAGGGCATCATGCAGGAGGTGTTCCTTGCCCGCAACCACTCAGAGATATGACTTGCCCTTAGCCACTATGAGATATGACTTAGTCAACTGCGTCTTAAGTCTGTCCGTATGTGTTGGTAAAACAGGGATGCATCTCATACACACTATAAGCGTGTCCTTTTTTTTCAACCCAGTATCACCCGCATAGCTTCATAATGTTTGCGCTCTAGTTTCACCAGCTGACTTTCTGACACTATCAGCAGTCCCAATCCATATTCAGTTACTGAGATAATCAGATGTTGATAGAGTATGAACAACATTCCTTGCTTCATGTCCATTGCCGCCATAGTCTTCAGTGCACCAATTCCCTTCTTAGATACCATGTGTATTATTTGTTTTTATTGTATTATTACATTTGCAATTTGAACTTTTAATTTTCATAAGTGCTAATGGTCTGAACGCATATAAGCCAAAGTATAACAGACAAACCTGTAGGTATATGAAATATTAGGACCATCTTATTTTTTAGGCCTGGGTGCACGGAGAAATAGATCATACTAACTAATACAAACCCTGCCCTGTCATCTGTGGATCTCACGGAACTATCTTTAGCTAGTTTAATGTGCGAGATAGGAGCCGCCATATTACAGAGGCTAGCAAGCTTGCAGTTCTACAGTTCTATTCTCAACAAGTTTTTTTTTTTCTTATTCTTCTTTCGTTCGCTTGAAATATGTCTATAACTGCAATGTTGTCTCTTGTATGAATGTAACTGTCTTTTGTCCACATATTTCATAGCGTAATTGCGTGGCGTCCTGATTTCTGTGGTGCGCTTCCTGGTTGGTTGCCTCCGTCTTCAGCACCTTTCCTTTACTAGAGCAGACTGTGGTCTTACTCGAGGTTAGATGTGTAGGCACACACACACGTGTCTGCACATGCATGTACGTGCATACACATCTAGCGTGTTCTTGTTATTTTTCGGCGCCAGTGACTCGCCGCCGCCCCTTCTCCTGTTAGTTAAAGCAGTTCCACCACGTGAAGGCCAGGAGTTGGACGTTTGCTGTAGAGGTGATGAATGCGCGAGCCATGGGGTATTTATGCAATGTTGAGCGCTCACCCCAACCCTTCGCCCCCGGCTACATAACAGCAACAATTGGAACCACATTTAGAAGATTTTTAAAAAACGTTATTTAAACTGACCTGGGCTCCCACTTCGACCCAGGATCAAATAAATGCCAGGAAGCTTTCTGGAAAGTACTGGCGATTGGCGAGATATTGACGACACCGTCTGACCAATGCCGGTTACTTGATAAAAGTATGGGTCTAACACGATGGACCCTGTAGTCTCAATGCATGTAGAATGGTTCTCTGCCGTATTTTTACATTTAATGTGTGAGGTACAGAGACACTGTGAAAGAGATACTGTGACAGAGATACTGTGACAGAGACTGTGACAGAGACACTGTGACAGAGATACTGTGAAGGAGACACTGTGACAGAGATACTGTGACAGAAACACTGTGACATTGACACTGTAACAGAGACACTGTGACGTAGACAGCGTGACAGAGACACTGTGACAGAGACACTGTGACAGAGACACCGTGACAGAGACACTGTGATAGAGACTCTGTGACAGAGATATTGTGATACAGACACTGTGACAGAGACACTGTGACAGAGACACTGTTGTCCAGAATAGCTATAATGCCCCGCTAGAAGATCAACAGCGAGTCTGGCCATTATGATTATGTGACAGATTACCATCAGCGATTCTGCATCTTCTATAGACGAAAGACAGGGCGTTAAAATACCATGAAATTTGGAACGGGGTAATAGTTTAATACTGAGGCTCGGAAGCAAATATGTTTGACGGACTTTAGTAGGAGGAAAAATGGGACTGTGGTAAAAGGAAAGGTGGGACTGTGGTGGAAGAAAAGATGGGACTGTGGTGGAAGGAAAGATTGGACTATTAGTTAGTTAGTCGACAGATCATAATCATTGCACATCGAACCATTCAGTCCATAAGTGCTCGGATCCCCTCCTCAGCAAATCCCGCAGCGTGTAGCGGCTAACGACACCAGTTGTGTGCTGGTTTATCAGTCTTCGTTGGCTTCCTGCGAAGTGTTCTTGTTTGGCCACACCTCTTTTAATTTATTGTTCTCGCAGTCTGACCATGGTTGTAGATTCGCAGTCATCACTTGGTTCCTGCAAAAGTCATACTTCTTGTAGCGCATTCAGAATGTCAGCCTGGTCCATGGCGCGTCCGCGCTCCACATTAACCATACCTGCTAGCTTGTCAGCCCGCTCATTTCCTTGTACTACCGCATGCCCTGACACGAAGATGAAACTAATCTTTGCCAGCCGAGACAGCTCCAGAGACAGCACCCACTCTCTTCGGATCCACCCCGTCTCTATCCTCTTGATCATGCTCATTGAGTCGCTAAGGACACGTGCCCTAATGAATGTCTGTGTCTCGAGCCATGTTATTGCTTTACTTACTGTCATGACTTCCATAGTCAGGCTACTTGTGGTCTCAACAAAAGCACCAGAGTCCTCCTTCCCAATTCTCCCTCCGGCCCGCGCCGCAAAAGCCCATGAGCTTCTCACATGTAGAACGACCGACCCATCTGTGTAAATGACAGCATCACCGTCTAACGAGTTCTCGAAAATCAACACGTGTACTTCCGCCTCCACAGCCGGATTTTCTTGTCTGCATTTTCTATCTATTTGGATGCAAACTGAAAAGGACGCCCAGAAATTCCGTTGGCACTTGTACCCACTCCTCGCCAGGTTCTAAGTCCTCCAGTGAACACACCTGTTGAAGAATGTCTTCCGCTTGACCCATCCACGACCTTCCCCATTTTAACCTGCTGCCCTTCACCTTCCTAATTTCACTATGCAGTAGATGTGTGTTTGCGTTGACTCTTAGGTTGGCACGTGCTCTGAAAATTTGTAGTCTTAAATGATTGGAAAATCAAGAAGGTAGCGCATTGCCCTGCATGCTGTATCTCTTGTACATCCAAGAATAATGCGCATAGCTTCGTTTTGTATCCTTTCCATCCTTTCTATCTGCTTACGACTGAGAGTCATGATCGCCATCGTATACTCAAAAACAGACATGACCAGTCCCTCGTATAGGAGGCATAGATGGTGCTGCTCACAGTTTGCTGCCGCCATCACCCGCATCGCAGCCAAACCTCGCTTGGCCTGTGTTATCACCTGGTCTATGTGCTCATTATAAGCAAGGCTTCAATCAAAACGTATCCCCAGGTAATTCATTGCCTGCGTTCTTTCCACAGATTGGACTGAGGTAGGAGCAAAGATTGGACTGTGGTAGGCTCAAAGATCGGACTGTGGTAGAAGCAAAGATTGGACTGTGGTAGGAGCAAAGACTGGACTGTGGTAGGAGCAAAGATTGAACTCATGTAGAATGAAAGATTGGACTGTGATAGAAGAAAAGATTGCAGAAGTAAATTTTGGACTGTGCTAGAAGTATAGATTGGACTGTGGTAGAAGTAAAGATGGGACAGTGATGGAAGCAAAGATTGGAGTGTGATAGAAGCAAAAAATTTGAGTCAAGTAGAATGAAAGATTGGACTGAAATAGAAGCAAAGATTGGTCAAAGTTCAAGAGGAAAAATAAGACTGTGGCAGAAGGCAAGATTGAAGTATCTCATAAAGGAAAGACGTATAGATAGGGCTGATTACAAAAATAATCCGAGAAAGATATGAATGAAGTAGATGGAAAGGTGGGTCTTGGGTAAAAGGAAAGTCTCAAGCAAGAAGGATACTCAAATAGAAGGAGCAATGGGCTGAGGCGTGAGGAAAGATAGATCTATGGTAGAAGTAAACATTGGACTGAGGCATAATTGAAAATGAGTCTAAGGAAAGATAGGATTGAGGTAGAAAGAAAGATTAAACGCGAGGGGGGAAAAAAAATGGGTTTGTAGTTGACGGAAAAATTTTCGTAGGACCTATCCAATAGATCTCCTTGTTTTGTTTTGTTTTTGTTTTTGTTTTTTTAATTCGCGTGGAAGGGGTCTCAAAGTCCTACATTTGGACATGTCGACCCATCCAGATCCTCTTTCATATCGTCAGGTTTTCAGCTTTGTTTGATGTTTTTGATTATTGCCATATTAGGCAGTTTCTTCCGCAAGATGGCCGTGTACATTTACAGATTAATGCTCTAATTAAATTACTTACTTACTTGAAACGTTTACACACGAAAATAAAATGCTTCACAATTTTAAAATATTATTTTTACAAAGGGAAATTACTCATTTTAAACAGTAACTTTCAGATATTACTTCCCTTAATATGTTAAGATATTTTGCCAGTGCTTGTAACATCCAATCATTATCATCAGATCTAGTCCTTTCCAGGCCGCCACTCTCAATAAAGACGACTCTCGATCTTTCGCCAGTCCTCTTCCTTATACATGTTCTTGAAATGTTACGTTTATGTCTTTCAGGGGGTTGGGTTATAGGGTTATCATGCATCTACTCTAACACTATAGTATCAGGTTTATTTACCTTCTCTCATAAAAACAAAAGGCAGGGATCATCCAAATAAATGGAACACCCCTAAGAGAAGATAAAGAACCAACATACCTTGGAGTAACATTTGATGGCAGGCTGACATGGAGAAAGCACATCAACAAAGCAGTAGCAAAAGCCAGAAGGAAAATAGCCATCCTGAGAAAGCTAAGTGGAACCACTTGGGGAGCCAGTGGGAAAATATTTAGCAAAATTTATCAACAGAGCATACGACAATACCTGGAATACGGGTCAACGGCGTGGTGTTCGGCATCAAAAACCACACTACAAGAGCTGGACAAGGTGCACAATCAAGCACTTAGAGTCACCACAGGAGGGATGAGATCAACCCCTATAGTGGAAATGGAAAAGAAGGGGAGGACACAAGCACTGAGAGAGCGCAGAGATACGAAAACGCTAATACAAGCAGAAAAGTTCCTCAGCTTGCCACGCCACCCTATGAAGAACAGATTTGAAAACCTAGCTATGGGGCGGTTGAAAAGAAGTAGTTTTATCCACCAGGCAAAACGACTCTGCAGAGAAACCATCGATCTGCCCACAGTTGGTATCCCCCTAACAACTATTCCAGAGCGAACTCCATGGAAAGATGAACATAGACCATCATTAAAAATCCAGACAAAAGTGAGAGGAATGTTTGACAAGGAAGAACAGCACAGTGTGCAGCGCAGAACAGCCATTCTCGGCTTCCTTGATGAAGAATACCCACATTACCTCCGGATCCGAGTCTACACAGATGGGTCAGCACAACATGCTGTTCGAAATGGAGGAGCTGGAGTGTACATAGAATACCCAAATAATACTGGGGACACAGCCAGAGTACCGACAGGAAAGTACTACCATAACTATGATGCTGAAATTAAGGCAATCAAGATAGCAACAGAGAAATTATTAAATACCAGCAATGGTACACAACCTGTGGTGCTATTGACAGATGCAAAATCAGTACTCGAGGCGCTCCTGTCTGGGAAATTGCCAGTGCTAAGGACACTACTTTCTGAACTTAGCAGTCAGCATAAGGTCACCATACAGTGGATACCATCCCGCTGTGGAGCACCCGGAAACGACAGAACTGATCAATTGGCTAAGGAAGGAGCCAAAGAAGAACAGCCTGATGTGCCCATTGCATACCACCAAAAGAAAGGAATGATCAAATCAGTCAGAAAGTCACCAAATCCTGCTCAGGATGACTACCACGTTATGGACAGACCAGAACAAGTCATTATTCTGCGCCTCAGAACAGGACACGATAGATTACGCACCCACATGTATAAAAAATTCAAAATTGGTGAAACAGCCATGTGCACATGTGGATTGGCGTCGCAGACAGCAGTGCACTTACTCAATGACTGCCCAAAATATAGCATATCTAGGCAAACCTTCTGGCCTAGAGAGACGACAGTGGAAGATAAACTCTATGGACCGCTGTGTGAACTAAACAAGACAGTTAATTTCATACAAGAGACAACATTGCAGTTATAGACATATTTCAAGCGAATGAAAGAAGAAGAGGAAGGTTTAAATAACGGCTGCCAATTCTGGACAATTAGAACACAAGCGAAACAATCCCAGAAAGCTTGGAGATGTGGTTTTACAGAAGAATGCTTGAAATTTTTTTGACAGCTCAAAACAGTATTCTGGACATTTTGAGGGTGGGTAATTTGCATAGACAGACTTATCTCAACCATCAGAAAGAAGCAGCACCATTTTGGCCTCATTATAAAAAGACAAAAACTGGAACATGTTGCGACAATCGGAAAGATTTGTGGAAAAAGATATAGAGGATGTCAGCGTGAGAAAATTCTTGACAGTCTTGTGTTATGACATGGAAGGGAGTTAACACATTAATTGATCTTGTCGTCAGATATCGCAATTTGTGGAGAGACATGATCGGCCATGGAGTTGACAAGCAATTGATGATGAAGACTGAAAATGTCTGGTCGTTCTTGATACATTGTTTCTCTTAAGAATAATTAAATGTACTGGAAATCGTATGTCTTTGAAAAAGTTCCACACATACGGCTTGTCCTATGCTCTAGCCTCTACCACTCATAGTTCTAAAATACAATGAATGAATCACCACTCTCCCCCGATGTGTCTCCACCTTGCCGTGGTGGGGGAGCTTGAGTGTCCCGTTGACCCCATGTGCTTGCCGATGGGTGAAAACTACATATCGGACAGCGTATGGGATAGGGGCCAGACTAAGAGAGACACAACCTGCTGCTCTGCAGGAGACTGAGGATAGCAGTCAAAAAGTTTAAATCAGGCGCACGAAGGCAGTTCTTGTTTCGGACAATATTCTAAGGCTCTCTGTCGAGGGTTTAGGCTGAACGCCTCTAAGCCACAGACCCTCGGATCTGAGAGTCGGGCCGATATCCAACTACCGAAAAATTGGAATCGAGATACTGAGCAAGCTACATGCCCAGTTCTGACACTTGTTTGAAGGCTCCTCAGCTGAGGGATATGTTGGATTCCCGGATGAGATGGCCTGGCCGTTTCTCACTGACTGCTGCACGAAGGTAAGGTGCTGAGCCGGCAGCACATGTAGCCTACCTCGTGAGCGAGTACAAAAAGTCAGTAAAATGCCCCAGTCGAAGGAAATGGTTACGAAAACTGTCTGTATCTAACTCATAGAGAGTGTAGATAAAAGTGGAGAAACGTCTCAATAACGCGAAATGGAACGCACGGCGAGCGAACATATTGCGTGGTCCAAAGTCAAAAGCAAAAGCTTACCGAGTGGTTGTCGCCCGCAGTCTGACCGCCCCTGGAGCTCACTTGAGCGACCAGTGACAAGCGAGATGCCCAATACATGGAAGTGAGGAACTAAAGCAGCCATGAGCAGGACGTGGCAACTCCTCGGGTGAGCCCAGTCTCGGAGCAATATGTGCCGGCTCTGCAATTATGGAAGCCTCCTTGGATAGCGAGGGACTGCCCATTGCCTGCCCCTGCCTTCCCTTGAGGGCCGACCGCGATGTCGTTGGTCGTTCTATCTTGACCAGCTGAGATGTGGGCGACATCACAACAGTCTAACGTGCCTCGAAATCTGAGGAAGGTTAACCTCATTAAAAAATGCCCGCCGGAAGTCGGAAGTGTCGTCCTACGGGTGGCAAACTAAAAATTGACACTACGCAATTACGTCCGAGTGAAATGTCTCGTCCGAATGTCTCTCGTGCTAGGAACAGCTCTGACTACCTAGTTTCCGAATGCCGCTCTTGTTCGGAACAGCTCTGACTAGGTAGTTTTCCGAATGTCCGCCGTGTCTGGAAAAGCTCTGATGGGTACAGGGACAAGCACATGTCCGAAAACTCGCTTAGTGGAAACCAACCGCAGAGCTGACTGGTTTGTGCAGGAACGGCCCAGGGCGAGCGAAATGCCCAATATATTGAAGTGAGGAATTAAAACAGCCATGAGCAGGACGTGACGATTCCCTCGGTAAACCCAGCACCAGAGCGTTATGTGCCGGTTCTGCAATTATGGAAGCCACCCAGGATGGCGGAAAATGCTATGGACTGTCCCTGCCTTCACTTGAGGGATGACCGTGTAGTCTTCGACTGTTCCAACTTGATCAGCTGAGATGTGGACGGTACCACAAAAGTGAGAGTCTCCCAGGATTGCTAACCTGGTCAAAAATGCACGCTAAAAGTCGGATGTGTTGGCCTGAGGGTTTCGACCCGAGGGTGCCTAACCAGACACACCGCAATCACATCTGAAAAAATCACTCCGGATGAACGCAAAGAAGAAGAAGAATCACCACCAAACGAGAAGTAGAATAATGTAAGCTTTTCTAGAACGTGATTACTTAAAATTTAATGGACTTTGCGGCCAAAACATTCGTCAGCACACAAATAACAAATACACACCGGTACACTTACATGGCAAACTCTACATGAAAATACATAGTTCTAAAATAATATTTTGTGAGTCTTGTTTGTGTCTGATATTTATATATTTCACCGAGCGCAATAATTTTATGTTATATAGACACTCAACGCCTAACGACTTCAACTTCAGTACGACATCGCATTATAACAACGTTTTGAAACGCTATCTTCATGTAGCAGATACTTTGCCAAAGTCACTCTTACCAAGGCAAGTCAAAACGAGCCCTCGATCATTCCTCGGTTATTCTGTGTTATGTATTCTCGTGTCCAGAGCGTCTTCATTGCTCTATGACCATCTTCACAACCCGTATGTTGGGATGGATAGGGCAAGCCAAGAATAGTAACACTATAGCATGTCATGCATGTCGTGAGAGGCAACTAAGAAGGGTTGTGCTTAGGGCACTGCTGATTTACTTGATCACTACTTCTTTTCTTTTCATTCTACGAGTGCTTGTCCATAGCGGTGATTTTATTTTATCAAACTACTGTCTCTCCCGATGGTGTTTCCATCTTGTCGTGGTGGGGGAGCTTGAGTTTCTCAATGACCCCGAGAGCTACGCCAACGGAAGCGTAGCTACCAGCAGGACCTCCCAAGCCGGACAGGTCAAAGAGTAGAGAACAGACAAAGAGAAACACCCT
Organism: Cepaea hortensis; assembly: GCA_963921405.1. NCBI lineage: Eukaryota > Metazoa > Mollusca > Gastropoda > Stylommatophora > Helicidae > Cepaea > Cepaea hortensis. Next base: position 92,621,277 of record OY992889.1, on the reverse strand, counting down.
GGTCCTCCAGGTTGGCGGTTGAAGCGTGGATTAACATCCCGACCTTTGTAAAAACTATTTTGTTATGAAACAGATACATGAGCCTCGAATTCGGACTGATTTATTTGGACAACGACCTTGGAACGTTAAAGGACTTTTGAGATTTGGAACATGGAATGTACGGACACTATATCGAGCTGGAGCGCCCGAAGAACTAACCCGGGAGCTGGTGGAATATCAAATGGATATAACAGCAATTCAAGAAATAAGGTGGCCAGGAGAGGGTATTTTAGGGCAAAATGGAATGATTATAATATACGGAAGAAACACCCAAAATAAACATGAATTAGGAACAGGATTTGTCTTAAAAAAGAGTTATGGGGGAACGTTCTAAACTTTAAAACTGTTAATGACAGGATTAGTAAATTACGAATAAAAGGTAAATGGAAAAATATAACTATGATTAATGTACATGCGCCTACTGAAGAGAAAGAAGATGATATTAAAGAAGACTTTTATAATGATCTGGAAGATGTCATAGAAGAAACCCCCAAACAGGACATCCTGATTATGCTGGGAGACTTCAACGCAAAAATAGATAGAGAGCAAACTCATAAAAAAAGTTGCCGGTATGGAAAGCCTACATACAACTTCAAATGATAATGGATGGAGAGTCATCAACCTGGCAGAAGCCAAAGGACTGCAGATTAGCAGTACCAGACTGCAAAGAAAGGATATACACAAACAAACTTGGAAATCATGCGACAAGAGAACATATAATAAAATAGGTCACATTATAATTAACAACAAAAATGCATCAAACATACAGCAAGTCAGAAGTTATAGAGGAGCTGAGTGCCACAGCGACCACTTCCTCGTTGGGGCAAAATTTAAAATAAAACTTAAGCGAGCTTTCTATGCTAAACTACAAAGTTTACACCCAACATATAACATAGAAAAACTACAAGAAATTACAGTCAAAGAGAAATTTGCAGATGAAATAAAATGTAAACTTGAAATTCTACAAAACCTGTTGGAGGAAAGCGTTGACCAAACTTGGTTGAACATCAAGAATACAATTCAAACTACCGCAGAAGAATGTCTCGGTGTGTTAACCACGCATAGAAAGAACAGATGATTCAATCCAAAATGTGAAGAAGTAGTCAATAGGAAAAAGAATGTCAGACAGTTATGGCTAAATGACATCAACAACATCCAAAATGAAGAGCAATATAGAACTGAATGTAAAGAGGCTACAAAAATAGTTCGGCAGCAGAAGCGAGAATATATGAGCAATATAATCAAAGATATGGAAACTAATCACCAGAAAAACGAATTTAGAAAGTTTTTTAAAGAACTGAAGTCAATGAAACGAGGGCACCAACACAACACATATGGTTTAAAAGACAAAAATGGTAATATGATAAATACCAATGAAGAAATGTGTAACACGTGGAAAGAATACTTTGTTGAATTACTAAATTGCGAAGCTCCAAGTAACACTTTCCCACAGGAAGAGGTTCTAACATGTGATCCACAAATTGAAATTGAAGAAATCTTATATGTAATAACACGACTTAAAAACAATAAGGCAACTGAGGCTGATGGAATTGCTGCTGAATTTATAAAGGCAGGTGGCAATGCATTACATCTAAAGCTATACGAACTAATAATAACAATCTGAAGGACTGAAGAACTACCCCATGACTGGAAAGAGTCATTATTGATACCTATCTTTAAGAAAGGCGACAAGTTCCAATATAAAATTATAGAGGGATATCACTCCTTTCCACAAGCTATAAGATACTATCCGCGGTATTACTAAATAGACTAAACCCATATTCAGAAGACATATTAGGTGACTACCAGGCGGGTTTTAGACAAAACAGATCAACAATAGATCCAATATTTTTGATGGATTTTTTTATGGATAAGAGTTTTACATTTATGGATAAGAGTGTTAAATATATATATATATATATATATATATATATATATATATATATATATATATATATATATATATATATATATATATATATATATATATATATATTAATAAGATATAAATATGTTTGTGGATTTAAAAAAGGCTTATGATAGTGTCCATAGGAATAGTCTATGGAATGCTATGCTGGAATTTAGAATACCAAGGAAGTTAATCAACATGACCAGACTATGCATGGAAAAATAAATATGTTTGCATATCCTTTACAGGACATTGCTGTCAACATCAGCATCTTTCAGCTGAGTGTTGATTTCTTGGCAAGATTACGTTCAGTAGTTTGCCATTGCTTTCTGAGCGGCCGGCTCATATACCCCGTAAGCTACCGACACGATTCGAACCACTGCTGATTCTCACTGTCGTCACGTTACCTACGAGAATATACGAGATTACGAAGAAAAGTCGCTAACATCTAGGCCAGGAAGCCGGCCTATGCATTGAAGATACTTATAATATAGTAACATATAAAGGCAGGAAATCAGACCCTTTCCAAATAACATCTGGCTTGAAACAGGGTGATGCACTATCGCCGCTCCTTTTCAATCTGGCTCTAGGGAAAGTTGTAATGAAGGTAAAGGAGGAATGTGCTATTGGAGGAACATCCAGACTTCTGTGTTATGCAGATGATATTGATATTATAGGGGGAAATGAACAAACGACATCGGAAATATTGACTCACTTAAAGGAAAAAGCTCAACAAATGGGGTTGGTTATCAACCAGGATAAGACAGAATATATGGTAATTTCAAGAGAAGGAACGGCTAAAAACTCTGGCCACATACAAATAGATAATATTACCATTAAAAGAACGGAAACATACAAATACCTGGGTACAATCTTCAACTGCTCCAACATAATAAGGGAAGAAAGACAAGCTAGAATCAACTCTGGAAATAAGATATACTATGCACTACAACATCAGCTAAAATCAAATGCGCTTTCTCGTAACACCAAGATTACAATATACAAAACACTGATCAGACCAGTTGTGCTGTATGGCTCTGAAACCTGGAGTACAACTAAAGGAGACGAAGCCTTGTTACAAACCTTTGAGAACAAAGTCTTAAGACGCATCTTTGGGCTCATTAGGGATACACAAAGTGGAGAGTGGAAAAGAAGAAGCAACAAAGACATTTATGATCTGTTTAAGTCCCCGCTAGTCACTGGTATCATGAAGGCTAATAGACTGTAATGTCTGGGGCATATAGAAAGAATGGAAGATAATAGGGAAACAAAACTCGCTTACACTCAGGAAATAAATGACCGTAGACCCCGAGGTAGACCAAGAAGACGGTGGAGAGATAATATACATACAGACCTACAAGCACTTGGAATCAGCGACTGGCAAGAGAAGGTCCACCAGAGAGACGAATGGAGACGGTTTGTATCTGCAGCAAAGAACCTCAATGGCTCGGAAAGCTGAAGAAGTAGAAGAAGCTACTGTCTATTGACGTAGAATCTATACTTACAACACTCTACGGTGTTATCTAAGAGGGATTATTTGTCAACCTCTGGTGGATTGTGTTATCAATGAGAGATGATTGTTTAATCGATGGGAGATTATTGTTTTATCTAAGGGAGGTATTGTTTTATCTAAGGGAGATTGTTGTTTTATCTAAGTGAAATGATTGTTTATCTAAGGGAGATTTTTAAAAATCTAAGTTGGATGATTGTTTTATCAATTAGAGGTTATTGGTTTTGCTATGGGGATGACTGTTTTATCTAAAAGAGATGATTGTATTATCTACTGGAGGTGACTGGTTTATCTATAGGAGACGGCTGTTTTATCTAATTGATATGATTGTTTTATCTAAGGGGGATGATTGTTTTCTCTAAGGGGGAATGATTGTTTTATGTAAGGGGGAATGATTGTTTTATGTAAGGGGGAATGATTGTTTTATCTAAGGGGGATGATTGTTGTCTCTAAGGGGGAATGTCGTTTTACCTAAGGAAGGTTGTTGTTTTATCTAAGGGAGATTATTGTTTTATCTAAGGGAGATTATTGTTTTATCTAAGGAAGAATGTCGTTTTACCTAAAGGAAATTATTATTTTATCTAAGTTAGATGATTTTTTTATCTAAGGGGGATGATTGTTTTATCTAAGGGGGAATGATTGTTTTATCTAAGTGGGAATGATTGTTTTATAGAAGGGGGAATGATTGTTGTTTCTAAGAGGGATGATTGTTTTCTCTAAGGGTGAATGTCGTTTTACCTAAGGAAGGTTGTTGTTTTATCTAAGGGAGATTATTGTTTTATCTAAGGGAGATTATTGTTTTATCTAAGGAATATTATTATTTTATCTAAGGGAGATTATTGTTTTATCTCAGGGAGGTTATTGTTTTATCTAAGGGAGATTATTGTTTTATCTAAGGGAGAATGTCGTTTTACCTAAAGGAAATTATTATTTTATCTAAGTTAGATTATTGTTTTATCAGTTAGAGTTGATTGGTTTATCTAAGGGATAATGATTGTATTATGTACGAGCGATGACTGTTTTACACATGGGATATAATTGTTTTATTCAAATGAGATTATTATTTTATATATGGGAGATGATTGTTATATCTAAGAGAGGTGATTGCATTATCAATGAGAGATGATTAATTAATCTATGGGATACGACTTTGTTTTTACGGGAAAATATTCGGACATTTATTGGGGGTCCCAATTCCTGTGTAATGAAGGAGATTCCTTACAACAAACCAAAATGTACCTTCAGCATTTCTGTTAGTATCAAACATCATAGATAAGGTATTTTCTTGTAGTTCCCGATTATCTATTTTCTTATCTATCTAGGCTCAATGCGTCACTGAAGATAAGGTTCGTGCCTTGTTTTTATCATTGCATTGAAGCAATTGCTTGAAAAGTGAAAAGTTAACAAACCGGATATCCATAGCTTGTAGCTGAAGGTACGGTAAATATAACTCTCTTCTTACAAAAGCATAACACTCTATCTACATACGTAGATATACTGATATACTGATACCATGTATTTGATATAAATATATCATTCTTCTTACATAAATATTTTACTCTTTCTTCATAAAAATAGAACACTTTTACCACATAGCTATACCATTCAGCCTACATAGATATAACACTCTACAAAAACAGACTCTTCTTTCACACGTCCAACAGTCTTTGAAAATAAAAGTAACGCTCTTATCCATAAATGTAACACTATTATCCATAAATGTAACACTCTTACCCATAAATGTGACACTCCTATACATAGATGTAACATTGTGTTCCATAAATGTAAGTCTTCCTACACAAATCTGACACACGTATCCATATATGTAACACTCGTACTCATAAATAAATGTAAGTCTTCCTACACAAATCTGACACACTTATCCATATATGTAACACTCGTACCCATAAATGCAACACACGTATCCATAAATTTAATACTCTTTTCAATTACATAAATGTAATACCCTTCCTCCAAAAATATATACTCTTCCTACATAAATAGTAAAAGCTTTCTGCGTAAATATATACTCATCCTCGACAGAGCCATATGGGATAAAACCCGGTGCAATGAAGTCGATTTTCTCGTATTTCAATATTCTTTACCACAACATATGAAGCTGAGGACCAAATCCCCTCATCGTTACCTTTCCTTACCAGGCAATTTCCTGAAAATTCTTAAAATTACCTGGTAGCCATTTTGTTTACAAATTCAAAGATCCACACAGGATTTATATCTTGTCTTCTCGTGTTCGAATCGGGCGTAGTACTTTAGAGCCACTTCTAACTTAGCTTTTAGCCTTGAGCATGTACTTGATATTGTTGCTGTAATGACGTTTATGACTCCGTCATCTGTGTACGTAAGTAGAATGAAGAAGCCATAAACAAAAAATTGCACGCTTTCTTGCCTGGAATATTTTGCTGTGTCTGGTGAGGTGCGTACTGCATATATATATATATATATATATATATATATATATATATATATATATATATATATATATATATATATATATATATATATATATATCATATCATATCATATCATATGAAGTGGATAAACAAATAATTGTTTATTAAATTGCATGTCCTTGACAGGACGGTAGCAGTCAACCTCAGCATTTTCGCTGTTCGTGATTCCTGGGCACATTTTACGTTCAGTAGTTTGCCATTGCTTTCTGAACGACCGGCTCCTATACCTTTTTCGAAAAAACCAGCACCGCTGTGTTTCGAACCCGGGTATACGGGCTCACAAACCGCGTTCGCAAGCTCATAGTCACAGAGACCGATTTGAATGAAATACTAAGTACATAGTCGCCGATAGTGTGCGAATGTGGAGTACGTCATCTCCACGGAGAGGCTAAGATTTAACAGGAAGTCCATCTGTTTGCATAGTAACGACTGGAATTGCTTAATCGATAATGCTTCGATATATTTAAGCGAGGTTGTTGTGCGTTGAATACAGTATACAGTGTTTTTGTACGTTAACTTTATGATTGCAATTATGCAACTGTTCCATGATGGCCGACTTCGATTTTTTTATGACCTATGCACTGCACAGAGTAAAGAACTCCTTCTTCGTCATAAGACAATTTTAGGTACAAAGTGACACCCCCCCCCCCCCCAATTTGTACATACTAATCGACAACAGATCCATGGGGATCGACCCCTCTGGATAGGCGTCGGAGCTATCCCCTCTGGATAGGCGTCGGAGCTACCGAGTTCATTTTCAGCTCGACATTTTCGGCAGTCTGTTAGCTGTTCTGCAGAGAACTGACCTAGATTAAATAAAAACCCAGTGCAATGAGCTCGTTCCTCTTGATTCTTAACTGATTAAGTGCCATGGGATGATTACTCGTCTTAAGCGACTTCCCGTATCTGCCATCGGATTATATAACGCCGAAATGTTGTCATTGCAAAATGTTGTCTCAATTAAAATATAAATACATTAATTTTGCCTAAGCAACCCCCTTTAATTTTATATATAATACAACATGTCTGCTACCATATAAACAACTTTTAGGTCATAAATGTGACACAATCCTAATTCCCATTTTCCGCCATCCATTTTTGTTAGGTCCAAACCTACGTTTGGTTTGGCACTGAATCTGTTAACACCCAGTTTATAACTGTTATTAATGTTATTATTGCAGCAACACAATGATACCCCTGCTGATGACACTCGTGGTTGTACATGGTATTCTTGCAGTGGACGTGACCATTTGGAGCGACCCGCCAAGTTTACGATTCAGCCTGCCTCGTAAGTACAGATATCCGTTGGCGACAGTAGAGGGAGATAGGAGGTCCTGAGATGTAAGGCATCATCATCTGGCAGATCCTTGGCACAATAGCGCTTTCATTACGGCCTGCAGATATGAGGTTCTCAGTCCTTGACCAGTTCTCGCTTGCCACGTACATATTTCTCTTTTACTTTTACTTTACTTTATTTTACTTTATTTTTACTTTATTTTACTGTTACTATCACTTTACTTTACTTTTACTTTACATTATTTTACTTTTAGCATCACTTTACTTAACTTTACTTTTACTTTACATTATTTTACTTTTATCATCACTTTACTTTACTTTACTTTTACTTTACATTATTTTACTTTTAGCATCACTTTACTTTACTTTTACTTTACATTATTTTACTTTTAGCATCACTTTACTTTACTTTACTTTACATTGTTTTACTTTTAGCATCACTTTACTTTACATTGTTTTACTTTTAGCATCACTTTACGTTACTTTACAGTTACTTTACTTTACAGTTACTTTACTTTACTTTTACTTTTACTTTTACTTTAATTTTAATTTACTTTTATTTTACTTTGCTTTACTTCACCTTTTCTTTTACTTTATTTTACTTTTACTATCACTTTTTTTTACTTTACATTACTTTACTTTACTTTACTTTACTTCTAGTTTTACTTTGCTTTACGTTTTTAACTCACGCGTTCCTCTGTCTCATTTGTCTAATACTTTTCCGCATTCTGCTAGTGTCTTTGCTTCATCTGTTTTATTGAAATGCCCCATAAAGTGCTTCCTTATGGCTTTCATGGGTGATCTACCAACGCACGCAGCAATTAACATCTCATCTCTTGTTTTCTTGCTTGTCCTTGATTCTCCCAACATTCTTCTCGGATTCAATATTTACATTGTCCCCAGTTTCCCCATCATGTCACAACGCATTTCCCAGCACCCTAAGGCATACGTAAGTTAAAGTAAAAATGTTGAGGACATGCATCTTTCACGTGATAACATATGGGTGTGAGTCAAGGAACATGTCGAAAAATCTCAGGGGTTACAGGAGATGAACATACAGTGAACAACTAGGGTCAGAATTGAATTGTAAGAAGACACAGATTATGGTCGTCACTAGGAAGGAAGAAATACCACAGTGTAATATACAAGTAAATGGGCATTCTTAAAGAAGTGAATCGGTACAGCTATCTCGGAACAGTCATAACATCTGATGGGAGATGCCTTGAAGAGATTAGAACAAGAATTTCCATGGCGAAGGTAGCCTTTTGCAAGATGAAAAACATACTGACCAATAAAAAGATATCAATTGAAACGAGAAAAAGAGTGTTGAAGTGCTGCATAGAACATGTACCTTTTTATGGATGTGAGGCGTGGACAATGAGCAGACAAGCTGAAAAACAGCTGATGGCTGTAGAAATGTGGTTTCTGACGAAAATGCAATGAATACCATGGACAGACAGAAAAACCAATGAACAAGTCCTTCAAGAAACAAATGAAGATCGTAAACTGATTAGAGACAGATAATGACAGTCCAAATGTTTTGGGCATGGTATGAAAAGAAATGACTTGGAGAACTTGGTGACAACTGGCAAGATCGAAGGGAAGAGACCAAGGGGAAGGCCGAGAAGAAAATACCTGGATGGCTTGGCCACATGGCATGGTCGAGACAAAAATACTGAGCTGGTCCACCACTCTGGTGATCGAGTGAGATGGCAGAACATGACCGCCCACGCTTATCGGCATGGCACATGATGGATGGATGAACAGAAGTTGATCATGTCTGTCAAGAGACAATCAAAATTTAAAAAAAAACAAATTGTATTTTCTTTACTGAAAACATGAAGTCCACGGTGTTGATCCCAATGTTTGTCTTCTTCTTCTTCTTCTTCTTCTTCTTCTTCTTCTTCTTCTTCTTCTTCTTCTTCTTCTTCTTCTTCTTCTTCTTCTTCTTCTTCTTCTACTTCTTCTTCTTCTTCTTCTTCTTCTGCGTTCATCCGGAGTATTTTTTCAGATGTAATTGCGGTGTGTCTGGTTAGGCACCCTTGGGCCGAATCCCTTAAGCCGACACATCCGACTTTAGCAATGAAGAGAAAATTTAAATTTGAAAAAATGTTCATACTTACCTCAGAATTCCGAATTCCGAGCTGTGTATAATGTGAGAATTGGAAGCGGTTCTCGCTGAGTTGGTAACTTACAGGATAAGTGAGCCGGCCGCTCAGAAAGCAATGGCAAACTACTGAGCGTAATCTTGCCAATAAATCAACGACAGCGGTAAAATGCTGGTGTTGAAAGCGATGTCCTGTAAAGGAAATGCAAATAAAAGACAAAAAGACTGTTTGTATGCTTTCGAATGATATTATACATATCCAAATGGCCCCTGGCAGGAGAAAAAAAAAAGGTACCCAATCCCTGTTTGGAGCCTTCCTGTCATCACGTTAATCGCTCGCACTTTCCTTGACCCACAGTGACAGACGGGAGCATAGGCGCTGTGACCTTTCACTATACCATCAACAATCGTGAATACCAGGCAAAGGGGACACAAACAAGTAAGTGAGAGAAGCCTACAGTTATTTCCCTTTTGTTTTGAACTCTGACGATGAAATATTGTTTTCAGAAAAGTTAGAAAAAGAAAGGATGGATTCTGTGGTGATTCAAAATGCATGCTGTGACTACTGGCTTGACTGATTGCGTCAACGAGTGTGAATCAGCAGCAGCAGAAGAAGAAGAGAACAAGAGGAAGAATTAGGAAGAATTAGAAAAAGAGGAATTAAGAAGCAGAGGAAGAATTAAGAGTGGTAGAAGGTGAAGAGGAATGGAGGATGAGGAGTGGGAAGAAGAAGAAGAAGAAGAAGAAGAAGAAGAAGAAGAAGAAGAAGAAGAAGAAGAAGAAGAAGAAGAAGAAGAAGAAGAAGAAGAAGAAGAAGAAGAAGAAGAAGAAGAAGAAGAAGAAGAAGAAGAAGAAGAAGAAGAAGAAGAAGAAGAAGAAGAAGAAGATGATGATGATGATGATGATGATGATGATGATGGTGGTGTTGGTGGTGGTATTGGTGTGGTGGTGGTGGTGGATGATGATGATGATGATGATGATGGTGGTAGTGGTGGTGGTGATCAAGAAGAAGAAGAAGAAGAAGAAGAAGAAGAAGAAGAAGAAGAAGATGATGATGATGATGATGATGATGATGATGATGGTGGTGGTGGTGGTGGTGGTGGTGGTGGTGGTGGTGGTGGTGGTGATGGTGGATGATGATGATGATGATGATGATGATGATGATGATGATGATGATGATGATGATGATGATGATGTTGGTGGTGGTGGTGATAGTGGTGGTGGTGTTAGTGGTGGTGGTGGTGGTGATCATGATAGTAGCGGTGGTAGTGGTTGTGATCATGATAGCAGCGGTAGTGGTGGTGTCACTAAACTACATTTCAGTATCATCCTGTCCTATTACAATCCTCAGCTGAAGGCTGGGGGTACACAATCCCCGAGATCCCGCCCACTGTCACTGGTGTGTTCCATGTCTACGCAGTTGTGTATTACGTCAATGCACATCACATCCTCACTACAGCCAAGACTTCTTTAATTCTGGGTAAGTGTTTTCCCTATTGCCTTTCGTCTAAAGACCAGTACAGCTCTAGGGTCGGTCCAACTTCATGAAAATAGGTATCCGGCATTGTTCATAACTTTCCGGGCAAGTAAATGCGACGAGAGAGGGAACTGGCTCCTCCATCTGATATGTTTGTGGCCTAGAATATATGAAGCTCTAAAACTTCAAGACTCGAGTGGCAGTATCTACTATGTGGCTACCATTAGATATTTTATTCTTTAGGTAGTTGCGGGCGATTTGGAAGCACAATTTATTGCCTGGTTTATTTCACTGCATCTGGTCATGTGCATACTGCAGAAATCACAAAACATAAAATAAAATAACTAGATAAATCCTTCAAGCTGAAATATACACGTGTTCGCACAGCAATTTCAATTGTCTGCCACGGTAATTTTTAACTGACTATCATATCATTGATTTGGTAGAAGGCCGCCTTGCGTTGGTTTATATACAATGTTATAAGTGCTGTTCGTTCAGAAAGGAATGGCAAACTACTGAACATAAACTTGCCCAGGAATCACAATCAGTAAAAAATGCTGGCATTGACTGCTACGTCCTATAAAGCAGTCGTTCTCAATCTTTTTTGGCCAATGCATTCCTTCACCATATGTTTAGAATGTCATTCGCCCCTCCCCCCCCCCCCCCTCTTTTTGTATTTTCTCCCTATAAATCCCCCCCCCCGCCCCTAAAATGGACGCTAAATTTAATAACACATACTAGAACAAGTCTAGACTTGATTTGCGGGCCTAATTACGTTATAAAATGAATTTCAGAAGAGCGAGAAGTACAGAACAGTAAATTATGGAAGGAAAAAGAATATCAAGTAATCGGTTCTTGTATTAACGTGATCATAAAATGATCTTAAACCCCCCCCCCCCTCCCTGGAAACCCTAAAATTCCTCCATCCGGGGGCGGGGTGGGGTGGGAGTGAGGAGGAGGGATTCCCCACCGGTTGAGAACCACTGCTATAAAGGATTTGCGACTAACTAACTAACTAACCACAGTTTACAGGTTTTTAAAGGCAAGCCGATAGACTTCATTTACACCGGGTTTATTCCACTTGGCTTGGTCTCTTTCCGCAGGGCGTTCGGTTGAGAATGTGGCACAAAGCACGGACTCCGTAAATCCAGCGACGACCCCCAGGGGTTTCAGAGAAAATTGAACCGAATGAACGGAGTCTGGAATCAAACACACAATCTTAGGAGCGGGAGGCAGACGGCTTAACAAGTTCTCCACGAAAACCCCAGCTGTTATTTTTAATTAACTAACGATGATAGTTCCTGCTCCGTGGAGCAGAGTTTACGGAGGTAGTTCGTAATCCCGTATACCCGCGTTCGAAACACAGCTGCAGACGATTTGGCAGCAGAACGTCTAGCATTGGTTTTTTACGACATGGTATGGGTGCCGGTCGTTCAGAAATCAATGGCAAACTACTGAACCTAAATTTGCCAAGAGATCACAAACAGCAGAAAACTGCTAGGGTTGACTGCGACGTCCTGTAAGGGATATACAACTATCTTTTTAAATCATGATAATACTAATAATCGTAATAATAATAATAATAATAACAACAATAATAATAATCATTATCATTATCATTATCATCATCATTCTCATCATCATTATCATCATCATACTTATCATAATCATCAATATCATCATCATCATTATCATCATCATCATTATCATCATCATCATCATCATCATTATCATCATCATAAAAGAACGTTAATTTTACTATCCATTGTCTCGCTGTGTTATCTGTTCCACTGGCTTGAGTTACTAGGATATACACAAGTGTATGTCCTTGTTTTTCAGAAGGTTCGATATATATCAGTTTGTTTCGTTGTACATTGTCACGTCGAGGCCCCGTAAATGGAGTACTGGAAGGCCCCGGTTAACGTCGGGGTTTCGTTCTTGGAAAACGCGACGTTAAGTGAAACGACGTATAGCGAAACACTATTTCTCATAGAATTAAATGAAATACAGTGTATTGTGTACTACCGTAATGTTTATTTTGATGGTTGTTGATATTTATTGGCTAAATAGAGGTGGACTGGAGGGCGAGTGGTAGAGTTTTTAGGACGTAGAGGCATTAAATTCTGCCTCTTCATCTGAGGCTGAAACTGTAACCTCTTCCTGCCTCTTTTCCTGGCTCTTCTTTGCTTGAACAAAAAATGTGCCCTATGTCTGCTGCATAGTAACCACCCTCCTCAGTCATGGCCTTTAACTCTTTAAAGAAAAATGCTCTGCAGTTGCAGTATCAGCACTCGCCACTTCACCCGTTGTCTGAATATTGTGCAGGTGTGAACGCTTCTTAAAGCGCTCAAACCAACCGCGACTCGCTCTAAAACTATCATCAGCACTACTAGTACTGCTCTCACCCGCATTCTTAGCTAGATCTTCATAGAGGGACTTCGCTTTCTCTTGGATAACCATCTTGCTCACAGGCATATTCCGTTGGTTCTGGTCTTCAATCAAGACGGCCAGTAGCGCTTCCATGTTCTCCAAAAGAATACTTGTGGTACGAGTGATCTTGGAAGGACTAAAAGGGGTTACGTTTTTAGCACCCTCTTTGATTTTGTCAGCACCTGCATGAATTGTCCCTACCATGGTTGGAGGTAAACCATGGACTTTACCGATATCAACAGCCCGATCGCCAGCCTCATAACGACTTTATAGCGAAACAACGTATACCGAAGCGACGTATAGCGGGGCCTTCCAGTAGTACCATGTAAATCGTTATGGCTGAACACCTCTAAGTGGTAACCAGGAGACTGTCCGTGAGTGTAAGATCGTGACAGTAGCAAATAGGAAAAGTTTAAGTAGGTCAGGGACCTATGGCGGATCTAGCAAACTGGTAGGAAATTTACATGATCCAAGAAAAATTAAGCTCATTAATCAGGCAGGAAATTATAGAAAAGATGATTGTCACAGGCGCTGGAACTTCAATAACACCTCCCCACGATGCCTATTGGCATAAATAGAAGACAACAACAACAACATACTGCTACAGTCGTGATTTCTCTTACTATAAAAAATAAATAGCGGTAGAACGATTCACCGACATAGCCTTGGCATGGACAATGCTCCTTTATTTACTTTATATGCTGCAGTATCTGTTTGTGTATTTTATCTGTTGTAAACTCGCAGGCGGATTTCGGTACTTCATTTTTAATTCACCCCAAACAAAGGAATTCCAAGAGTTCCCGAAAAATACGTGACATCAGGATGGTTCCATCGATGGTGTAGGGGTGTGCTGATGTACTGTGCAACTTGTGTATGGGGTAGGGTCATTTATGTGACGTGAAAACTATGTGCAGTCGGAGAATACTACTGGGATATTTTGGGAGCCATGATAATGGTCATTCTCCCTTATACTGCTAGCTTTATGAGTTTGCAATCACACGTATTTTGGGGGCCCTGAAT
>OY992889.1:92594518-92604518 GCA_963921405.1 Cepaea hortensis | reverse complement strand
CCCACAGATGTAAATCTGTTTCAGGGCACACACGGCTTCCACGCCAAAGTATCTAACTGGCTTACAACACTGTCTTCTCGAGAATTCACCAACCAGTCAGCCAACCACAGAACCAACCAATCACCTAAAACACCAGACAATCAACCAACCATCCAAAAAACCATTCAACAAATCAATTAACCAACCAGTCAATCAACCAACCATCCAACCAGCCGCCCAGCCAATTAACCAATCTACCATCATTTAACCAACCAACCAACCAGCCAATCAACCAGCCAGCGAGCTGACAAATATACCAACCAACATCAAAGATAGATATTGCAATTTCTGTTGTAAAATTTTATTTAACGGCACACATTTTCTCATCTGTAATTTGTTTGTTTATTTTATCATATCCCTACCTTTTCTGCTCTGTTTCTATAAGGTATTAAAAGCGGTTTTCCATGCAGTGCACAGAATGGGATTTAACACAAGAAAACAAACATCAAGAAAACAAACAACGAACTTGATCCATGATGTGTAGTGTGGACATTCTAACCGCCACATCCAGCCGTTCCTCCATCGGTCATGTCATTTGGAAATTAGTACTGTTAAATTATGGTCTTCTTCTGCACTCTTTATCCTCCTTTGGGAAACAGGCACTCAGCCAACTGATCACATGCCTTAGTTATCCCAAGCAGATCCGTCTCAATTCCTATCTATATTATTCATTTCTGTTTCTATTTTTCTTCTCGGTTAATTTTTAGGACTTCTTCTATTTCTTTTGATCTGTGGGTGTCAGACTAAGGCTTCTCTAGTTATTCTACCGTCAGGTGTTCTCAATTATGTCCTATCGGGAGCCACATCTTTCCTGTCCCTCTTCGTTTACTGGTATTTGTCTAGTTCTCACCATGAGCTTCCCGTTGGGGATTCTTCTTTTTCTTCTGCGTTCATCCGGAATATTTTTTCAGATGTAATTGCGTTGTGCCAAGTTTATTTTAGGCCGACACATCCGACTTCTGCGGACGTTTGTTGACCGGGTTAGCCTTTCGGGATGGGAATTATATCATGCCATTTTATTCCTTCGCTGGTTCAGGGTATGGTAAGCATTCTTCATCTTCCTAACAATTTCGTCAAGGCAAAATCCTGCTCTTTGCGATTTCTAGTTGGCATAAGATTCTTAACGTACACAACCTGCTCATGTGGCCTCCTGTTTTTCGTCATTATCTGATTAGACTACGTATACGGTCTCACTACCCAAGAAAATAGAAGGACCTGCGATATTATTAGAAACCAATAACATGATAATAACAATTCCCGAAGCAGGAGCCTCCTATGGTCCTGCGAATTGTTCGGATATTCTCATTTTTCGGAAGCATTTTGACAATATTCTCAGACTTAAGTGTAATCTTGGGTAGTTGTCATTACAACGAAGATCTATACATAATGATAGAAAGTCGATCGGTGACATAATATTGGGCGATGATACAAAGTAGCATGATGACAGAGTCGAGCTGTGACATAATGTCGGGAGATGACAGAAAATAGCGGGATGACAGAAAATCGAGCGGTGACATAATGTCTAGCGATGACAGAAAATATAGCAATGACAGAAAATATAGCAATGACAGAAAGTCAACTGATGACAGAAATTTGACCAATGACAGAAAGTCAACTGAAGACAAATTGTTGTATATCCAATTAATTATTTACCATATGAAAGTCAGTCCAAAGAAGACAATGCACATTCTTTGAACACGTCATCAGAAGGAGAACGTTTGAGTGTCATGTAACATCGGGAAAATTGGAGGAGAGGAAAGGCAAGAGAGAAGATGCTGGACAGTTTGACATCATAGTATGGAAGGACATCAGCATCAGAAATTTATTTACAGTACCCGGTAGAATTGGACAAATAGCAGTGAACCAAGAGGCGAAGAAATGACACCGGCTCTGTATAGACCATACACTGAGAAAATAACAAGAATAGTATAACTATATGGTGTATTTTGAATGACTGTGCAGTGTTGAAAATATTGCCGGTCCAAGTTTTGTATTCACCCTCTGTACAGTTCATGCAACATAATAGGTAAATGCAAAACTTGGACCGGCAATATTTTCAAACACTGAACAGTCGTTAGAAATATAATCTGTATAAAAGCCTTAATCTGTAACCTACAGGCAAATGAAATAGAGGAAGTCCTAAAAACTCATGGAACAGAGAAATAGAAAAAGAAATTAACAAAATCGGAAGGGCATGGGCAGAGCTGCGTGGAAAAGCTACAGATAGAAGGCTTCGGGCGAGTGGGTTGAGGGATTATAACCCAATGGAAGATAGCGGGCAAAAGAAGTATTAGATGACATGGAACAAAAGGTTATGGACAGACATGATCACCAACGCCACATGACATGGCCAATAAGAAGAAGATTACAGTTAGTCAATGTTTTTTATGTCCTTATTCTCTTTAAAGTTGCTGCATTTTCTTTACTGTTTTCGACGACATGAACACCTGAATTATTGTTGGTCAACAGAATGGAGAGTTTCAAGTTTATACCAACGACCCGAAGAATGTCTTCACACGAGGGGGAAGCTTATATCTGTATCCAGTAAGTGTGCGTTGTTGTGGGGCTCTGTGTGTGTGTGTGTGTGTGTGTGTGTGTGTGTGTGTGTGTGTGTATCATAGGTGGCGTTGTTGTGTGTAGGGCGGTGTGTGTTAGTTGCGTGTGTAAGTTTGTAATTATATGCATAGTTGTGTGTATAAAACTATGAGTTTGTAATTATATGCATAGTTGTGTGTATAAAACTATGAGTTTGTAATTATAGACGTAGTTGCATGCGCTGGATTATGTGTATATATGTATAGTTCTGTGTTTAGGATTATGTGTATATAATCATATGCATAGCTGTGTGTGGATGAGATGGAGAGGGAGAGAGAGAGAGAGAGATAGAAACCAGTGAATATATAGTGACTGGCTGGATTTCATTAATGGAACATATTATATACATTTCATTTGCAATCATTTTTGAGTGCTGTAAACGCTACTTTCGTACAAAAAGATATATATATTTATATATATATATATATATATATATATATATATATATATATATATATATATATATATATATATATATATATATATATATGCACATGTGGGTGCGTGGTCTCGAGGTATGGTGTCTGCCTCAAGTGCTGGAGGTCCCAGGTTCAAGCCCCGGTGATGACCGGGATTTTTTTCAAGTGGACTTCTAGTAATAAAATTTCCCCTGGTCTCTGGATAGTGAGATCGGACGCCCGTGTGTATTGTTGCGCACATGAAAAATCCCTTGGCAGTTGGAAATCGAAAAAGAGTAGCCTAACGGCGCTGCCCGGGCAAAATGTCGAGTTAAAAATCTACCCAAAGTATTTCAGGATCCTCGCCGGTGCTACGGAGTTCGTGCACTGAGCTGAGTTTCTCCAGACTCAGGTTTGAGTTAGGAGGAAAACGGAGCACCTATGGGTTGCACCCGTGTGCCGTGATGTTGATCCATCGACTAAACTATATATATATGTATACACACCCACATTCGCTACTGCCATTTGTTGTAGTTATTATGCCTTTTTGAAGCACAAAGTAACATATAATGTCTGTCTGTCAAGGCGGCAAGGTGCCAATAACTACATTGATCTCGGTCTTTGATGTTCTCGATCAACTTTGCTGATGATATTCCTCCATGCCACCGTCTCATTCCATCCAGCTTCATGTTTCTTGGTCTGTCTTTCTTCCAGCTGTGAATGCCTCTCTTCTCATCACATGATCAAAGAGAGCTGTTTGTATCTTTCTTATTATTGTATAATGTATACAATATTCTAGTTTCTTAAGCCTCTTTCAGACAATCATTGTTAGTTACTATGAAAGTCAAAGGAATTCACAACATGCATCTCAGGAACCACATCTATGTTGCTTCTAAGTTCTTCCTAATTTGTTCATTTACATTCCAAGATTCACGTCATACAGTAAATCATGTTCTATATAACATTTCAGCACTCTCCTTCTTACATTAAATGATAGTGACTTGTTGCATAAGATACTTTTCAATTGCCCTGTTCTGTTCTTAATCTCTTATATACATGGACACATATACACTCTCATAGACTCAGTGCGTCAATTTAATACTGCCTCTTTTAGCTTCACCACACGCATGTCATGCATTTCTTCGTTTGCCAAACATGCAGCCTAACGCCATTAATACTCTCATTCATTCAGTAGCAAGTCCTTTGCAGAACCTCGCTCCCACAACAACCTCCCGGAAAACTTCTCGATCACAAGCAAGATGTCCCGCGTCCGATACACCCATCTGGAGATCATCCGCCACATCCTGCACCCATCTTCTCTTTGGCCTCCCTCTTCCTCTCTTCCCAGGCATATTCATTGATTCAGTAGCATGTCCTTTGCAGAACCTCGCTCCCATAACAACCTTCCGGAAAACTTCTCGATCACAAGCAAGATGTCCCGCGTCTGATACACCAATCTGGAGATCATCCGCCACATCTTGCACCCATCTTCTCTTTGGCCTTCCTCTTCCTCTCTTCCCAGGCATATACCCTTCCATTATTGTTCTCTCCAAACTGTCGTGACGTTTCAAGTGGCCAAAATACTTCAATTTTCTTTGTTTTATCGTCTTTAATAGCCATCCCTCCTCAATATTCAACTCTTGAAGTATGGATGCATTTGTTCTTTTCTTTACCCAAGATATTCTTAGAACCCGTCTATAACATTTGTATTCAAAGGCATTTATGCCCTGTTCAGCTTGTTTAGTAAGTAACCGGGTCTCACAAGCGTATGTTGCAATGGGAAAGATGCATGCTCTTAAATATCTAATTTGTGTAGCTCTATCTGTCCCACTCCATAATTTATTCAGTAGTTTTCTTTGAAGAGCAATTGATAGTCGTCGGTTATTTTTTTTTATTGTGTCACCATTGTTGGTAATCAATGACCCAAGATATTCGAAATATTCCACCACCTCCAATCTTTCCCCATTAACATATATTTCTTTCTCCATAGCATCCCACTCCATAATTTATTCAGTAGTTTTCTTTGAAGAGCAATTGATAGTCGTCGGTTATTTTTTTTTATTGTGTCACCATTGTTGGTAATCAATGACCCAAGATATTCGAAATATTCCACCACCTCCAATCTTTCCCCATTAACATATATTTCTTTCTCCATAGCAGTTTTATCTGCATGCATTATCTTTGTTTTTGCTATGTTAAGAAATAAGTTGTGATTTTCACTATTTCTGTGGGTTAAGGTTATTAAGTTTTCTATACCATTCTGTGATGTGGATAGCAATCCTGTATCATCAGCGTATAGAATCTCTGATATTTCATGGCCTCCGATATTAAGGGCATGATATTGCTCCCTTGTTATATCATCTCTGACATTTCTCATTATATTTTCGGCGTACAAGTTAAACAAATAGGGTGACAGCACATAACCCTTACGGACTCCTTGCTTGATGTAAAACCAATCTGATGTCTCTCCATCTATTCTAACTGCTGCTTGTTGGTCTAGATAGAGCATATGAGTTGTACTACATGTGATGGAAAGCCCATATTCCTCATGATTTCCCAAAGTTTCTGATGTTGTACACAGTCATATGCCTTTGCACTTCTCTATTATTAAACGCATGTTGAGTATGTGATCTCTTGTTCCTCTTCCTTGTATAAATCCAGCTTGAACCTTGTTAATATCTTCTTCCATTTTCTTACAAAGTCTTCCCATTATGATTTTTAGTAGAATTTTACTTGCATGACTGATCAGGGCAACAGTTCAATAGTTGCTGCATAATTTCAGGTTGCCCTTTTTTGGTATTGGAATGAAGATAGTTCTCTTCCTATCTTTTGGCCATATACCATATTTCCATATCTTTTTACATAATGCGTGATAGATTTATATGCTTTCTTCTCCTTCCGCTTTAATTAGTTCAGCTGGTATCTCATCACATCCTGGTGATTTACAATTCTTCAGGTTCTTTATTGTCCATGCAATTTCATCTAATGAGGGTTCAGATTCTGTCTCTGCTGTCATTGGCTAATGCATATCTTCTTTTCGTTCATCCGGAGTGTTTTTTCAGATGTGATTGTGGTGTGTCTGTTATGCGCCCTTGGGCCGAAACCCGTAGGCCAACACATCGACTTTAGCGTGCTTTTTTGACCAGGTAGCATTCCTGGGAGACTCTCACTTTTGTGGTGCCATCTACTACACCGCTGGCCAAGTTGGAACGGTCGAAGACAACGGTCATCCCTCAAAGGAAGGCAGGGACAGTCCATAGCATTTTCCGCCATCCAAGGTTGCTTCCATGGTTGCAGGGCCGACACATAGCGCCCTTATGCTGGGCTTACCGAGGGAATCGTCACGTCCTGCTCATGGCTGCTTTGATTCCTCACTTCAATATATTGGGCATTTTGTTCGCCCCGGGCCATTCCTGCACAAACCAGACAAGTCTGCGGATGGTATCCACTCAGCGAGTTTTCGGACATGTGCTTGTCCTTGTGCCCTTCAGAGCTGTTCCAGGCACGGCGGACATTAGGAAAACTACCAAGTCAGAACTGTTCCGAGCAAGAGCGGCATTCGGAAACTAGGTAGTCAGAGCTGTTCCTAGCACGAGAGACATTCGGACGAGACATTTCACTCGGACATAAATGCGTAGTGCCAGTTTTTATTTTGCCACCCGTAGGCCAGCACTTCCGGCTTCGGCGGGCATTTTTTATGAGGTTAGCCTTCCTCGGGTTTCGAGGCACGTTAGACTTATTGTTGTGATGCCGCCCGCATCTCAGCTGGTCGGGATAGAACGGTCAGCGGCATCATGGTCAACCCTCAAGGGAAGGTAGGGGCAGATCATGGGCATTCTCTCGCTATCCAAGGAGGCTTCCATACTTGCAGAGCCGGCACATATTGCTCTGAGACTGGGCTCACCCGAGGAGTTGCCACGTCCTGCTCATGGCTGCTTTAGTTCCTCACTTCCATGTGTTGGGCATCTCGATTGCCACTGGCCGCTCAAGCACACACCAGGATTGGTCAGACTGGGCGTCATCCACTCGGTAACCTTTGCTTTTGACTTCGGAACACGCAATGGGTTCGCTAGCCTTGCGTTCCATTTCGTGTTATTGAGACGTTTTTTCCACTTTTGTCTACACTCTATGAGTTAGATACAGACAGTTGTCGTAACCATTTCCTTCGACTGGGGCACTTCTCTGACTTTTTTGTACTCGCTCAAGAGGTAGGCTACATGTGCTGCCGGCTCAGCACCTTACCTTCGTGCAGCAGTGAACGAGAAACGGCCAGGCCCTCTCTTCCGGGAATCCCTCATATCCCCCATCTGAGAGCCTTCGAACAAGTATCAGAACTGGGCATGTAGCTTGCACAGTATCTCACCTCTATTTTTCGGAGGGTGGGTATGGGCCCGGTTCTCAGATCCGAGGGTTTGTGGCTTAGAGGAGTTCAGCCTCAACACTCGACAGAGAGCCTTAGGGTATTGTCCGGACCAGATCTTTTGCCTTCGTGCGCCTGATTTAAATTTTTGACTGCTATCCTCAGTCTAACCTGCAGAGCAGCAGGTTGTGTCTCTCTTGGTCTGGTCCCTATCCCATAAGCTGTCCGATATGTAGTTTTTCATCCATCGGCAAGCGAATGGGGTCGATGGGACACGCAAGCTCCCCCACCACGTCAAGGTGGAGACACATCGGGGGAGGGTTAATGCATATCATTCATATCCTCACAGTCATTCACATCATACATTCCACTGCAGTATTCCTGCCATCTTTCTAGAATGTGTCTAGATTTTGTTAAGGTATTTCCCAACTTGTCACAGATAACATTTAATTGAGATTTAACACTTCTTGTCAATAACTTAATTTCTTTGAACATTTTATAATCTCTTCCATTCTTATGATATTGCTCTAATTTAATACATCAATCTTGTATATATTGGTTTTTGTCCTTTCTTGTGTTCTTTCTTATTTCTCGAGTTAAAGATTTATACTTTATCTTGCTGTTATCAGATTCACCTCATTTGTTTTTCAGTTCCCTTCGTTGATACTCTACGAGGGTAATTATTTGTCGTTTTCGCAGAGTTTACCAGTTGCACAAAACATTACAAACCTACGTTTCGTGCTTTATTTTTCTTTCTGTGCATTTCATTCTCTGTTTGTTATCCATGCTCTGTGTTCATTCTGCATTTCATACACTGACATTATGCCCTATCTTCATTTGATATTTCGTGCTCTATTTCTTTATCCGTGTTCTTATGCTTTGTATTTCATACTCTGTTTCATCATTTGTCAGTCACTTAGTCTGGCGTAATTTTGATTAACTCCGAGTGTTTCACACTCTATATTTCATCCTCTACAGCTGTTTCTTTCCCCGTGTTTCATGCTATATGTTTATGCTATGTTTCTCATTCTCTGTGTTTCATGCTATATATTCCATCCTGCATTTCATAATTATTGTTTCATGCTATGTTTCTCATTCTCTGTGCGTGGGGATGTGTGAGTATGGATGGGAGTGTGTGGGTGGGAGATGTGTGATTGGGGGTTGGGTGATTGCGGGGTGGGCGGAGAATGTGTGGGTGGGTGAGTGTGTGTAGGTTGGGATGGGTGGTGTATGTGTGTATGGGTGGGTGCAGGATGTGTGAGTGGGTGGGGGAGATTGTGTGGGTGGAGGAATGTGTTTAATTGGGAATGTGTGTAAGTGGGGATGTGTGGGTGGGTGTGGCAAGTGTGTGTGGGTAGGTGCTGGATATGTAGGTTGGCGGGGAGATGTGTGTGTGTGTGTGTGGGGGGGGATGTGTGCTTGGCTGAGTTGTTGGGGGTGTGTGGATGGATGGTGGAGGATATAAAGGTGGGTGAGTGTGTGTGGGTTATGGGATGGGTGGGAGATGTGTGTAGGTGGAGGATGTGTGTGGGTGGGAGATGGGTGGATGGGGATGGGTGGGTTGGTGCATGTATGTGTGCCTGGGTTGTCTGTTTGTTGGTGGGTGGGGGACGTGTGTGTGTGAGAGTGGATGTGTGTGTGGGTGGGGGATGTGTGTGGGTGGGGGTTGGGTGGATGGGGATGGGTGGGTTGGTGCATGTATGTGTGCCTGTGTTGTGTGTTTGTTGGTGGGTGGGGGATGTGTGAATGTGGGTGAATGGATGTGTCGGTGGGTGGGGGATGTGTCTCATAACATGGTAATATGCATTGTTTATGTTTACAACATTCATTTGACAATGGTTTTCTTATGTGAATGTATCATGCACTATTGATAAACGAAAGATAAGTGATTGGGAGTGCCCAATGTAAGACTGTATGGCTTGCCCAATTTGTTACCCTTTGAAAATAAAGTTCGTTCGTTCGTTCGTTCTTTTGTTTCATGCTATATATTTCATCTTGCATTTCATGCTCGGTGTCACGTGCTATGTTTTTCATTATCTGTGTCTTATGCTATATATTATATCTTGCATTTCATGTCCAGTGTTTCTTACGCTAAGTGATTCGTATATTTCACAGACTCTAACAACCAATGACCCGAGATTTAACGAGAACTTTCTTCACACCGGAACCATGGACATGAAGAGTAAGTTATCATTTCTTGTTCTACCCTTTAACCCTAACTGGAACACAGGCACTCAAACAAGCCACCCCAAGCAGTTCTATCTTGTGTTATTTCCTGCAGTTCCTTCGATGTTATCCCAGTATTATTCATCTCTGTCTGTAATTCTCTTCTTCATGTGTGTTCAGGTCTCCCGCTATTGCATTTGTTTGTGGATTCCAGACAAGAGAGTGTCTAGTTATATAGAGAGTGTCAGGTTTTCTCCGTGTTATCATTTGTATCAACGCAGTATGTTTGTTGATTTTGTTTGTGTTGTTTGATTTTTTTTTTTTTTTTTTTTTTGGCGCTCGCTCGCTTTGAACACAAGCGTAGTCCATACACACTATTTATATTAGTGATTGACTGAATTTTGTGTGTGGATTAGCTTTCCCATCAGGCGAACCCACTCCG
>OY992889.1:92584683-92594318 GCA_963921405.1 Cepaea hortensis | reverse complement strand
AAGTCAGTCCAAGGAAGACAGTGCATATTCTTTCAACACGTCATTAGAAGAAGAACGCTTGAGTGTAATGTAACATCGGGAAAGTTGGAGGAGAGGGGAGACAAGAGGGAGACCAAAGGAGAAGATGCTGGACAGTTTGACATCATGGTATGGAGGAACATCAGTATCAGAAATTTATTTACAGTACGCGGTAGAATTGGACAAATAGCAGTGGACCAAGAGGCGAAGAAAGGACACTGGCTCTGAAAACACCATACATTGAGAAAAAAAAAACAAGAATAGTATAACTATAAGGTGTATTTTGAGTGACTGTGAAGGTTTTGACAATATTGCCGGTCCAAGTTTTGTATTCACCCTGTGTACAGTTCATGCAACATAATAGGTAAATGCAAAACTTGGACCGGCAATATTTTCAAAACTGAACAGTCGTTAGAAATACACCCTGAATAAAAGCCTTAATCTGTAACCTACAGGCAAGGGAAATAGAGGACGGCCTAAAACCTCATGGAACAGGGAAATAGAAAAAGAAATTAACAACATCGAATGGGCATGGGAAGAGCTGCGTGGGAAAGCTAAAGATAGTAGGCTTGGGACGAGTGGGTTGAGGGATTATAACCCAATAGAAGATAGCAGGCAAAAGAAGTATTAGACAACATGGAACAGAAGGTTGTGGAAAGCCATAATCACCAACGCCACATGACATGGTAAATAAGAAGAAGATTTTTTTTTTTTATGTGTTGCGTATCCCTTACGGGACGTTGCAGTCAACACCAGCATTTTCAGCTGCTGTTGATGTACTAGGCAAGTGTTACGTTCAGTAGTTTGCCATTGCTTTCTGAACGACCGGCCTCTATACCTTTTTCGAAAATACCAGCACCGCCGTGTTTCGAACCCGGGTATACGGGCTCACAAACCGCGTTCGCAAGCCCTTCAGCCACAGAGACCGGCTAGAAGAAGATTACAGTTAGTCAATGTTTTTATGTCCTTAGTCTCTTTAAAGTTTCTGCATTTTCTTTACTGCTTTCGACGAAATGAACACTTGTATTATTGTTGGTCAACAGAATGGAGAGTTTCAAGTTTACACCAACGACCCGAAGAATGTCTTCACACGAGGGGGAAGCTTATATCTGTATCCAGTAAGTGTGCGTTCTTGTGGGGCTGTATGTGTGTGTATCGTAGGCGTTGTTGTGTGTGTAGGGCAGTGTGTATAGAATCATAGACATAGTTGTGTGTGTGTAAGACTATGAGTTTGTAATCATAGACGTAGTTGTGTGTAAGACTATGAGTTTATAATCATAGACATAGTTGTGTGTAAGACTATGAGTTTATAATCATAGACATAGTTGTGTGTAAGACTGAGTTTATAATCATAGACGTAGTTGTGTGTGTAAGACTATGAGTTTGTAATCATAGACGTAGTTGTGTGTATGAATGAGTTTATAATCTTAGACATAGTTGTGTGGGTAAGACTATGAGTTTATAATCATAGACATAGTTGTGTGTGTAAGACTATGAGTTTATAATCATAGACATAGTTGTGTGTGTAAGACTATGAGTTTATAATCATAGACATAGTTGTGTGTGTAAGACTATGAGTTTATAATCATAGACATAGTTGTGTGTGTGTAAGACTATGAGTTTATAATCATAGACGTAGTTGTGTGTGTAAGACTATGAGTTTGTAATCATAGACGTAGTTGTGTGTATGAATGAGTTTATAATCTTAGACATAGTTGTGTGTGTAAGACTATGAGTTCTTCTTCTTCTTCTTTTCGTTCATCCGGAGTGTTTTTTCAGATGTGATTGCGGTGTGTCTGTTATGCGCCCTTGGGCCGAAACCCGTAGGCCAACACATCGACTTTAGCGTGCATTTTTGACCAGGTAGCATTCCTGGGAGACTCTCACTTTTGTGGCGCCATCTGCAACCATGCTGGCCAAGGTGGAACGGTCGAAGACAACGGTCATCCCTCAAAGGAAGGCAGGGACAGTCCATAGCATTTTCCGCCATCCAAGGTTGCTTCCATAGTTGCAGGGCCGACACATAACGCCCTGGATCTGGGCTCACCGAGGGAGATCGTCACGTCCTGCTCATGGCTGCTTTAAATCCTCACTTCAATATATTGGTCATTTCGTTTCCCCGGGTCATTCCCGCACAAACCAGACAGGTTTGCAGACGGCATCCACTCAGCGAGTTTTCGGACATGTGCTTGTCGTTGCGCCCATCAGAGCTTTTCCGGGCTCAACAGACATTCGGAAAACTACCCAGTCAGAGCTGTTCCGAACAAGAGCGGCATTCGGAAACTAGGTAGTCAGAGCTGTTCCTAGCACGAGAGACATTCGGACGAGACATTTCACTCGGACGTAATTGCGTAGTGTCAATTTTTAGTTTGCCACCCGTAGGACGACACTTCCGACTTCCAGCGGGCATTTTTTAATGAGGTTAGCCATCCTCAGATTTCGAGGCACGTTGGACTGTTGTGATGTCGCTAACATCTCAGCTGGTCAAGATAGAACGATGAACGACATCGTGGTCGGCCCTCAAGGGAAGGCAGGGGCAGACCATGAGCATTCCCTCGCTATCCAAGGAGGCTTCCATAATTGCAGAGCCGGCACATATTGCTCTGTGACTGGGCTCACCCGAGGAGTTGCCACGTCCTGCTCATGGCTGCTTTAGTTCCTCACTTCCATGTGTTGGGCAACCCGTTTGCCACTGATCGCTCAAGCACACACCAGGGACGGTCAGACTGCAAGCGACACCCACGCTTTTGACTTCGGACCACGCAATAGGTTCGCTCGCCGTGCGTTCCATTTTGCGTCATTGAGACGTTCTTCCACTTTTGTCTACACTCTCTATGAGTTAGATACAATTTTCGCAGCCACTTTCTTCAACTGGGGCACTTTTTGACTTTTTGTACTCGCTCACGAGGTAGGCTACTTGTGCTGCCGGAACAGCACCTTACCTTCGTGCAGCGGTGAACGAGAAACGGCCTGGCCTCTCATCCGGGAATCTCTCATATCCCCCAGCTGAGAGCCTTCGAACTTCTATCAGACCTGAGCATGTAGCTTGCTCAGTATCACGCCTTTATTTTTCGAGAGGTGGCTATCGGCCCGGCTCTCAGGTCCGAGGGTTTGTGGCTTAGAGGCGTTCAGCCACAGCCCTCGCCAGGGAGCCTTTAGTCCATCGACATTTGATAGGGCAGACATTTGAAAGATGCATCGCCGGCACGTAAGGCCATGCGATCAGCACAAAGTTATCCAGAGTCACCAGTGGGAACGCCGCGCCCCGCGAAGGGCAACGAAGATTGGTTTTGAACTAATAAAAGCGCTCTTTCCGCGAGGGTCGGAGCTTGGTAAGCATGTATTAGCTTTAGAATTTCCACAGTTATCCAAGTAGGATCGTGTCATCTAAGGAACCTCGACTGATTTAATGAGCCATTCGCGGTTTCACTGTGAGACAGTGTGAACTTAGACATGCATGGCTTAATCTTTGAGACAAGCATATGACTACTGGCAGGATCAACCAGATATCTATCGGACAGACGGACTATTCACGCACACGCTAGCCAAGAGTAGCATCGCTAAAGCGCGCCCTCCCGGTACAAGGTGATACATGCAAAACCACTGGACGCCTACCGACGAGCTTTCAAGCTACGCCGGCAGGACTGACCGAAAATAAAAGCTATACCAGCTTACTGACTGCAGGCCCACTACTCATCGAGAGAGAGTGGGCGCTTATCGAGACTTTGTCGAACGGTCGTACAAATTTTGCTCTTTTGCCCGCTCAAACCACGACCCTGGCTGCACAATGCGGTTACATTCTTGAAACGCCTGCCTCGCTAACTCACGTTGGCTGGGAAGATCCCATTTTGGTGCACCTCACACAGCCATCCGAGACAACGAACGCTAGACACGGAACTGATCTAGCGAACCAGACCAGCCCCACAGACTATGAGTTTATAATCATAGACATAGTTGTGTGTAAGACTGAGTTTATAATCATAGACGTAGTTGTGTGTGTAAGACTATGAGTTTGTAATCATAGACGTAGTTGTGTGTATGAATGAGTTTACAATCATAGACATAGTTGTGTGGGTAAGACTATGAGTTTATAATCATAGACATAGTTGTGTGTGTAAGAATATGAGTTTATAATCATAGACGTAGCTGTGTGTGTAAGACTGAGTTTATAATCATAGACATAGTTGTGTATGTAAACCTGAGTTTATAATCTTAGACGTAGTTGTGTGTGTAAGACTATGAGTTTATAATCATAGACATAGTTGTGTGTGTAAGACTGAGTTTATAATCATAGACATAGTTGTGTGTGTAAGACTGAGTTTATAATCATAGACGTAGTTGTGTGTGTAAGACTGAGTTTATAATCATAGACGTAGTTGTGTGTGTAAGATTATGAGTTTATAATCATAGACATAGTTATGTGTGTAAGATTATGAGTTTATAATCATAGACATAGTTGTGTGTGTAAGATTATGAGTTTATAATCATAGACGTAGTTGTGTGTGTAAGATTATGAGTTTATAATCATAGACGTAGTTGTATGGGTAAGACTATGAGTTTATAATCATAGACATAGTTGTGTGTAAGATTATGAGTTTATAGTCATAGACATAGTTGTGTGTGTAAGACTATGAGTTTGTAATCATAGACATAGTTGTGTGTGTAAGATTATGAGTTTATAATCATAGACGTAGTTGTGTGTGTAAGACTATGAGTTTATAATCATAGACATAGTTGTGTGTGTGTGTAAGACTGAGTTTATAATCATAGACATAGTTGTGTGTGTAAGATTATGAGTTTATAATCATAGACATAGTTGTGTGTGTAAGATTATGAGTTTATAATCATAGACATAGTTGTGTGTGTAAGATTATGAGTTTATAATCTTAGACGTAGTTGTGTGTGTAAGACTATGAGTTTATAATCATAGACATAGTTGTGTGTGTAAGATTATGAGTTTATAATCATAGACATAGTTGTGTGTGTAAGATTATGAGTTTATAATTATAGACATAGTTGTGTGTGTAAGATTATGAGTTTATAATCATAGACATAGTTGTGTGTGTAAGACTGAGTTTATAATCATAGACATAGTTGTGTGTGTAAGATTATGAGTTTATAATCATAGACGTAGTTGTGTGTGTGTAAGACTATGAGTTTATAATCATAGACGTAGTTGTGTGTGTAAGATTGAGTTTATAATCATAGACATAGTTGTGTGTGTAAGATTATGAGTTTATAATTATAGACATAGTTGTGTGTGTAAGATTATGAGTTTATAGTAATAGACATAGTTGTGTGTTTAAGACTGAGTTTATAATCATAGACATAGTTGTGTGTGTAAGATTATGAGTTTATAATCATATACATAGTTGTGTGTGTAAGATTATGAGTTTATAATTATAGACATAGTTGTGTGTGTAAGATTATGAGTTTATAATCATAGACATAGTTGTGTGTGTAAGACTGAGTTTATAATCATAGACATAGTTGTGTGTGTAAGATTATGAGTTTATAATCATAGACGTAGTTGTGTGTGTGTAAGACTATGAGTTTATAATCATAGACGTAGTTGTGTGTGTAAGACTGAGTTTATAATCATAGACATAGTTGTGTATGTAAGACTGAGTTTATAATCTTAGACGTAGTTGTGTGTGTAAGACTATGAGTTTATAATCATAGACATAGTTGTGTGTGTAAGACTGAGTTTATAATCATAGACGTAGTTGTGTGTGTAAGACTATGAGTTTATAATCATAGACATAGTTGTGTGTGTAAGACTGAGTTTATAATCATAGACGTAGTTGTGTGTGTAAGACTGAGTTAAGAAAACCTTTCTCGACATGTGATGATGAGATGACAACTCAAAAACTTAGTCACAACTGGTATACTTGATGGGGAAAGAGCAAGGGGAATACAAAGAGATATACACTTGGATGGTTTGGGTGCATGGCTTCACCGAGATAGGATCCTAGACTGTTGACCGAGTGTGACAGTAAATCATGACCGCCCACGGTTATCGACATGGCACGTGATGATAATGTGAAATCTCTGTGTGTGCTTGTGAGAGAGAGAGAGAGAGTGAGAGAGAGAGAGAGAGAGAGAGAGAGAGAGAGAGAGAGAGAGAGAGTGGGAAGAGAATGACTGAGAGAGAGAGAGAGAGAGAGAGAGAGAGAGAGGGAGAGAGAGAGATAGAGAGAGAGAGAGAGAGAGAGAGAGAGAGAGAGAGAGAGAGAGAGAGAGAGAGAGAGAGAGATAAAGTCCTTCTTCTTCTTCGTTAATCCGGAGTTTTTTTCGGACGTGATTGCGTTGTGCCTGTTTACAGCAGAGCTGCGTTCTTGCGCCGTTAGGCCGACACATCCGACTTCTGCGGGAATTTGTTGACCGGGTTAACCTTCCCGGGGGTTTCTTAGGACGTTAGACTCTCACTGTTGTGGTGTTATCTCCCATCCCAGCTGGCCCATATAGAACAGCCAAAGGCATCCTGGTCGGCCCTCAAGGGAAGGCAGGGGCAGACCATGGGCATTCCCCGCCATCCAAGGAGGCTTCCATAATTGCAGAGCCATCACACACCGCTCTGGTACTGGGCTCACCCAAGGAATCGTCACGTCCTGCACATGGCTGCTTAGCCTCACTTCCGTTTATTGGGCCTTCCGTTCACCATAGGCTGTTCTTCCAGAAGCCAGAAGAATGCAGTTTGCAGATGACATCCACACAGTGAGCTTTCGATTCGGACTTTCCACGTAATGGATTTGCTATCCAAGCAATATTCCATTTTGTGCCACTAGGACACCTTTTCCACCTTTTATGAAGCCCACACAGTGAGCTTTCGATTCGGACTTTCCACGTAATGGATTTGCTATCCAAGCAATATTCCATTTCATGCCTCTGGGAGGCTTGTGTAACCGACATGCCTGTGGTAATGAAGTGTGGCAGTCTAAATACTTCTTCATGTACATTTAAATCTCAACCTGAATACAGTTAAAGTAAGCTGCAGTCGAATTGAGCTTGTTGATATCTCCATAGAGCTTGTCCTCGAATGGAGCAGGTGTGGGCCAAAATATCTTTCTCTGTTCTGCATATATTGGGCACTCTTGCAGCAAATGTTTAGCTGTCATTTTACCAGTTCCACAATTACATTCATCTGTATCTCCTATCTTTAGTTTGTTGAACAAGTGGTATTTCAACCTGTTGTGTCCTGTGCGGAGTCTGAAGATTGCTACTTGTTCTCTTCGGTCGAGTTTGTAATATGCATCATCCTTCTGGTGGCCTGGATGCTCTGATTCCCATTTGGTTCTATAAGTGCTTTTTATCAACCTCTTTGCCTCATTATAGGTTATGTCTATGTCAGGCTGTGGTAGTCGTCCGCCCTCTTTTGCCAGTCTGTCAGCCTCTTCATTTCCAGGTATACTGCAATGTGATGGTATCCACTGTATTACAACTTTATTGGATTTCTGGCATAGACCATGGAGTGCTGCTCTTAGGTCAGCTATTTCTGTGCTGTAATTGCTCTTCAGTATTGAGACAGCTGACTTTGCATCTGTAAAGATAGCTATTTGCGTCTCTTTATCTTCCTCCATCAAGAGCATTTCTGCTGCAGTTTTCAGAGCCTCTACCTCCGCTTTGAAGTTACTTGAAAACTTTCCAGTTGCCACTGAATGTGTTTTTTTTTCACTCCATTTTTTAAATTTAGGAGAATTCCTCCTCCTCCATTCTCTACTGAATTTTTGGCTGATCCATCTGTATATGCATGGGTCCAATTGCTGCTTGGGTAATGTTCTGTTATGTAGTTTAGGGTTATTTCTCTTCTTTCGGTTTCATGCTGAGTGTTCTTTTTCTCAATATCAGGAATGTTTTCTATCATCTCAGGCAGTAGCTGCTGTCTCCAAGCTGGGAACTTGTCTGCATTGTAAATGGGTTTGACTGTTGATATGTTAAGTATGGGATCTGCCCTAATCTTTCGTTTTGCAGTTTCTACAAAGTTGCTACGCTTCAGTCTTCCCTTTCCAAAACCACTAAACCTTTTATACATAGGGTGATCTGTCAATCTTCTAAATTTTTCAGCTTGTTGCTGGGCTCTGCTATCTCTTCTATCCTGCATTGGTTGTAAACAAGTGATCTTTTCTAGTTCATTAATAGGCGTTGTCTTCAGGCTTCCAGTTATGATTCGCATTCCTTGATTTTGGACTCTGCTTATTTTGTTAAAGTTTGACTTAGCTGCTGTTGCCCAAGCTGCAATGCCATATTCCAGTACTGGCCTCACCCGTCCAGTATATAACTTCTTGAGAACTTTCTCATCTGCTCCCCACGTTCTACCAGCAAGCTTTTTCATGATTGCCATTCTTTGCCTTGCTCTTGTTCGATTTTTCTCAACCTGTGTCTTCCATGTCAGGCGACGATCAAAGGTGACTCCTAGATAGTTTGGATTTTCTTCATGGCGCAATATTTTTCCATTCAATACCAGCTTAGGTTGCTGAGTTTTAGTTGAGAGGGAGAATACTGTGCATGTTGTTTTCTCCTCACTTATCTTCACTAGCCATGATTTTGACCAGTCCTCTAGCGCTAATAGGGCTTGCTGTATTCTGCTGTTAGCTGTACTAATATATTCTTCAGATGTCCATATGGCTAGGTCATCTGCAAAGGATGATGTGTGTACTCTGGCTGGAAAATTTTCCGTGATGTCGTTTATATATGCTAGGAATAATGTTGGTGAAAGAACTCCTCCTTGGGGGACACCTTGCTCCAACAGCATCATTTTGCTGGTTTGTCCTTGTACTTTTGTCCTGGCAGTTCTGTTCTCAAGGTAGTGGCTGATCCATTTGTACATTTTCCCACAAACATGCATTTTTTGCAGTTTTACTTTCAGTCCTTCCTTCCATACTTTATCAAATGCTTTTTCTAAATCTATCCAGACCGCTAGTGTGTGCTTTTTCTCTTGGAAGGCATCCTCTATTTCCTGAGCTATATAGGTTATTTGATCTTCAGTGGATCTGTACTTTCTGAATCCTGCTTGGTGAGGTGTTAAGAGTTGGTTTTCTTCCAGATGCCATGTTAGCCTGCCATTGATAATGCGTTCCATTAATTTTCCTACACAGCTAAGAAGACTGATAGGTCGATAGCCATTTGGTTCTTCCAGGTCTTTTCCTTTCTTTGGGACTGGTATTAGTATAGCTTCCTTCCATGCCTGTGGGACTATTCCCCTCTCCCAGCTGTAATTTAGGACTGCTAGTAGTTTCTTTTTTGCCTTAGTGCCTTGTCCTATTAGCATTTCATTTGTGATTCCATCCTTTCCTGGTGATGTCTTCTTTTTTAGGGTATTCATTGCCTATTACATTTCTTCCATTGTTAGATTTGCCATCATATATTCTGCTGCTGTCTCTGTATATCTATGATGTATCTGTTTATCTTTGATTGCTTTCTTCTGTTCGGCTGTAATATCAATGTGGTTTGCACTGGCATAGTGTTCCATTAGTGCATTTGCAGCCTTTTTTCCTGTAAGCAAGGCATTTTCTTGTTTAATTGTTATTTGTTTGTTTCTAGGTCCTTCATTGTTCATGGCTTTCACTAGCTTCCATAGTTTGTTTCCATCCCTGTCAAAATTCAGGTTTTCTGTTTTT
>OY992889.1:92469683-92579683 GCA_963921405.1 Cepaea hortensis | reverse complement strand
CGTCATGTCTTCCGGTACCTTTACCCACGAGTGGTGTCCTCTAGTTCACACACCAGGCTGATAGATATTTCTACACGTGCCAACCAGGACCTGCCTCTTCTCACTCTATGACCCTTGATCATATCCATGGCTTCATGCAGGGGATGATCCCTGTCTGCAGCGACTCTCAGGTACCATTTGACTTGAAAATACGGTCTGTGTGATACTGACCACAGTACAGATCGAGCGCTGATTGGTCTATACAAGTATGGGTCTAGCACCATATACCCCGTGAGCCTTAAGGCGTGAAAAGGGGTCCTTTACTTCCTTTCTTAATACTCTCTTCTTTCACCATTTTACCCTACTCGGGTATAGTCCTTCAACCAACTCACCCCAAGCCCTTCTATCTTTAGCTATCAAGCTATCCCATGATGCTCTGTCAACCAACTCACCCCTATGTCAGCCTTATGTCAACTCACCCCTATGTCAACCCTATGTCAACTCACCCCTATGTCAACTCACCCCTATGTCAACTCACCCCTATGTCAACCCTATGTCAACTCACCCCTATGTCAACCCTGTTTCAACTCACCCCTATGTCAACCCTTTGTCAACTCACCCCTATGTCAACTCACCCCTATGTCAACCCTATGTCAACCAACTCACTCTTTAGCTATCAAGCTATCCCATGATGCTCTGTCAACCAACTCACCCCTATGTCAACCCTATGTCAACTCACCCCTATGTCAATTTACCCCTATGTCAGCTCACCCCTATATCAACCCTATGTCAACTCACCCCTATGTCAACTCACCCCTATGTCAACTCACCCTTATGTAAACTCACCCCTATGTAAACTCACCCCTATGTCAACCCTGTGTCAACTCACCCCTATGTCACCCCTATGTCAACTCACCCCTATGTCAACTCACCCCTATGTCAACTCACCCCTACGTCAACTCACCCATATGTCAACTCACCCCTATGTCAACCCTATGTCAACTCACCCCTATGTCAACCCATATGCCAACTCACCCCTATGTCACCCCTATGTCAACTCACCCCTATGTCAACCCTATATCAACTCACCCCTATGTCAACCCTATGTCAACTCACCCCTATGTCACCCCTATGTCAACTCATCCCTATGTCAACTCACCCCTACGTCAACTCACCCCTACGTCAACTCACCCCTATGTCATCCCTATGTCAACTCACCCCTATGTCAACTCACCCCTATGTCAACTCATCCCTATGTCAACTCACCCCTATGTCAACCCTATGTCAACTCACCCCTATGTCAACCCTATGTCAACTCACCCCTATGTCAACCCTATGTCAACTCACCCCTATGTCAACTCACCCCTATGTCAACCCTATGTCAACTCACCTCTATGTCAACCCTATGTCAACTCACCCCTATGTCAACCCTATGTCAACTCACCCCTATGTCAACTCACCCCTATGTCAACCCTATGTCAACTCACCTCTATGTCAACCCTATGTCAACTCACCCCTATGTCAACCCTATGTCAACCAACTCACTCTTTAGCTATCAAGCTATCCCATGATGCTATGTCCATGTTCTCTCTCTATTATTCATTTTTGTTTCTGCTTCTCTCGCCCTTGTAGTTTAATGTCTTCCTCTATTTCTATTGCCTTGCCGATTCCAAACAAAGACCTTTCTACTCGTACTTATACTATTCTCACGTTTTCTCGACATATGTCCCACCCAGCGGCATAGTCTTTTCTTCACCTCTTGTTTAACTAGTATTTGTCGAGTTCTTTCCAAGACACCATTTTATACTGTATAGTTTTGCGCAGGCACCAATTGGTGAATAGTTGTTTATTTGTAATCGTTTTCGATGTTTTTCGTGTTTCTGATCCACAGAAGGAAAGCAACGTTAAACTATCTTTTGCAAAACTTCCCAAGAAATTTTAACAATCGTTAACAGCGCATAAATGCCTATAAATATAAATGTTGTAGACGAGTTCTAAGAATATCTTGGATACAGAAAAGAACAAATGCATCCATACGTCAAGAGCTGAATGTTGAAAAAGGTTGGGTATTAAAGACGATAAATCAAAGAAAATTGAAATAGTTTGGTCACTTGAAACGTCACGAAAGTTTGGAGAGTACAATAATGGGTTGGTATATGCCTCGGAAGAGAGGAAGAGGAAGGCCAAAGAAAAGGTGGGTGCAGGATGTGGCAGATGATCTCCAGATGGGTATATCGGACGCGGGACATCTTGCTTATGATAGAGAGGTTTTCCGAAAAGTTGTTACGTGAGCGAGGTCCTGCAAAGGACAT
Organism: Cepaea hortensis; assembly: GCA_963921405.1. Taxonomy (NCBI): domain Eukaryota; kingdom Metazoa; phylum Mollusca; class Gastropoda; order Stylommatophora; family Helicidae; genus Cepaea; species Cepaea hortensis. The sequence continues at coordinate 92,577,392 of OY992889.1, read as the reverse complement.
GCTACTGAATGAATGAATGAATGAATGAATGAATGAATGAATGAATGAATGATCCACACACTGGTACTGATGTAACATTACAATTGAATATTCTAAGACTTAATCATTTATATGATATCAATTTTTCTACTTGCTTTCCAAGAATTTCAATGCTGTTATCTGATTTAGTGCCAATGGATACAATATCGCCAAATGTATTCTCCCATTTTGGATGGTAGGTCGACATATCGCCATACTAGGGCCATAACGTTTTTTGTTTTGTTTCGTGGTATCTTCTGCAATTTAATTTCTCCGTGAATGGAAACACTTGTTCATTTGATTGTGTACCACGTTTAGTCTAGACCTACACTGTGTTTGGTATTTAATCAGTTAATTATGTCCGTAATGTTTCCAATGTCACGGATTCCAGCTCTGTTCGGCGTCTGCACCGAGGCAGCGGTAAACGGCTGCACCCGGCACGGCTCCAACGGACTTCTGCCTCCAATCATGTCGGGGAAGGTCAACAGCATTCCAAACATGAAATACGGCATCCTGGAGGTGAGGGCGAAGGTCCCCAAGGGCAACTGGCTCTGGCCGGGTAAGTTATTCTCTCAGACACGTACACACAGATTTATTTCATGCTCGCTCGCTTTGAACTCAAACGTAGTCCATACACGTGCTAGTACTTCTTGTGAACTGGACTGATTTTTGAGTTTTAAATATTGAGCACAACCCACTACTGGCAACGCTGATCGTATTCTGGTATGAACCTAAGGCCTATCTGTCAACAACTCAACTGACAGGTCTCATTGGGTACTTCTCACACACCCATACAAGACAACTTGCAAGTCGTGTGGGAGGCAAAATGTATGGTTCATTTTATTGCCGTTGGCTCGCTTACAAGCGGTAAACAGTCGCTAATGCAATACACAATACACAGCCACAGAATTATCTAACACAAACTGCTAACCCTATGCTAGTTCTATCTATTAGTGAACACAAAACTCCTAACGCTATTCTAAACGATGTGAACGCCTCAAGTCCAGTCTCCCGTCTACCTAACCTCTCTCCCGTGGTTACACACCACGCGGGGTGACCTTCACCTTCGTGCGTGTTACCTCACATCGCACTCTGCTGGCAAACGTGGCCTGTTGAGTGTCTACTCAACTGTGCTATGGCTTCACGAGGTGTGGTACTATCGAGTCTTTGACACACACCCACCCCTCTTGTGTTGCGTCATCAACTTTCACTCATTGGTTGTGACGCAAGAGGTTCCTAAACAAAAAATTAGTGTCTCTAATTTTTGTCAAAGACTCTAGATAACCTGGCTTTGGGCATTCCAATGAACTATTAATAACTATTGTCACAATGTAGCAAAGCCTTACTTGGCTACTGGCAATCGCCACAAACTTGACTGGTTGGCGTGAGCCCCTTCTCACATGCTATATTATATTTATCAGAGGTATGTCTGAACCGGACCGTTGTCTTATAAGACCTGCCCTCACATAGTAAATTAACTTACTACCCATACAAAGTTGACTTTCTTAGGGTCAACACATGAATTATTTCATGTCCCCCATATAATATTTAACAACCATTCTACAAGAGTGTGTGCGACAGGCTTTACCTCCTTCGCTTCCGCGCGTAAGACTTTATTTCACTGTTAATTTAGTTCTTCGTTGTCCATTATGTCCCCTGGCCCCATAGTTATCTGTCTTTGATTTACAAATAGTGTATGCAATTTATATGTTTGTTTTTCTGTTTGTTTGTGTGTTTGGATGTAATAAATCTACTAATCTAATTTCTATCCTCTATTTATAAATTCTATGTGTATGTATGTTAGTTTTTTGAGTGTCATAATTTGGTTCAATGTGGCCACAAAGAGGTGTATAACACTAATTCGTGACTACATTCACTTGTCATGAAACCCAAAATACTGTAATCTAAGTTCTAAACTATATTACAGACAACACATTGACACTAACACAATTTCACTAACGAAAACTTTACATTCTAACATACCATTCTAATTCTATAACTAAGTATTTAATGTGTTACCTAAATTTATTAAATTTGTTATGTTAATTATATGATATGATTATATTACTTCTTATTTTTTTCCTAATCTAAGTGATGTAATCTAACTATTTAAATGCAATTGTTGTGATGTGAGTTATGTACCTTAATTAAATGGATTATGTGACCACAATTTATGTACTTTTCTAAATACTATGCTAAATAATGTTTTTAAATGCACAAAGGAATTATATGAGTGATGTTCTTAATCTAACTGGTGTAAATGCTGTATGTTACCTTATCTACTCTTTTTAATCTATTATGATGTAAAATGATGATACTAATAAATGGTAATATTTGAAAGATGGTATGGTTTCATTAAGATGGAATAAACTAACTACAATGAAACTAAGTGAAATATAACAATCTAAATGGTACTTTTCATATCATAAATTTAATTTAACTTGTAATAAACTATTCTTATGTCTAAACTAATATTCTAATCTAATTTTAATGGGTTAATTACTGTACTAACTACATTATTAAAATAAATGAGAACTGTTATAGTTCCTAACCTACATCTAATTTATCACTATCTTAAAATATTATATTACATATCACAATAAGTTTATATACATAGTATTTGGTTTACACAGGTTAGTAGTTGCCTTCATGTATGTGCAATGGTTGTATAGGCATAATATAACCACACATTTTGCCTGGGTATCTGAAATATATTACACAGTCATCTTAATGTTCTCTCGGTAGTGCACGTGTAGAGTTCGCTGGTGTTGTAGCTCTGTCTTTTCGTGTCTGTAATTAAGCACTGTTCTGACACTGTTTTCTGCGGTTCATATATATGATACACCGGAATGGAGCTTAGTTGGAAATGAGCTGTCCTAGTTCACACGGTGGTATCTAAGTATAGCAGCACAGTTCTTAATCTGATGTCCACGGACACATGATAGTTCATTGTTTTGGTACATGACTACACCAACAATGTGGATATGTATGTAAGCTATTTTAGATCTTATATTATCAGATATTCATGTACCAACCATCAGTCTACATTTACTGTTGGATTTCAGGTATTTTTACCCCAGATGGTAAAACTAGTGACCACCTGAATATCCGGTCATTTTGATGCACACCAGTATGTATGACCGTGATCAGGGAGTTGTCGGTCTGGACAATGCAGTGAACATCCGTCAGAACTCGATGGAGCCTTCTCACCGTATAGATGACGCCTAGGGTTGCAACTGTGATATGGAATCCTTGGACTCAGCATGTGTGATCTTACTGATCGCGCAGCAAAGCGGATGGAAGATGCCCTCAAAAAAAAATTGGCCTAGTACTGCAGTGATGGAGATTCTGCTGGCATATGACCTAAGATAATAAATGAGCCTAGGATTAGGCAAGCGGAGGGATTGGAATATTTACAAAAAAGGATCTTCAATTTTGACAATGCAGGAATTAATAATGCATCTTTCACATTTCATTTCCAGAAGATTTTAAGACATTGGAAAATATATTTGTAATTTCTGAGTAATTTACTAATCCCAAAAGGTTTCTGACCTGTTTCTTTCTGTTAGACATGGTCAGATTCATAATTTTGGTACTACTTTTCAGGTCAGTCTACAGTTGGACTTGAGAAATGACATGACCCAAAAATGAATTTATTTTAGGCATAATTTGACTTTGCTGGTTTGACAGTGAGACCGAAGCGTCGCACTCTGTCAAAGGCATGTCTCAGTTTCAGTAGGTGTATTGTCCAGTCATCAGTATTCTGATTTATTCATGTGTATTCTATAAGTTCACTACATGTATGCCCCTCGTCGGATTTGCCAGTCTCACTAACTAGTGTAGTTGCGTTGTGTATGTCTGTCGTCTGATCACTTGGTGTTGGTGCAATCTGTTCGTCTGTCACTACCTCTGTCTCTTGTCTTGAAAAGTGAGGTTTCCGCATGTTGACATGGAATATCTCTAAGTGTCTGTTTATCGATATTTCATAGTCAACATGTACCATGGTTATGTGCCACTTTGAATGGTCCTTGACATTTCGTTTGTATGGAAGTAGCCTAAATCTGTCTTGATCAAGTTCCAGATTACTTGTTTTTGCACATTTGTTTGTGTGCTTGTAGTAGAACTGACCCTTCCTCTATCAAATGGCTTGGGTGCCAGTGTAGAGGGTTGTATTTCAGCTGTAGGATGTTTACCCTTCAACTTTTGTATCAATTGATGACAGCCATTACCAGCAAATAGATCATGACAAAATAATTTTATGTTATTGAAAAAACTTGGCCTGGCATTGCTGTATGCACGATGACCTGCACATGGTGTTTTGTGTGCATTGTTTAGCACACCTAACTGATGTTGTTCAAGTAACACCTGTTCATGGTTACTAGTAATATGACATGTAGTTGAAATGCCATTATTACGTCTAACGAACCAAGATGCATTCTTGGTCATTTTGGCTTTGCCTTTTGACAATTTTAAGTATGGAGACACATTAAAAACAGATTTCTGCTGGTGTATAAGTTTTTGTGTGTTTTTGTCATCTGTGCTGGTTGGAAAAAGCATTAGTAGTGTCTCATTTTGCAATGGGTCATGATGTTTTGAAGTGTCAACTCTGGTTGTTGCCTTAGCTGCATTTAATTTCTCCCATGCAACTATTTCTTCACTAGTACATTGTTTCAGTTGAGGTAAGCACCCCAAAATTAAATCTGTACAAGGGTTGTTAAGTATTGCACAAGTAAAGGTACCGGAAAGAAAAGGAGAATCAATACGGGCTTTTGCCAAAGGGTAAATTTCAACGTTACCCGAAAAGGTTCGGCATTTCACAGTGTCACCTGTGTAATCACCCGGACTCACTAGTTCTCTTCGAAGACCAATAAGGGTGCTGCCGCTATCCAGCAAACATTGGCATGGTACATCATTGACCATTGCATTGTGGAACACTAACTTGCCTCTGGAGGCTAATGCTGCATTCACACTCTCAGATGAGCATGGTACTGTATGTCCACATTCTAGTATTCCGTCTGCATGGAATTGGTGACATCGTTCACAGCTGTCAAAGCTTAATATATCGCTAGCAGCACACACATCCTCTGCTTGGTTAGTTGGTAAGTCATTTTCAATCTCACACTCATTCTCACTACCACTATCTGAAGAGGTGTCAATCAACATAGCGTTGTTAGCTTTCAAACGTTGGCGGCCAAGGCACTTATTAGAATAATGGCCATAAGAGGAACAAAAAAAACATTTGATTGCACGCCTGTATGCAGACCGTTTGCTTTGCTGCTTCTTGATCACATTTTCAAGATGCGCCGGATAATTCGGCGATTTGTCGCACATAGCATAAGTGTCGTGCATTAGTTGACAGTACATGCATATGGAAACTTTTCTGTCTTTCTTATCATACTTCTGAAAAGGTTTTCTGTTACCCTGATAGTTTTTTGATTGGTCTTTGACAAAGGAAACTATCTCAGAGTCACTTGAGGTCTTAAAAATCTTTCTGTTAGAAGAAAAATATGCTGAGCCTTTTTTTTCGAACTGCTCGATGTTTTCAATGTCTGACTGCTGCAAAAACTTAGCAAAAGGAGAAGGTATAGTAGATATACACTTGTCCATAGCTATTAGGTTTTTTAATCTATCAAAGTCTTTTCCTATGTTAGCTGCTTTAATCCACCTGTTTAGTACACTGGGGTGGCGACACGTTTCGTACGTAGCACACGGTATTTGGCTCACAGGTGTATGTGCACAGCTGTTGTTTGCCCTCTGATATATAGGGCAGCAGTAAACACGCCTACTAAACGATATGATTTACTCGACAACTAAGGACAATGACTTAGACAATGACAGACTTACGAACACCTAGAATATGTATTAATTAATTTTAATGTCAATGTCCTGTCTTTGTTTTAAACAATAATTGCCTTTCGTTACTAACCTAGTTAATTTCTGTAAACGTTGTGCAGCTAAGTATCAGATGCTTAGCCCGAAAATAGTTCCATCGTGACGATAAGCAAAGAGAAAATAGACCCAAAAATGAATAAATGCTTGTAAAGAAATCAAAATAACATAATAATGTGTCAACAAATAAATATATTCATTTAGTAACTTAAATAAGTAAATAATAAACAATATACAGCACAGATTCAGGCGGGCCGCCGCTAAGCGATTTTGTAAACACTCGACTGCTTTATGCTAATGACGCAGAACAACTGTCTGTCAATCAATCTACGTCATCGCGCAGCGCTATTTTTAGATCTCAAAAATCAATATTGTCGGCTGCCTGTGTATTCCTGCGCCGTGAATCATGTTTGGTGCTTATTCAAGAATAAATTGGTAAATATATGAATAAATATAAGAGAATAAGAATATTAATACTTACAGCTTCGAAGAATACATGATTTCATTCAATAAATATATCATAAACACAATTAAACACTATTTTGTCACGATAGGCATATTTCTAGCTCGCAAATTCTCCTGTCTGCACAAATTATCGTTACTACAAAAATTAATCCCTAGTCTGGAGCCCGTGGATGAGTGGATTAGCTTGAACTTTTCGTTCAAGCTTCACTTCTTGACACCACAATTACCCTTTTACTGTGGGTATTAGCTTGGCGCTTTCGTCCAAGCACCACTTTCTGACACCACAATTACCCTGGCCTGTCAACAACTCAACTGACAGGTCTCATTGGGTACTTCTCACACACCCATACAAGACAACTTGCAAGTCGTGTGGGAGGCAAAATGTATGGTTCATTTTATTGCCGTTGGCTCGCTTACAAGCGGTAAACAGTCGCTAATGCAATACACAATACACAGCCACAGAATTATCTAACACAAACTGCTAACCCTATGCTAGTTCTATCTATTAGTGAACACAAAACTCCTAACGCTATTCTAAACGATGTGAACGCCTCAAGTCCAGTCTCCCGTCTACCTAACCTCTCTCCCGTGGTTACACACCACGCGGGGTGACCTTCACCTTCGTGCGTGTTACCTCACATCGCACTCTGCTGGCAAACGTGGCCTGTTGAGTGTCTACTCAACTGTGCTATGGCTTCACGAGGTGTGGTACTATCGAGTCTTTGACACTATCCACGTCAATGTGGAAGCACTAGACTCGAGTTTCGCTCTTGTTTGAGCTCATCAGTAGTGCATATTCTCGACCGGACCTGGAAACAAACCCCGGGTCACTGGTATGTGAATGCACATCGATTGACAGATGTCAGTCACGGCGATCGGGCAAATCTTGAGCTACAGCCTACGATGGGTAACGTTGTAATATTCTGTTGTGATAATTTGGCCGTGTCCAGCGTGTGCCGCGTGGTCTAGTGTTTACACACCCGCTTCACATGCCAGTGATCCGGGGTTTGTTTCTGGGTCCGGTCAATGATGTGCACTACTGACGAGCTCAAACGAGAGCGAAACTCGAGTCTAGTGCTTCCACATTGACGTGGATAAGCCTTAGGTTCATACCAGAATACGATCAGCGTTGCCAGTAGTGGGTTGTGCTCAATATTTAAATCTCAAATCCCGAAACAACCAAATAAATCAATTTGATTTTTGAGTGTGGATTAGCTTTCCCTATTACCAGTGTTTCTCGCCATCAAGCGAATCCATTCCGACTTCTGAGATACTTGTAATTTACATCCCCATGTCAAGGACGAGAGGTCAACATTTTAGTCCGGCTGACCAGTGTAGGGGTTGAACCTGCTACCTCGGCATTAGCACACCGGAAGTTTAACATCAAGGGATCTTATCCATTTGGCTATGCTGGCCTCTATGGACACAGATAATCACAACCATATGCGCGTGTGTGTATGTGCGTGCGTGTGTGTTTGTATTTTTGCGTGTGCCGTGCGTTTGTGTGTGTGAGCGTGTGCATATATGCCAGCATGTGTGTATGTGAGAGACAGAGAGAGAAAGAGAGAGAGAGAGAGAGAGAGAGAGAGAGAGAGAGAGAGAGAGAGAGAGAGAAAGAGAGAGAGACAGACAGACAGACAGAGAGAACCCTTTTACGCTCAATGAAGCGTATTGGATCCACAAAGATAGCCCCACTTGTGCATACATCAGTTGGCAATCGCTGTGTGAAGTACCCAACGATAAACCGTTCCGTTTACTTCCCATAACATTTCACTGTACCCATTTTAAAATGGGTCAACTAGGAAGTCAGATCATTTTGTAAAATCCCGTGTTAATGACAGTTGAAACGGTTGACAACCACGCCTGAAAGCGAGAGTTCTAGCCACTATTTCCAATAGCCTTTTCCGAGCAGTCGTTGTTAGTGACTCTCGCAGTTCAATGTATTCGGAACAAACGTCTCAGAAAGCGCAACTCCGTTACCTCCAAGTTCTTATTATTTTGCTCGTTCGCATTCTGTGATTCATTGTTATTCGGCAGTTTAATAACAATTTTACCAAATTAAATTATTTTAACAAGCTGAAGAAACTTTCATTTATATAAGTTATTAATTTATAAAATTAAATGGTTTGCCCACTCAAGAATGCCTTGATACCATCTGCCACAAAGAGCCACAATGAAGAAATGTAAAGGATACAGAACAAGGGCAAGACCACATACAAGATGGAGTGATGGTATCAAGAACATCCTTAGAGAAATGAACACCAACTTACACAGAGAAATAGAAAGAGCTTGTGAAAGATCTTTACATCTCAACCCCCCTCCCCCGCCTCGTTTCCGGTCACCTTATCAAATACTTCCCCATTTCACTGAGGTAGATGGAGGAATAGAAGAAGAAGTGGTACTTTAAAACAACGGAACAATGTTGACTTTCTTAAGTTGACACATTGAAGTAACTCTTATTTAGAAATGTTATCATTGTATCAGAAATGTACCATGGTAGACAACGAATGCCTGAAAGAGGCTAACGAAAGTAGAACATCATATACAACAATAAGAAAGAGACAAACAGCTTTTTTTTTTTTTTTTGGGGGGGGGGGGGGGTCATGTGATGAGAAGAGAATCGCTGGAGAACATCGTGACAACTGGAAAGATCGAGGGGAAGAGAGGCAGAGGCAGACCACGAGAAATGATGCTGGATGGATTGTGACGGTGGCATGGAGGAATATCAAAGGCAGAGTTCATCCAGAAAACCAAAGACCGAGATCTGTGGAGAGTAATGAACGCCACCGCCAGTCGGCACGGCACTTGATGATGATGATCGTTGTATAGTATACATTGTTAAAGATTTTTATTTAAGCAGAAGCAACTTTTATTTATAGATGTTATAGTTATAAAACAATTCTATTCTTTTAAACAAGGTGGCTAGAAATAATATATTGCACCATTTCTTGCTTGCCATATTTTGCTGCATCTAATCAGGAGCATGTCTGATTGGCACCTTGCCGTCTTGGCATACGATAGTTTGTAAAATGAAGTCATGCCTCTCCATAACACAAAGCCTGGGCTGAGTTTAGAGACCATGTGTTGCCCATGCAGCATGATTCCTCTCTCGGCCTGTCTAGTTTACTCCACAGGCAGGGTTACACCATTACGTATGGAGCAAGACAAGTTGCCGGATCAGCAAATCAATGCTCTGGCTTCCATTCTAGACCAGTTGCCGAGTAAGGCTTAGGGCCTGATCTGCCCTGCCATAACATTTAGTCTTAAGGTCGCATTTCCTCGCACTAGGGTCAGGCTTGTACCCTCCCAATTGCACATCTCCACCCGAAGCCGTTGGCACAATGTGGGGTGTCGGGCTTGGTGAGCGCCGCCCAGTATTCGGCGCTAACAGAAAGCAGGTAGTACCGTCTACTGTCATACGGTAGTTCAGACATATCTAAGACCTGACAATACGTCAGGAGCATACTGCAATTATATAAGGGGTGTTCATTTGAAATTCGTTCGTGCCGCACCCGCGTAATTACGGACGTTGAACATGATCATGTCATAGTCATGTGATAAGTACTGACTAATGAACAAACGAGCAAGAGCTTATCGCCCCATGATGCATAGGTTCTGTTTCTGACCGTTGAGAAAATGGCCGGGTTGATTAAAAATCCGTCCAAGGAAGCTCAAAGAGCGGTGCTTCAGTTTCTTTCTTTTGAAGGATGTCGGCCAGTTAACGTTCATCGAAAAATGCAGACAGCGTACGGTAACAAATGTGTGTCGAAGACATCAGTGACAGACTGGGCACGAATGTTTCGGAAAGGACGTCATTTCACGACAGATCTTCGACGGCCGGGTCAAGCGCATATTGTTGCAACAGAAAAAATCATCACCAAAATTGATGCAGCAGTACAGATGAACCGTTGTCGAAGCATACGTTCGCTAGCGAAAGAATTTGATGTTCAGTTGGGACAATTCAAAAGGTCGTTCGTCAGAAACTGCAATATCGGAAGGTGTGTTCACGGTCGGTACAACGGATGTTGACCGACCACCAAACAGAGGAACGCATGGGATGGTGTTTGAACCATTTGCTGCGTTACAAAGTGGAGGGTGATGCATTTATCTTCCGCATAGTGACAGGCGATGAATCATGGTGTCACCACTTTGAGCCCTGCAGCCAAAGAGAGAGCATGCAATGGAAGCGTGCTAACTCACCAAAAGCCAAAAAATTCAAGTTACAGGTTTCCGCTGGTAAGGTTATGCTGAGCGCATTTTTTTTTACCATGAAGGGCTATTGTTGACCGACTTTAACGAACCTGGTGTCAACATCAACTCTTCCCACTACTTGCAAACACTAGACAAGCTGCAAAAAGCCATCAAGAATAAACAACCCAGCATGCTTTCCGCTGTGTGATTTTGTTGCACGATAATGCTCGTCCGCATGTTGCAAAGATTGTGCAGGAAGCATTAGCTTGGAAGAAGTGGGAAATTCTGCAACATCCAGACTATAGTCCTGATTTGTCACCATGTGATTTTCATTTGTTCGGACTTCTAAACAAAGCTCTCAAGGGGCAGCGATTTCACACAGATGCAGATGTAATGAACGCGGTAAACACTTGATTCAGTGAGCAACCACAATCCTTTTTTGCGGACGGCATTCGCCGCCCACCTAAGCAATGGGATGCTTGTCTGAATGCCTAAGGCGACTTCTTATGACCAACCCATGGTGCATAATTCATTCGAAATGAATGCTTTGTTTAATTCTACCACATCTGTTAATGTTTCTTTCAAGCTTTTGTAATAAAGCAATTAGAACGGGTTTCAAATGAACGTCCCTATTATATCGTATGAAATGAAAACAAGAATAATACTTTGGCTGCAATACTAAATGCATATATACTCGTACATATTCACCTAAAACCTGTACCGCACTTTTACATTTCACCTTTAGTAATCCGTCTACACGCAGTTCGTACTTCCACATACTGCGTTCGAAAAACATCTGCGTTGGTTTTTTATGAAATGGTATGGGTGCCGGTCGTTCAGAAAGCAATGGCAAACTGCTGAACGTAAACTTGCCCAGGAATCACGAACACCCAAAACATGCTGGGGTTGACTGCTACGCCCGTAAAGGATATGCAGCTAACTTTTTTTTTACCCGTCTGCCTGCTTCACGGTTGATTGTGGGAGGTGACGTGTCAGAAATTCAAAACAATGTACTTTAGCTGAAATATAAAATTGCGGTACAGATTTGTAGGTTACTATGAATTTAGTATTTCAACCAATGTATTAGTATTATTCGTTTTTCACTTCATATTATATATAACTGTGCCAGGGAAGAAATCGTGCAATATTTTGTCTTGGCGTCTTATTTTACATTCACCCAGGGAATGCATTGTTTTGAGGTATATTCTTCTTCTCTTCTTCTTTCGTCCGCTTAAAATGTATTGTCTATATCTGCAATGTTATCTTTTGTGTAAATGGCACTGTCCTTTTTCAAACACTGATATAATGCTGTTCATTCTCCAACTTACCAGCTATATGGATGCTTCCCACGAACAGTATTTATGGTTCTTCACCTCGTTCCGGAGAGATTGACATCATGGAATTCTACGGTATGTGTCTATTGTCTGTCCATTATTTATCAATGAAATAGAAAGATCGATAAATAACACAGCAAGTCTACAAAAATCAAATTAAAACTGTAAGCTGATTAGAGAAATTAGACGCAAACAGTCAAGATTCTGGGCAAGTTTGGAGAAGAAACAAAATAGAGAACTTGGTGACAACTGGCAAGATGAAGGGGAATGAGGGGAAGTCAGAGAAGTAAATATCTGGATGGCTTAACCACATGGTATGGTCGGGACAAGGAACACAGAGCTGATCCACAACTCGACTGTTGTTCGTGTAAGATGGCGAAACATGACCGCCAACAATTGTCGGCATAACACATCATCATCATGATGGATAACATCGTGGAAGAATAACATCGGAAGATTCCCATGTCCGGGTGTTTTCAGCGCGTAGCAGGTGGTTCTGAACGACGCACGCCTCACGGCCAGCCGAAAAGATTCTCAATTCTTTATTACTTTCCCTATTCCCAAGGTGTCTGCAATGTCACGATCCTATCTTCCTGTTTGATGCACGGAGGAACAGGTGACCGATCTTTCCCTCATCTCAACTGGCGACAAGCCCAGGCCTCCAACCCACGTTCGACCGTGCTCATGACTTTATCAGCGCAGTTCCCTATTACTTTCGTCAACGCGCTCGCTCACAACGCAGCTGAGTTTTTGGTGCGACACTGTGAGCTGTGGATTTCGTTCGGAATGCATTTTGTTTATGTACACGTTCGGTGTGCTGTGAAGTGTAGATTTCAGAAAATGGTGGACGGCTATCTGCTGCCACTTTGGAAACTGCCTTATGTGATAATGCGTGTGCGGACCTAGAGTTTTGCTTGGATGGCTGCGCCTTTCTACAATGGACTGCCATTGAATGTGAAGGTCGGCTCAAGAGTTTTAAACACGTGGCATCACTGTGCAGACGAATACGGTGACGTCATGAGGACAGTTTAAAAAGCCAGCCCCCCTCCCCTCACCCCCAACACTTTTAAATGCACCAAAGAGGAACAGAGTTCTATTATTTATTTATTTTTATTTATTTTTTTTGTCAGTGAAGGGCGAAATCTGTAGAAATTCTTCAGCGAATGAAGGCTGGATGGTTGTCCCCTTCGGCAATGATCTGCGTTTTTATGTGAAGGTCGGCTCGTTTCTGTCACGATTTCATTTAGAACAATAATGTGTATTTCTCTGTATTCTCCCCCTTCCCCCGGTACTCTCTTTGATATTTTTGTTTTATTATTTAGGGTGTGAACACGCCATAAGAGACCTCTTTGTGTGTGTATGTGTGTGTTTTATTTTTAAAATTATTATTTCTTTAATAGCTCTTCTTTATTCTGTCATATTTCGTGAACTTGTTCGGTTCTCAGTTATTCGGACCAATTGATTCGTGTCATCTTTTCCATAACACCACGTCTCAAATGTCTCTATATGATTTTATCAAATGTATACACTATTCATATTTTACAACCATATGATGCGAACAGCCCGCTCCCTGGCCGAGAGGTTAGCAGCTTTCTCCGTTAACCTCGAATACTCTCGTGGTTGACGTGAGCGTGACGAGAATTAGAAGTGGTTCGAACCGCGCCAGTGACTTATGGAGCCGGTCGCTCAGAAAGTCGTGGCGTGCTAATGAGCGTAATCTAGCCTGGAATCAATATACAGCTGAAAGATGCTGGTGTTGACCGCAATATCCTGAAACAGGGTGGAAAAGCGAAAAAAAGAAAAAATGCTGCGAACAGCAAGATGAAGGGGACACAATTTATAATCCCGTAAATTGCGTTCGAAACACAGCTGCGGGATATTTTGCAGCAGACCGCCTTACGTTGGTTTTCATACAAAGGTATGCGTGCCGGTCGTTTAGAAATTAATGGCAAACTATTGAACGTACACTTGCCAAGAAATCATAAACAGCCAGAAATAATGCTGGACTTGACTGCGACGTCCTGTAAAGGATGTGCAACTAACTTAACTAACCTATGAAGAATTCTAATCATTTGATGACCTGGGACCCTGTGCTGATAACTAGATTTTGTTCCATGATCAAAGATGACGTTGGTTACTTGCAGACTACCTGCCCCGGTCTGTCTACACCACACTCCACTGGGGACCCTCCGGTGATCAAAATGGATTCCTAAAGACGAAAGGGGAAGTGTAAGGCACAATCATTTGCTTTTTCTGTGCATTTGTGTATTAATTTATCCACACGCGTACACTCATACTCACACACAATTACACACACTTGCCCCTATACACAGACATATTCTCAAACATCAAACACCCACAGACATGCCAATATCTCACCCTTATGGTGTGAAGTCTATGAATCTGCGAATAGTTTATGAAAGAGAGAGAGAGAGAGGAGAGAGAGAGAGAGAGAGGAGAGAGAGAGAGAGGAGAGAGAGAGAGAGAGAGAGAGAGAGAGAGAGAGAGAGAGAGAGAGAGAGAGAGAGAGAGTGAAAGTGAGGGAGGGAGACAGAGAAGAAACGACCGAACGAATTTTATTTTCATATGGTTACAATTTGGACACGCAAGTCCGTCTAACATTCTGCCCTTCTTATTATTCTCTTTCACTCATTATTCCACCTATACATCACACATTAGGCTAATCGAGGACAACAATATCAATATATGCATTACAAAGGCATGGGAAATGTGCAAACGTCATTGTACAAGCCTCAAAATATTTATTATTGACGCGGTAACTGTTATTAGCCGGTCTCCCTGGCATAGGTGTTAACGTCTGCGCGAGAATCGGTAGCGGTAACTTACGGGGTATGTGAGCCGGTGGCTCAGAAAGCAATGGCAAACTCTGAGCGTAATCTTGCCAAGAAATCAACAATCAGCTGAAAGATGCTGATGTTGACAGCGATGTCCTGTAAAGGATATGCGGGAGAAAAAAAAACTATTAATAGATAAGAGAAATATCCTTACTGCCTATAGGAGAAAGACTGTTGTACTCGGGTTTTATTATTGTTGTTATTATTATTATTATAATTATTATTATAATTATTTATTATTATTATTATTATTATTATTATTATTGTCATCATTATTGTTATTATTCTTATTCGACATCATCACCTCCTACTACTTCTCTGTCTATTATCATCAGAACCATTCTTCTGATGTATATAACAATAATAACTATTATGTTTTCTTACTCCCAGTGACGCTGCCAACTGGCATGACAGCTATCACACCTGGAGAATGGAGTGGACACCAGATCACATCGTGTAAGACACTCCCTGCACTCTTGTGTATTATATTCTATCCTTAATATCATCTAAGTTCTGTCAAAAATCGTCTATAGGGGAGGTCAGCGTGGTCAAATGGATAAAAGCGCTTGTTCTAAAAACATCCGATGCGCTGATGCCGAGGCAATAGGTTCAACTCCTACACCGCTCAGTTGGACTAAACTGTTGACTTCTCGTCCTTTATTTGGGGACGTAAATTACACATACCTATTATTTCGGAATGGGTTCGCTTCATGGCAAGGGACACTGGTAATAGGGAAAGCTAATCCACACGTCCAGTGCTACTAGAAATAGTAGCACATGATTTACTATGCTTGAGTTCAAAGAGAGCGAGCAAGCCCAAAACAAAATTTAAAAAATACAAACGTTTTCAGAAGTCAAATTCTCTTGGTAGGGCCTGACCAAATGATTTTGCGGGCTTTACGCTTTATGGTTCATTTTGCCATATTTTACCGGAATATTTCTTGCGGTTACGTTCGGATATTTGTTTTTGTGTCTCCGATATGGGGACGGTAAGCGTACTCATGATGTTAAATTCCACGATTATTTCAAGATCGAGTTAAAATAGACACTGATTACTTGATATAGTTTTCCCCACCCCGTTTTCCGTTCTGCATTTCTGGTGTATTGGGAATCCTTGTTATGCAGGAGAACCAGACTGTCTAAGTGGTAAGTAAACCCGTAAATACCGTTTTATGAGACGTATTACATTCTTATCTTTTTCTTCCTCTTCTTCTTAGCATTCCGAGCCATTGGGGTTCTTTGCTGCAGATACAAGCCGTCTCCATTCGTATCTCTGGTAGACCTTCTCTTGCCAGTCGCTGATTCCAAGTGCTTGTGGGTCTGTATATATATTATCTCTCCACCGCCTTCTTGGTCTACCTCGGGGTCTACGGTCATTTATTTCCTGAGCGTAAGCGAGTTTTGTTTCCGTATTATCTTCCATTCTTTCTATATGCCCCAGCCATTGCAGTCTATTAGCCTTCATGATACCAGTGATTGGCGGGAACTTAAACAGATCATAAATGTTTTTATTGCTTCTTCATTTCCAATCTCCACTTTGTGTATCCCTAATGGAAGATGCGTCTTAAGACATTGTTATACTATGCATTATTAGATTTATCATCCATTGTTATGTGTATTTTATAATTTTCGACCATTTAAGTTGGCAATCAATGTCACACTGACATTATGAATATCGCATGCTGTAATACGGTATTTCATGGCCGGAGATGGCGGTTTTATTCCAGCTAGGAACATTTAATATTGATATGGAATATTCAGAGCGACTACAATGATAATGAATGTATGTTTACATTCAACACCCATTATTGTATGTATGTTTAATTTTTCATCACGCTACATGGACCAGATCATTGTTAATTTTTCATCTTTCCAACGGAATATCTGTTGTCAAAATGCATCTCTCTGCTCTGGCTGACAAGACTCGCGTGCAGTTAACGCGAAGTCTGACGTCACACAGATTACGTGTAGATATATATATATATCTGTATGCGTGCGTGTGTGTATAAACCGGCAGAGTTATTTTTCCCTGAGTTAGACAGGCCGCCGTGTTTATCTCCCTTGGTGACAGTGCAAACCGATAGTTTGTGTGAGTGTGTAGGTAGGGTCACAAAAAGTGAAAGATCAAAATCGTTTTTCTTCTACATGTCCTTTTTAAAGGATAAACTTACACACACACATTAATATCTCGGCTTAAAATTGACCTGCAGACTTGAATAAGGTACCGTTGGATTTGTTTTTTCAAGAGCTATCCAACTATGTAGGTTATATAATTAAAAAACAATTTAGAAAAAGTTACTAAAGTGGCTAGCTTCACGCAGCCCGCGAGCCGGCGTTCCCCGCCCCTGTATTATAATAAGCGCGAGCCGCACTATAGTAGTGGCAACGTAAATATACATTCGGGAACCCTTTGAGGCCACTAAGACTGCTCATAACTATATACACATATTGTTTGCCGCTCATAGAAGCAGGCGGTAATGGACTACAGGGCGTACTAGACAACATGCGGGATTACGAATTGCGTCCATACATAACCCCTTCGCCACAGAAAGTTCTATGATAGTTAATAAAATCGTGGGTGCACTCTTTTAGATTAGTTTCAAATGGTCTGAAAGTCAACAGATGTGCTTGCCCCTTTAGAAGTATTGAACAAGGAAGAAATGTCAGTCGGGGGACAGACAGGCGCGATAAAGGGGACGCCAAATTGTATCATCAATAGACTGGGCAGTGGTGGGCACAGGGAACCTATTTGATCAGTAAACACACGGCCACTTCACGCGCAATTAGGTTGTCTTAAAACCCGCAGGCGTAATGTTACGGATCTGCCCCACAGAATAAATACTAGGGTTCGACTCTGTCTATCGGAACGGGGCCATTCGTCTCAAGAGCTGAATCTGTCTATCGGTTTAAGGACAATGTCATAGTTGTATGTCATAGCCCAATTTCGGAAAGACGAGAGGTAAAGAGTTAACGGCAGTTACACAATAGTTCAAATTAAAACAGACTGTAGCGGGACAGAAATACGTGACATGCCCAGAAAGCCATTACGCGGCAAAGCCAGTGAGCTCTACTGACCAAATCTGGCAGGTGTTCCCGCCACATGTTGATAGCTTCTAGTTGCGAGGCGTTATCTACGAAACGGACTATTGTTGGATGAACTCGCGACATCCGTTCCTGTTGTGAAGGGTTATTTCTGAGTTTTTTATTTGTTTTTTTTTTCGTATTTATTCGTATATAAATTCGTATTTATCTGCGTTTTTCATATTACCAGAAGTATGTTTATATAACGTCAAAGTTTTATGCTTATTATCCACGTGGTTTTGGTAAAATATCACTCTTCAACACAATCTTCCTTCTAGCTTAACAATACAATCTTCCTACCAACTCTACAACACAATCTTCCTTCTAGCTTAACAATACAATCTTCCTACCAACTCTACAATACAATCTTCCTTCTAGCTTAACAATACAATCTTCCTACCAACTCTACAACACAATCTTCCTTCTAGCTTAACAATACAATCTTCCTACCAACTCTACAACACAATCTTCCTTCTAGCTTAACAATACAATCTTCCTACCAACTCTACAACACAATCTTCCTTCTAGCTTAACAATACAATCTTCCTACCAACTCTACAACACAATCTTCCATCTAGCTTAACAATACAATCTTCCTACCAACTCTACAACACAATCTTCCTTCTAGCTTAACAATACTCTCTTCCTACCAACTCTACAACACAATCTTCCTTCTAGCGTAACAATACAATCTTCCTACCAACTTTACAACACAATCTTCCTTCTAGTGTAACAATACAATCTTCCTACCAAGCCTACAACACAATCTTCCTACTAGCTCTACAATACAATCTTACTACCAACTCTACAATACAATCTTCCTACTAACTCTACAACACAATCTTCCTACTAGCTCTACAACACATCTTCCTACTAGCTCTACAATACAATCTTACTACCAACTCTTCAACACAATCTTCCTTCTAGCTTAACAACACAATCTTCCTACCAACTCTACAACACAATCTTCCTACCAACTCTACAACACAATCTTCCTACCAACTCTACAACACAATCTTCCTGCCAACTCTATGCTACCAATGCCAAACCTGGACAATGACAAAGAAATAGAAAATAAACATTACAACACAAGGAAATGAGATTCCTGAGAAGATTATTCAGTGTATCAAGAAGAGAGAAAATCAGAAATCAAGAAATCAAGACTAAAGTGGGGCATTTTACAGCGCTAGATTTCATCAGAAAACAGCAAGTTAAATGGTTTGGCTATATAACAAGGTTACCAACTAACAGTATACGACAAAAGGCAAAAATATACAGACCTAATGTAAGTAGAAGAAGAGACTGACCATGTAAACTGCGGACAGGGGAACTAATACAGTCCATGGGAATCTCGATTTAGGAAATCCATAAACGGGCATTCTCCCGCTGTTTAAGCTTCACCTCGACACCACAAGGTAGAAGAACGAGATGAGATTAGATGAGATTATTCCCGTGGTTTTGGTACTTATCTGCAAATTGTGTTACAGGTTATACTCCCCATAGTTAAGGCTTGCTTAACATATGCTCATGCATTGTCGAAAGTTATGTCACTATCATTTTCATTTGTTGAGTTGTTGAGTTGAGTTAACACCCGACATCACTGCACTCACGACATTCCCATGTGTGCTCAGTCCCCTCGTTCAACAGCCAGCGAAGAGTCATAATACTAATCGTTCCAACCACTATCTGATTGAAAGTTCTCCTGGTCTTCCCTCTCAGTTTTCACTACCGATCCCCCGCATACTGGTTCTCAGTCTGTTCCCCCGCTTTCTCCACCTGGTTCCACAAGCGCACGATCACCTCCCCCTTGTCCATAGGCAATCTACCACTAAGAGGTGCATTCTCTGCCAGCCTACCAGCTTGTTCATTCCCCCGCACCCCCGCATGGCCAGGGCAAAATATCCATGCAATTCTCACAATCTGTGAAATCTGAAGCGGCGATAGCCATTCCACACAAAACATTCCTTTTGCCATCTTACTAAGCATACTCCTCGAATCCGTAATGAATACAATGTGTGTTGCAGTAGTCTCCTCTAACCAGCGGAATGCCGCTGTAACTGCTTCCACCTCCGTTCTCATGCTGGAGGTCGTAGTCTCATATGCCAGACTCTCCTTTTTCAAGACTCGTTCATTAACCTTTGCAATGAAACCCCAGCCACTACGTCTGTTTTTTCACCACTGACCCATCAGTGTAGATGTCTATGTCACCTTGATGTGTATTGATCTGGATCAGTTGTTGCACTTCAAACTCAGTGCGGCCTGCTGCCCATTCCCTGCACTCACGACCCAGTGTTATTATTACCTTGTGCCAGTCTGTCATGTCTTCCGGAATTTCAACCAACTCTTTTTTTTTACGATTGATGGTCTCTAGATCACACACCTGACGTATATATATTTCTGCCTGTGTCATCCAGGACCTGCCTCGTCTTAGTCTATGACCCTTGACCATATCCAATGCTGCATGCAGCGGGTGATCCCTATCTGCAGCAACTCTCAGGTACCATTTGACCTGAAGGACCTTATACCTATCCGCCAGGATATGCCTCATGCATATATTTGGTGTGTCCTTTGTGCACCCCAGGATTAACAGCATGGCAGCATTATGTATGCGTTCCAACCTTTCAAGCTGGCTCTTTGATACTGTTAGCGACCCCAAACCATACTCAGTGACAAAAAATTATTAACTGCTGGAAGACTCTGTAAAGCATTATCTGATCTACTCCGGTTGCTGCCATCACCCTCAATGCATTAAGACACCTCCGAACCTTCACCACCAAAGCTTCCACATGATCCGTAAAAGACAAACACCTTAGTTAGTTAGTTAGTCGCGGTTCCAACTTCATGGCAACGGTTCGTCCCCATTATGCTCCGTTCCTGTGCCAGAGAATATCACACAAAATGCTCCTCACTGTCCAATGTGAAAAGTGGAACAGACAGGAGTCTCAGCAAGCCAACAGCCCGCACAGGTACCCTCTGCCAGAACGCCAACACAAAAGTCATCCACGAAAATTACAGTTCATCGTCGATGGAACCGGCAGTCACTAGTCATTGACCCGAGTTTCTCACATGGCTGTCTCTTTTCACAGGGCGACCCGCGGAAAACGCCGCACCAAGCACGAACTCCGTAGCTCCAGCAACAACTCCCAGGAGTCTCCTGAAAAAATGCACTCGTGAACCGAAAAGGCAAACCAGTCAATCCAGCAACAGCCGGCCGCCATCGTTCCGAACATGCAGTTCACACTACAAACTGCGAACAGATGTAAAAGCATTCCACACGAAATTCACAGCTCACAGTGTCGCACCACGCGCTCACTCAGTAGCAGGGCGACAAACACCTATTTGTTACCACCTGGCGAGATGGTTGCTATGACAGCGTTGTTATTGATTACACGTACTATCCAATAGAATCAGTATATGCACAGATTGTCTACAGAGTGCATAAAGGTTTGTTATTTTTCACTCCAATTTCAGGGTCTATCTGGACAACAAACAGGTTGTGTATGTTGATCCAGGCAGCGGTGGGTTCTGGCAATATGGCGGCTTCTCGGGTACAAACATCTGGCGAAATGGCGCCAAATTGGCTCCCTTTGATCAGCCGGTAGGCTTTAGTTTACTTTTCTGATTACATTATATCCGATGGTTACTTGTCATTGAAGTATTTTAAAGCATATTCATTCATTCATTCATTCATTCATTCATTCTTTCATCCATTCATTCATTCATTCAGTGGCATGTCCATTGCATAACCTCGCTCCCATAACAACTTTCAGGAAAACGTATCTGTCGTAAGCATGACGTCCCGCGTCCGATACACCCATCTGGAGAGCATCCTCCATATTCTGCACCCATTTTCTCTTTGGCATTCCTCTTCCTCTCTTCCCTGGCAATATATATATATATATATATATATATATATATATATATATATATATATATATATATATATATATATATATATATATATATATATATATATATACCCATCCATTATTGTTCTCTCCAAACTGTCATGACGTTTCAAGTCACCATAATATTTCAGTATACTTTATGTTATCGCCTTTAGCAGCCAAACTTCTTCTATATTCAAACAACATACAGTTTATTTTTTTGGTATGTGTCCACTCTCTGCATGCTAGTAGTATAGGCAGGAATGGAGCAGCACAAACCAGGACACTTGCAATACAGACACCTTGGGTATGAGGGTGCGTGGAGCTAAGGAACTGGCTGGAAGTGAGAATTTTAGGCGTGCTTGTGGAGGGCAATCTGCTATATGATGATGATGTCCATGCTATCTATCTATCTATCTATCTATCTATCTATCTATCTATCTATCTATCTATCTATCTATCTATCTATCTATCTATCTATCTATCTATCTATCTATCTGTCTGTCTGTCTGTCTGTCTGTCTGTCTGTCTGTCCGGGTGTTTGTATGTCTGTTTGTCTATATATTAGTCTGTCTTTGATTATGTCTGTATGTGTGACTGACTAACCAACAGACTAACTGAATACATCCATCCATCTACCCACCCAATCTCCTGTCTCTCCTCATGTTTATCACTGCTGCCCTAACCCCGCCTATCTTCCAAATACACCTACGTCACAACAGTTTTATAACACAACTGTATTACACCTCTTGCAGTTCTACTTAATCCTGAACGTGGCTGTCGGCTGCACTTGTGGGGGTTTCCCTGACGGCATTGACTACGGGAGTGTCCGAAAACCCTGGTCTAACAGTTCTCCCAGAGCGGCCGAAGATTTCTGGAACGCCCGTAATCAATGGCTCCCCTCGTGGCAAGGAGATAACGTGGCCCTGCTGGTTGATTACGTCGAGTTCAGAAACCTGTGAGAAGCTGTGCCTAATTGTTGCATTCACGACCATTCTGTGTGGCATAGAAGAAATGCGTTAAATAACAAATAAAATTAATAAATAGATTTGTTGATTCATTCTTTGTGGAGAGAAATTGCAAGTCAGAGAGAGAGAGAGAGAGAGAGAGAGAGAGAGAGAGAGAGAGAGAGAGAGAGAGAGAGAGAGAGACAGACAGACAGACAGACAGACAGACAGACAGACAGACTGACTGACTGACTGACTGACTGTCTGACAGACAGACAGACGGACGGACGGACAGACAGACAGGCAGGCAGGCAGGTAGACAGGCAGACAGACAGACAGACAGACAGACAGACTTGAGAAGGAGGAGACAATGGCTGGCGGTACTAGAGGAGCGATGAGTAATCACCGACAGCGTTCTGCATGAGATCGCTACAGTCACGACAGATTAGTGCTGTTTACCCTCCGGAAAGCGGGACGTCGCCGTGACGGCCTCTATTCTAAGACTAGATGTTTGGGTATCATATGCCAGGCTCTCCTTCACTAAACACCCCTCTTCAACCTTCGCTGTATACACACTCCCCCTCCCCGGCACGTCTGTTGCTCTTAGCATAGTCCTAACCTTGTAGATGATTACATCGCCGGATGATTAATTGTGAATTACTTCTCTCTGTGGCGAATGAGTTACGGACGCAATTTCCAATCTCGAATACAGCGTTCGAAACAGCTACTGGCTATTCGGTAGCACACCGCCTTGCGTTGGTTTTTAATAGTGTGAGTGTTGGTCGATCATAAATCAATGGCAAACTACCGAACATAAGCTAGCCAAGAAATCACAAACAGACAACAACAAAGAAAGTTGGGGTTGACTGCGATGTCTTGTAAAGGATACACAACTATTATGTTATTTGGCCAAGCAATCCATTTCTTGTTTAGCTTCTCTTGTCCTTATAAGGGATGCAACTCTCAGAAAGCTTGAACATCTTTTTACACTCTTCTTTTAAGGAGGTAGAGTTATTGTTCTTCTTCTGCTATCCTCATTTCTGGAGCCTTGACCTTCAACCAACTCGCCCGAATTCGGTCTACCTTGTGCTATATCATGCAGCTCTACCCATGTCCTCCCCCATATATTTCATGTCTGTAGGATGCGTAATTTACGTCTCTAACCCACAGACTGTTGTGTCTGACCTCAACATGTATTTACGTATTATTTCCTTCGCTGCCTGTTCCGTGGCGTAGAGGTTGCGCACGCAGTTCGTGATCCCGCATGCTGCGTCCGAAACACAGCTGCTGGCGATTTGACAGCAGACCGCCTGTGTTGGTTTTTATGAAAAGGTATGGGTGCCGGTCGTTACAAAGCAATGACAAACTACTGAACGTAAACTTGCCCAGGAATTATTAACAGCCAAAAATTGCTGGGATTGACTGCTATACCTGTAAAGGATATGCAACTTAAATTTTCAACTTCCTTCCTCTAGAGCAGTGGTTCTCAACCGGTGGGGAATTCCCCCCCCCCCCCATCAGGGGGGAATTTTAGGTGTTTTTTTTTGTTTTTTTTTTTGGGGGGGGGGGGGCGTTTAAGATTATTTCAAGATCGCATTAATACAAGAACCAGTTACTTGATATTGTTTTTCCCTCTAAATTGTACGGTTCTGTACTTCTCGCCCTAATGAAATTCGTTTTATAATGTAAGTAGACCCGCAAATCACGTTTTATGTAGATGTCTAGACTTGTTGTAGTATGTGTTATTAAATTTAGCTTTCATTTTTATGTATACTGTGTAATGGGGGGGGGGGATTTATAGGGAGGAAATTTCGAAAAGGGGGGGGGGGAATGACATTCTGAACATATGGTAAAGGGGGCTGTGACATATTATTTGATGATTGCCAGAGGACCTAGTTTGTAGTGTTCTCTGGAGATATATCTTGAATAATAATTAACAAGATAAAGGATATGATTTAGCACGTTTTGTCTAGAGGTCACTCAAATGAGCTAATCATTCCCGCAATAGCCTTTTTTGGAGAACAACTTTTCCTTTTGGCTCAAACCCCCACTGTGAGACCACTATGTATCTACACAGAAATTTATATATGAAGTAAAATAGTTCACCCAAGGCCAGAGAAGATCTGAACTGTTAGCGCCTGTACAACTGAGGATCCCTCTCACTCAACATAATGTTGCCAGTGTGCTGTTCGTCCGTCACATGGATCATTCCCTATATTTTTTGTCATTTTGTGACCTATATCAGTTCAATTAGTCTTTAGGACTTTAGGACTCTATTTATTTGTAGACAAACAAACTTCAACAATAACGGTACTTTACATCTGTTGGACAAGACATCTACATGACAGTTTCCTGCCAAAAGTGGGACATACATTCACAAGGAATTGTTTACACCACAATTGTACAAGATAGACATCATGTGATACTTGACAACATCTATACAGGACTTTTCACCATGTGTATAACCAACCACAGCACTTAAGACAGTCACCAGAGACAACACTTGACAGCAACTGTACAAGAAATTCTCTTAAGACATGTACTTAAAACTGATTCATAAAATACACAATTTATTGAGCTGATGGTAAGTAGAGTGGTGACCATTGCCTCATCTCCTGTCATGTCAACACTTCAATTATTGCATAGAAAATGCATAAAATATGTCACACATGCAGGTTGATAAACAAGATACAACACTTCTTATTTACTCCATCCCCCAATAACTCTCCTCCACCTCTCCTCTCTAATTACCACTACACCATTCCGTTACAGTATCTGTATCTATCATCATTTCCTGACTCTTGGGAATTTAGGAAATCCTATCCATGGGCAACTCAAGGAAGAAACTACTGTTCTGGGTCTGTTGGATCCTTTTATCATCAGCATGGATGTTGGACTAGCTCCAGTTAGCAGCTTCCCCAGAATAAGCTTCATGGCAGATTCATTCCTCTTGAAGACAAGATTTGGTATGATGATATGGTACTGCATCTCACGGTTGATCAGGCTGTCAGTGAAGGCTGTCACTGGGTACTTCAATAATGACATACAGAATGTCCCATACATTGCAGCTACTCACTTAGCCAGATCAACTTCCCTACTGTTCCTCACATTCTTCAAGAATCACTGTGTGAGCATCAGGCTGGATATTTTCTAAGTTTTGTCTTAGATAAACAAACACTCCCAAATTACCCCACAGTTCTCCATGAATGTAATTCATACTACTAGACTTGCTGTTAGTCTCAGTTTGACATTGGACTGACTCAAAATCACTGTCCAGTTCACCACATTTGTAGTGCTTCAGATTGTGTTATTCTCACATTTATGCATTCAGCTGTTGAGCTGAGAGAAAACTCTTCTTGATATTCCCACATTTTGATAGGGAGTCACATCTGGATCTAGGACTTCTGTTTAGTTGTCCCAGATGATATATGGATGGCCTCTCCACCATACTGTTCTCTGTCGACATATAAAATGGCACAACATCTCTTTACATATGTTAAAAGATAATGTTATTATACATCAACAGACACAGATTGGGGATGGGGAGGAAAAGGATGGGTGTGGTCCAAACACACCTCTCCTAGTTTGATGATGCAGTGTATTTCACTCTGATGTACTGTGGGTGATATGTGTTCCATTCACCCTTATCTGTGGTAATCACAAGACCATATGTTGAGACAGGGGTAGCTTAACACAATTATAAGCATTTATGTGGTCTAAGTTCCACCATGTTTGAACCACAGTAGACCTGGGCACAAGGAAGACCAGACACAGTACAGCAATCATTGTGACATAGCAACATGGGACAGGCATTGTGAAGGGAAATGGAAAATAGGCATTTACAACTGCAATATGCAATATGGATTAACTAATGGCATTTACCCAATTAGCAGACCAGACATCCATTCCTATGGCTGTGATGTTGGTGCATGAATGTCCTATTCCATATTCACTTACTCAGCAATGCCAGACCTCACCCCTTTTTCACCAGACTTGTCTCACAGGTACATCATCATCATCATGTGCTCTTTCCCCACTGAGTAATTTTCATGTCTACTTCAGTAGGTAACAGAAGCTCAATTGCATAGCAATGGTTCATATATGCACCAAGCACATATGGGAAAAACATGTTTAGTCCTTGTAAATTTGCATGAGCCATACTTTATATTCAGCCAACTAAGACACAGGTTCACACACCGATAGTTCTCTTAGGAACTTGTTTATATGAACCATCCAACAGTAGAGGTAACAGTGTAATACTTCAGAGAGAACTTGTATTAACTCTCTTGAGCATATACTCACCAGGCATCACATGGACTTAGCAATTCTGGCGTGCCACACACAACCTGTTTACATATGGATATTTGAAGCATCTTTCCTTCCACTAGATGTGAGAGGCTATTTATTAAATCACCAACTCACTCACTCCATCATTTTCAGCGTTTTACAAAGGAACGTGTACATGTTTCATCACTCATTCCAATCCAAACTGCCATTTGTTAACTCACACGAGAGCAAAGGTACAGTTGATTTAAGAATAAGTCATCCTAGGCATGAAGAATGCACCAGGGGTTTTGGTTTGCGAATCTGCATGAGTGTGCCACACATTCATCAAGCATACGCAACCAGTCACAACAAGGGATTTATATGCATTTGGAGTATACAGCGTGAAAGACATGTCAAGGTTGAAGATGCAGTGTTCAGAATTCTGGCGCACAGAAGTTAGGTTTCCCACTTTCACATATTATTCATAAAATACTCATACATTCTTCTCATTCGTTTACCAGGTACAACTACTACATTAAAGTATGTTTTAAAGTGGTACCTGCTGTCCAGAGAACAATATATTATTGAATCTTTAAGGGCATTGTTGGGTCATCACATCACACTAGCGACCGCTCCTGGTGAAATCCCCGCTCAAACTAATTAGATTTTAAAATATGGCCCAGGAATAGCGTGGGCTCATTACTTATGAACCAATCAAAAGACAAGTGCATACCGCCGCCTCCCCCAACTCGTTCTAGAACATACGATCTAAGAATAGCCCTTATATTTGGGATGGTCCCCGTTAAGACTTAAAGTATCTTTATGAAATGTGTCGGACTGGAAATGTGGAATTCTGTTCCATCATGCTACATGGCCCCTCTCTTAAATCTTTCATAGGAATGACAGATGATCGCAGAATCCACAGTTCCCAGATCCCTTAGGTGGTTTTGTCAATTACTCCTTGTCTCCCTTTACCCTACTAGAGTAGTACATTTGGAACTCAGTGATTTTTCTCCTTAAGAAAAAATCTGCCCCAACATTGCATCTGTTGATGAATTTGGTGGCAAATGCAAAGACCATGAAGTTAGCCCTGCATTATGTTCCTTTAAGTAACCGGGAGCACCAAGAGTCCTGACTCCACTCATCTGTGAACTGTTCCTCTATTTACCTCTGACAGTGTTCCACTGCTGACATCCTTTGCTATATTTCCTGTTTGTGATAAATGATCTCTCTGAGTCACACCATTTCGTAATGTATGAATGGACCATAGAGATTCATTATGTGAAGTAATGGCTTTGCAATTAAGCCAACTTCTAGATGACGTTTAGAGAGAATGGTTGTATTCCATGGATCTCTCAACTGTTCATCTTATCAGAACTTCATTCTTTCCTTCGCCACTGGATAATGATAATCCTGTGAGAGTATATTTAACTGAACACTTTCTCCAACAGTAATCTTGGCATTTGGAACTGGGTTAAAATTGTTGATCATCACCGGAGCAACGACAATCACTTCCGGGTAAACTGTATAGCAGCCGCTGCAAACTTAAGACTAAAATCTCTACTAATGCAGATTTGGTTAGCGTTGGACACAGGGTCTACCTTTCCAATAAGTCTCTTGTGTTTGCAGATGGTAGCAATTTCCCATTATATTTCCTTGACTTATTTCTGTAGTCTTACCATAGATTTAGAAGTGCTTGTCGGTTGAGATTCTCTCATTCCGTTATGCCTCTATTTTGATGTGTTGTGAGAAGTGACAGCATTTTCTCTCCTTAGTTGCTCTATTTTCCAACGTAGCAACTGAGTTTGTAGATGAAGTTAGACTAACATCTACTACTACTAATCTATAATTCCAAGTGGAACTTCCAACTAGTTGTCTTCAGCCATGCTCTAGCTAAGTGCTTTTTGAGTGACTGGGAAGTATCCGTTCTTTCTCTCCCACATGAGCAAAACGTTTACTATTGGCGAATTGGGCGAATCCTCTCAGCACAGAGAAATTCGTCATTATCACAGCCACCTTTGAAGGGGTGTTATTATGTGGGTTACTTCTTATATCCCAATATTGACTGGAATTTTGGAAGCAATTTTACTGACTTTGAGGATAGGACTGGTCAGGTCCTGTAAATACACCTCGCATCTCAGTAATAATATAAGATTCCACATGCTAAATGCATGGTTCTTATTATATAAAGAGTCGACTGTTGGAGTGCAGGGATCTTTATCTTGAAAGGAGTCAGCTGTTTGAAACTGATCTTTCGTTAGTCCACTTTCGCAAACATTGTGTATAGAGTGTCAGCTGCTGGAGTTGCAGTGAGCTCTACCATATAAGAGTTAACTGTTTGGAGACAGTAATCCTTATTTACATTCCTACCTTCTTCCGGCAGAAAAGTCTTCCCAATTGAGAATGAAAAAGGGGAATGACATCAGTTGTACTCAACTTTGTCCTCCCTTTAATTCCCACCATTTTTAAGGCAGAAACGCTTTCTCAGCTGAGGATGAATTGACGGCCGACGTCGGAGACGGATCCTGTTTTATCTCTTCATGAAATTTTTCAGGTTGTCCACGTTATGCTCCTAGTCGTATGATATGCCAATGACATCAGGTTGGTTATCCATCGTTTCCTGGACACATAATTTGCGTATGCTCTCCACTTCCATATAAATGGCTAGGGGTCCAGTTATTTTGATGGCCTTCCTGGAGATTCAATGAGTTCACTCCTGGCGACATGGATCCTAGTACACCAGAGAGATTACACCATCGAACAATAGACTAATGTCTTATAGACACCAGACTGTGGTCGGTTTTATATGACCGCCCATGACATCAGGTAGAATCTTCCCTTCCTCTCGTCCATTACGTATCAAGTACGCTTAATAATACCACTACTTCAGAAATGGCAAGTGACGGAGTTGATAAGGATGTTTTCTCCTGGAGATTCAATTGTGCTCACGCGCAGTTGCTTGATCAGGGCCACTGACAGGGTTACACAACTGAAGAATAAACCCAGATATCGAATCGACACTGGACATTAGCCGGTACGAATACTGACTATCACCGAGAGAGATTGTCAGTGAGGTGTCTTAATGGTTGCCCAAATTTTCCATCAGGGTTCACACTCTCTGCTCTCAGTGTTGCAAGCATGTTATGGGGAGAAGAGAATATAGGGAGTTGTTATGTTATGTGATGTGGTGACATTAAAAATGTTGTAGTTACAACAATAATTCCCCTCTCTCACCCATGCCAGCAATTAATTTTGGGATGGAGTAGGCCCCATATTCATTTACTGGATTAAGTGTCCTAATTTCAGGGACAAAAATGAATTTTTCCCTGTACTAGCTGTCTCAGTTATATTTAAAATAATTTGTGTTCTCTGGTGTTTCAGGTACCTTAATTTTTGGATACATATCTTGAACAACCAGCATGCACAAAATTATACAACAATATTGACAGGCTAATAAATCATATCATTCTGAGAAAACAAATATCATGGATACAAGCAATTATGTTGACCCATAAGATATTTATACATCATCTTCAGTTTGCTACATTGAATCCTAACTGATATATTAAAACAGTGATACATGCAATATTATCACTATTAATGAAATCAAACCTTCTAGAGATTTATTGTGGGTTTACATGTCTGGACAGTTGCCCTCATATAAGAGACAGGGTCCATTAAACAACACCATAAAAACTCCAAGAATTTGGTCTGATTTGCGAGAGGTCACCCCGGATTTTAATACCAACATAGAGATCCCAAAAGTGAGTCCTATGCAGGGTATGCCCAAGGTTTGTATCCCGACATCAGGGCAATAGGTATGTGAGCCCCTAGCAGGTTATTACCAGGGTTTAAATCCGAGACGAGTGTTCTTTTTCCCAGGGTTTATATCCTGGAAAGAGCAAACCCAGTTATGTGACCAGGTTTTCCCAGGGTTTATATCCCGGAAAGAGCCTACCAGTTATGTGACATATTATTTGATGATTGCCAGAGGACCTAGTTTGTAGTGTTCTCTGGAGATATATCTTGAATAATAATTAACAAGATAAAGGATATGATTTAGCACGTTTTGTCTAGAGGTCACTCAAATGAGCTAATCATTCCCGCAATAGCCTTTTTTGGAGAACAACTTTTCCTTTTGGCTCAAACCCCCACTGTGAGACCACTATGTATCTACACAGAAATTTATATAAGAAGTAAAATAGTTCACCCAAGGCCAGAGAAGATCTGAACTGTTAGCGCCTGTACAACTGAGGATCCCTCTCACTTAACATAATGTTGCCAGTGTGCTGTTCGTCCGTCACATGGATCATTCCCTATATTTTTTGTCATTTTGTGACCTATATCAGTTCAATTAGTCTTTAGGACTTTAGGACTCTATTTATTTGTAGACAAACAAACTTCGACAATAACGGTACTTTACATCTGTTGGACAAGACATCTACATGACAGTTTCCTGCCAAAAGTGGGACATACATTCACAAGGAATTGTTTACACCACAATTGTACAAGATAGACATCATGTGATACTTGACAACATCTATACAGGACTTTTCACCATGTGTATAACCAACCACAGCACTTAAGACAGTCACCAGAGACAACACTTGACAGCAACTGTACAAGAAATTCTCTTAAGACATGTACTTAAAACTGATTCATAAAATACACAATTTATTGAGCTGATGGTAAGTAGAGTGGTGACCATTGCCTCATCTCCTGTCATGTCAACACTTCAATTATTGCATAGAAAATGCATAAAATATGTCACACATGCAGGTTGATAAACAAGATACAACACTTCTTATTTACTCCACCCCCCAATAACTCTCCTCCACCTCTCCTCTCTAATTACCACTACACCATTCCGTTACAGTATCTGTATCTATCATCATTTCCTGACTCTTGGGAATTTAGGAAATCCTATCCATGGGCAACTCAAGGAAGAAACTACTGTTCTGGGTCTGTTGGATCCTTTTATCATCAGCATGGATGTTGGACTAGCTCCAGTTAGCAGCTTCCCCAGAATAAGCTTCATGGCAGATTCATTCCTCTTGAAGACAAGATTTGGTATGATGATATGGTACTGCATCTCACGGTTGATCAGGCTGTCAGTGAAGGCTGTCACTGGGTACTTCAATAATGACATACAGAATGTCCCATACATTGCAGCTACTCACTTAGCCAGATCAACTTCCCTACTGTTCCTCACATTCTTCAAGAATCACTGTGTGAGCATCAGGCTGGATATTTTCTAAGTTTTGTCTTAGATAAACAAACACTCCCAAATTACCCCACAGTTCTCCATGAATGTAATTCATACTACTAGACTTGCTGTTAGTCTCAGTTTGACATTGGACTGACTCAAAATCACTGTCCAGTTCACCACATTTGTAGTGCTTCAGATTGTGTTATTCTCACATTTATGCATTCAGCTGTTGAGCTGAGAGAAAACTCTTCTTGATATTCCCACATTTTGATAGGGAGTCACATCTGGATCTAGGACTTCTGTTTAGTTGTCCCAGATGATATATGGATGGCCTCTCCACCATACTGTTCTCTGTCGACATATAAAATGGCACAACATCTCTTTACATATGTTAAAAGATAATGTTATTATACATCAACAGACACAGATTGGGGATGGGGAGGAAAAGGATGGGTGTGGTCCAAACACACCTCTCCTAGTTTGATGATGCAGTGTATTTCACTCTGATGTACTGTGGGTGATATGTGTTCCATTCACCCTTATCTGTGGTAATCACAAGACCATATGTTGAGACAGGGGTAGCTTAACACAATTATAAGCATTTATGTGGTCTAAGTTCCACCATGTTTGAACCACAGTAGACCTGGGCACAAGGAAGACCAGACACAGTACAGCAATCATTGTGACATAGCAACATGGGACAGGCATTGTGAAGGGAAATGGAAAATAGGCATTTACAACTGCAATATGCAATATGGATTAACTAATGGCATTTACCCAATTAGCAGACCAGACATCCATTCCTATGGCTGTGATGTTGGTGCATGAATGTCCTATTCCATATTCACTTACTCAGCAATGCCAGACCTCACCCCTTTTTCACCAGACTTGTCTCACAGGTACATCATCATCATCATGTGCTCTTTCCCCACTGAGTAATTTTCATGTCTACTTCAGTAGGTAACAGAAGCTCAATTGCATAGCAATGGTTCATATATGCACCAAGCACATATGGGAAAAACATGTTTAGTCCTTGTAAATTTGCATGAGCCATACTTTATATTCAGCCAACTAAGACACAGGTTCACACACCGATGGTTCTCTTAGGAACTTGTTTATATGAACCATCCAACAGTAGAGGTAACAGTGTAATACTTCAGAGAGAACTTGTATTAACTCTCTTGAGCATATACTCACCAGGCATCACATGGACTTAGCAATTCTGGCGTGCCACACACAACCTGTTTACATATGGATATTTGAAGCATCTTTCCTTCCACTAGATGTGAGAGGCTATTTATTAAATCACCAACTCACTCACTCCATCATTTTCAGCGTTTTACAAAGGAACGTGTACATGTTTCATCACTCATTCCAATCCAAACTGCCATTTGTTAACTCACACGAGAGCAAAGGTACAGTTGATTTAAGAATAAGTCATCCTAGGCATGAAGAATGCACCAGGGGTTTTGGTTTGCGAATCTGCATGAGTGTGCCACACATTCATCAAGCATACGCAACCAGTCACAACAAGGGATTTATATGCATTTGGAGTATACAGCGTGAAAGACATGTCAAGGTTGAAGATGCAGTGTTCAGAATTCTGGCGCACAGAAGTTAGGTTTCCCACTTTCACATATTATTCATAAAATACTCATACATTCTTCTCATTCGTTTACCAGGTACAACTACTACATTAAAGTATGTTTTAAAGTGGTACCTGCTGTCCAGAGAACAATATATTATTGAATCTTTAAGGGCATTGTTGGGTCATCACATCACACTAGCGACCGCTCCTGGTGAAATCCCCGCTCAAACTAATTAGATTTTAAAATATGGCCCAGGAATAGCGTGGGCTCATTACTTATGAACCAATCAAAAGACAAGTGCATACCGCCGCCTCCCCCAACTCGTTCTAGAACATACGATCTAAGAATAGCTCTTATATTTGGGATGGTCCCCGTTAAGACTTAAAGTATCTTTATGAAATGTGTCGGACTGGAAATGTGGAATTCTGTTCCATCATGCTACAGGGGCATAGGCGAAAAAAGGTTGAGAACCACTGCTCTAGAGTCTAGACAGATCCTACCCACAGAAAACAAGATTTACTTTCCTACTCAGTGATTCAAATTCCTGTAGGGTGCTTAATGTTCCAAATTTGCACCCGTTTTATCGCCACTATCTGCGAAGGCTAGGAGAAAACTTCTTAGAATTCTTAGAATACTGTAGACCAAGAATAAGACAAATACTGAAATTCTACACGCTCTGAGCGTGGAAAAAAGCTGGTTCATAAAGAGCATCACGTGTCTGGAGTTGACATATTGTTGCCACATTAAACGTCACAGTGGATTGGAGAGATGACCAGTGGAAGTAGCGTTTCTTGTAGAAGTGGCGGGGGTTGACCGTCATCAAAATATACAAGAGACCTTAAATAGACATTGAGCATAAAAGGATCGACAATGTTACTAAATACCAGCCATGGTATACAGCCTGTGGTGCTGTTGACGGATGTAAAATCAGTACTTGAGGTGCTACAGCGAAAATGGAGAACCAATAAGTGAACAAAAACACATCCTAATAAGATGGAAGCAGTATTTCGAACAACTTCTCAACATCCCATCAGATGTCACAGGAATTCAAGAGACCTACACAGATGTCACCGAGGAACTAGAACCAGACATACTAAAAGAAGAAATTATAGAAGCCATCAGATTAGCCCCATTGAACAAATCACCAGGACAGGATGAAATACCAAATGAACTAATTAAAGCAGCAAGGGAAGTAGGAACAGCTTGGCTACATAGACTATTCAACCATGTTTGGGTAGAACAACAGACACCACGAGACTGGGGAAACGCCATAATTATCCCAATTTGGAAAAACAAAGGCAGCAAAAGAGATTGCACACAATACAGAGGCATTTCACTGTTGAGTCATACTGGGAAAATATTTTGCAAAATTCTTGAAAAAAGATTACGAACTACTTTAGAACCCCAGCTAAGCGAAACGCAGCTTGGATTTAGGAAAAACAAAGGATGCACAGACGCCATTTTTGCTCTTAGACAACTTATAGAAAAATCAATTGAATTCAATGAAACACTCTACTTAGCCTTTGTTGACCAAGAAAAGGCATTTGATAGGGTAGATAGAAACAAGCTTTGGGAAATCCTTAAACAATATGGAGTGAGTACACATCTAACAAACCTATGTAGAAGTTTATACGACAACAGTGAATGCATAGTGAGAGCAACTGGAGGACACTCAGAACCCTTCACCATAAGATCTGGAGTACGACAAGGTTGTGTCCTGTCCCCTCTCTTGTTCATAACATATATAGACAACATATGTAAAGAAACCAGCCAAGCAGAGACAGCAAGAATACCGCATGACGAGAACACAGAAGAAGAACCATCTGCAAATCTAACCATTAGAGAACTCCTGTTTGCGGACGACCAAGCACTAATAGCAAAATCAGAAGCTGAATTACAAGACCACATGAATAGTCTAAACGAAATGTGTAGGGAACATAACATGAAAATTAGCACAAGCAAAACAGAGGTAATGACTATAACTAAAGAAGAACAAACAGCAACAATTCACCTAAACGAACATCCCTTGAAACAAGTAAAGAGCTTCAAGTACCTAGGAAGTATAATATCATCAAATGGCAGATCAGAAGACGAGATCGAAAATAGGTGCAATAAGGCAAATCAACTCATTGGACAAATGGCACCAATACTAAAGAACAAACATGTATCAATAACTACTAAGAAAACACTTTACAACACAATCTTCCTACCAACTCTGTGCTACCAATGCCAAACCTGGACAATGACAGAAAAAGAGAAAAGAAAAATCACAACAACAGAAATGAGGTTCCTGAGAAGAATACTCAACGTATCAAGAAGAGATAAGATCAGAAATGAAGAAATCAGGACTAAAGTGGGGGTTAAAGCTGCTCTAGATTTTATTAGAAAGCAGCAAGTCAAATGGTTTGGCCATGCAAGTAGGCTACCAGTCAACAGCATGCCACAACAGGCAATGACGTACAGACCAGATGGAAACAGAGGAAGAGGCCGACCACGTAAACGCTGGACGGAGGGAATAACAGAATCCATGGGAATGTCGATATACGAAGCCCATAACCGGGCACTCTCACGAAGTTTATACTTCACCTCGACACCGCAAGGTACAAGAGGAACATGATGAGATGAGATGAGAGGTGCTACTATCTGGGAAATTGCCAGTACTAAGGACACTACTTTCTGAACTTAGCAGTCAGCATAAGGTCACCATACAGTGGATACCATCCCACTGTTGAGTACCGGGAAACGAGAGAGCTGATCAATTGGCTAGGGAAGGAGCAATAGAAGAGTAACCTGATGTACCCGTTACATACCACTAAAAAAAGAATCATCAAATCCGTCAGAAAGCCACCAAACCCTGCTCAAGACGACTACCACCTTATGGACAGACCAGAACAAATATATTATTCTGCGCCTCAGAACAGGGCACAATAGATTACGCAACCACATGTATACAAAATTCAAGAATGTCAAACAGTCATGTGCACATGTGGATTGGCGTCGCAGACAGCAGAGCACATACTCCAAGACTGTCCAAAATATGATATATATAGGCAAACCTTCTGGCCTGGAGACACAACAGTGGAAAATAAACTCTATGGACCACAGAGTGAGCTAAAACAATACAGTGAAGTTCATACAAAAGACAACATTGCAGTTATAGACACATTTGAATCGAACGAAAGAAGAAGAAGAAGAAGAAGAAGAAGAAGAAGAAGAAGAAGAAGAAGAAGAAGAAGAAGAAGAAGAAGAAGAAGAAGAAGAAGAAGAAGAAGAAGAAGAAGAAGAAGAAGAAGAAGAAGAAGAAGAAGAAGGATCAAGAATCCTCTCGACGGGTCGTGCTGAGAGCGAAGGGACTTCGAATGAAAACCTTGAAAGTGTGCTAGAAATTACAATAACCATGCCATTGTCTTGTAACCTGTCAGTATTGTTGTTAAGAATGGCAAGAGTGTTTAGCTTGTGGCATCACGTTGAAGACGAACACGGTGACGTCTTAAGGACAGGTTAAAAATGACCGCCCCACTTTTGACATGCACCAAAGAGGAGCTGCGGTCTGTTATCCGTTTTTGATCGGTGAAGGGCGAAATCTATAGATATGCATCGGCGAATGAAGGTCCAGTATGGTGATGCATGCCTGTCAGTCCAGCAAGTGTATTAGTGGGGTAGGAAGTTTCAAAATGGCCTGACTTCTGTGAAGAGTTACAGTATGTGGTGCATGAGTGGTTACACATGCGAGCATGAGAATTTTATTTCTTCAGGAATCCAAGCACTTTATGGGCGCTGGAGGACTTGCATTGAGCGCAGCGGTGGCTACATTGAAAAATTATGTATTTGTTCTGTACTTTTTTTTTTTCAAAATATATTCACAAAACAAACCAAAACAAAAACTGTTATTTTTGAAGCACCCTCGTATCTACTTCATAAGAAAGCAAACTCCATCCATCATGTTCCATGCCGGTAAGCGTGGGCTGTCAT
Organism: Cepaea hortensis; assembly: GCA_963921405.1. NCBI lineage: Eukaryota > Metazoa > Mollusca > Gastropoda > Stylommatophora > Helicidae > Cepaea > Cepaea hortensis. The sequence goes on along the minus strand of OY992889.1, from coordinate 92,539,689 downwards.
GATTCGCAATTTCACTCGATCACCAGAGACGATCATAATCTGTCTCCTTACAATTTAATTCTAACCCTGGCAAACTACTGACCATAAAATTGGCTAGAACACCCAATTGGCGTTGCTGGCAACGTTCTGCGAAGGACGCGCAACATTTTAAACACTTCTAACCTGATGATAGTGTATTGGTCTCACTACCTATAAGATCAGATGATCAATGGTTCTTACTAAAATTCCTTAGTCTTATACTGGGATTCGAACCTGGTAACCTCAAGGCATGAGGTGGACACTCAACGGCTCGGCTACTATTGCCCCTTCACTTCTCAAGTTCTATAAAACTCCCGGTAAGAAAATACCACCCACGCTGAACCAGCTAATTTAAATCACTGCTAACTTACCTCCCCTGTCCTGGAGCCTTGACAGTCAAGAAGAATAAATGTAAGATTGCTATCACAAAACAACAATGAAAACCCACAACACACAGGTCGTTTGCAATTGAATCTCCAACTTCGTAATCATTTCTGTTGACATATGCATCTCTTTATCCTTAGATCCAAGCAGACGCTTTACTGTGAATAGCAATAAACATTTGTATTGAATTGCCACTAGCAAAACTTTTGTTTGATAGTAGACAGTTGTTTCAGTTGATATATCCATCTCTTTATCCTTAGATACTAGCAGACGCTTTACTGTGAATAAAAATAAACACTTGTATTGTATTGCCACTAGCAAAACTTTTGTTTGATAATTGTTGTTTACCCAATATGCAAACAAAACACAGAAAAAGTGCGTAATTTATTTTTGATCACGTCAGGCCTCAAGCTGGTGTTTTTATTTATTGTTTTATTTTTTGTTTTTGTCACTGAAAGAAGGACAAATGGTTAGAAAAAAAAAAAACTGTTTCAGCTGTGATAATGTCATCTCATCTAATCTCTTCTTGTTCCTCTTGCACCTTGCTCTGTTGAGGTGAAGCATGAACGGCGGGAGAGTGCCCGCTTATGGGCTTCAATCATCGAGAGTCCCACGGACTCTGTTATTAGCTTTGTCCATCGTTTACAAGGCTGGCCTCTTCTTCTGGTTCCATTTGGTCCGTACATGACTGACGCAAAAATCAGTCTAGTTCACTAGAAATAGTAGCACCTGTGTGGACTACACTTGAGTTACAACAAACATTAACCACATCACCTATAGAGTGCCGATGGGTCTATAAAAATCAGGGACATAGCACCATATATCTAATAGCCTCCATGGCGAATGAGAGAGTCGTTTAGTTAGCTTACGAAATAAGTGTATAATTTAACTCTGAAGTCCTCAGCAACGTATCATGTGTGATTGGCTAATACATTGGTTCTCAACCGGTGGGGAATTTCCCACCCCAGGGGGATAATTTAGGGTTTCCGGGGTGGGGTGGGGGGGGGGGGTGGGGGATTAAGATTATTTTAAGATCGCGTTAATGCAAGAACTGATTACTTGATATTGTTTTTCCCTTCATACTTTACGGTTCTGTACGCCTCGCCCTTCTGAAATTCATTTTATAACGTAAGTAGACCCGCAAATCACGTTTTATGTAGACGTCTAGACTTGTTTTAGTATGTGCTATTAAATTTAGCTTCCATTGTTACGTATACTGTGTAGGGGCGAGGGGGGATTTTTAGGGAGGAAATACGAAAGGGGGGGGGGGGATGAAGAGAGAGATGACGATCTGAAAATATGGTGAAGGGGAGCATGGGCCAAAAAAGGTTGAGAACCACTGGGCTAATACTTCTATGCACCAAACATCGTCTTTTTTTACGAGGGTAAGTTAATAAGTAAGTCACAAATGGCTGTAGAAAAATAACTAAATTTGATAACAGCTTGAAACCAGTTTAGTTTTATACATACATTGCCTTTTTATTTGCTCAACATAGTGTCCGCCAATATCGATGCACTTATCCCATCGTGTTATCAGTTATCCCAACCTGGCTGCATAGAACTGCGTGCTCTGTTTTCTATACTACGTTTTCACTTCACATTCAACTTCGGTGTCATTCGCGAAATGTCTCCCGCAAAGGTGAGTTTTCAGTGGACTTAGCCCCTAGCGATTTCCAGTAAAGCGGTGCATAGTTGGGTAGAAAAAGTTACGAGGGCGAGTCAATAAGTAAGTCACCCAGTTCTGTGGGATGTCAGGTAAATGAAAACAGGGCACGTAGATTAATGCAGTCGGTTTGGGAGAACTAATACAACTATGGGATAAGTGCATCAATGTTGGTGGAAATTATGTTGAGAAATAAAGGTACAATGTATGTATACACATAAACTGGTTTCAAGTTGTTATCATATTTATATATTTTTCTACTGCCATTTGTGACATACTTATTGACTTACACTCGTACATTTCATCATCATCATCATCATCATCATCATCATCATCATCATCATCATCATCATCATCATCATCATCATCATCATCATGTGCCATGCCAGCTGGCCTAGACGTTCTCGTCACTCCACAGATCTCTGTCCTTGGTGTTCTGAATCAGCTCTGCTGATGATATTATTCCACGCCACCGTCTCAGCCCACCCAGCATCATTTCTCTCGGTCTTCCTCTGCCTCTTTTCTCATTGATCATCTTGTCAGTTGTCATGATGTTATATATACGATACATTTCTTCTCATTTTTCAATGTTTACATTTAGTCGGCGCATATTATAGAAATATGTCTTCCAGTAAGATGACGGCGGTGTATTGGGTGCATTCCACATATCGGCAGTTGGATTAAACATTACTTCTGGTTCAGAACGCAATGGCAAACTACTGAAAGTAAAAATGCCTGTGAAATCAACATGGGGTTGATGGCAGCCGTTTACAAAAGATATCCAATATTTTCAGCCGAGTGGCTAGAATGCCAGATTCTCCTATGGGAGACCCGGGTTCAAATCCTCGGTAAGGTGTGGAGTTTTTTTTTTTTCTGTCGGGGGCAAAAATAAACCTCTAACCTGCACAGTTCGAGGTGACTGCACTAGCCAGGTGGCCTTAATTCCTCAGGCTCAAGGACGCCCCCCTCTTCCCCCCCCCCCGCCATACACCACAAGGTACTATATTGGCAGTAAATGACAGTAAAAATGACAGTAATTTTCTCCCATTTGCTCTCTTTGAACTCACGCGTAGTCCATGGACGTGCTATTACTTGACCTATTTTTGCGTGTGGCTAAGCTGTCCCTATTACCAATATCCCTAGCCATCAGGCGAACCCACTCCGACTTCAGAGGTACTTGTAGTTGACATCTCCAAATGAAGGACGAAACGTCAACATTTTAGTCCAACTGACCGGCGTAGGGTTATCTCAGCATCAGCACACCGGATGTTTAAGTACGAGCGCTCTTATCCAGTCGGCCATGCTACCCTCCCCAACCAATGTAAAATGCATGTATTCACTGTGTATGATATATAGCTCTGCAGTATGCCATTGGGGCGCTTACAGAAATCCCAGAATAGTAATAAAGCAGCTTATTAATCGGATCGCAAGAGGCAACTATGTAGAGTTGGCATGGAGTTGGCTACCTCAACCCGTAGAAGAAAGTTGCAGCAAAATTCGAATAATTTACTTAAGAATTCTGGTTAGATGACAACACTATCAACTACCAGCACTGGCCCTACATCAAAGAAGATCTGCTACAAGAGCAAGAGAAGAAAATGGATTGACGACATCAAAGACCGGAGGAAGAATTGTGAAGGAGGACTCTGGTGCTTTTGTTGAGACCACAAGTAGCCTGACTATGGAAGTCATGGCAGTAAGTAAAGCAATAACATGGCTCGAGACACAGACATTCACTAGGGCATGTTTTCTTAGCGACTCAATGAACATGATCAAGAGGATAGAGGAGGGGTGGATCCGAAGAGAGTGATTGCTGTCTCTGAAGCAGGCAAAGACTAGCTTCAACTTCGTGCCATAGCATGCAGGAGTACAAGGAAATGAGCGGGCTGACAAGCTCGCAGGTGAGGCTACTGTGGAGGGCGGACGCGCCATGGACCAGGCTGACATTCTGAATGCTCTACGAGAAGTAAGACTTTTGCGAGAACCAAGTGATGACTGTGAATCTACAACAATGGCCAGACTGCTAGAGCAGCAAATTAAAAGAGGGGTGGCCAAGCAAGAACACTACGCTGGAAGTCAAAGAAGATTGATAAACCAACACAGAACTGGTGTCGTTAGCCGCTACACGCTGCGGGATTTGCTGAGGAGGGGATCCGAGCACTTATGGACTGCATGGTTCAAAGTGCAATGATGATGATCTGTCGACTAACTAACTAACTAACTAACTAACTAACTAACTAACTAACTAACTAACTAATTAACTAACTAACTAACTAATTAACTAACTAACTAACTAACTATCTAACTAACTAACTAACTAACTAACTAACTAACTATCTAACTATCTAACTAACTATCTAACTAACTAACTAACTAACTAACTAACTAACTAACTAACTAACTAACTAACTAACTATCTAACTAACTAACTATCTAACTAACTAACTAACTAACTAACTAGCTAGCTAGCTAGCTAGCTAACTAACTAACTAACTAACTAACTACCTAACTAACTAACTAACTAACTAACTATCATTGGCACCTTGCCGTCTTGACAGACGATAGTTTGTGCTCTAAAAAGGCATAATAACTTTTAACTATGGCGGTAGCGAGTGTGACTGATAAGGCCAATTTGCGCTGTAAATGTCCGTTCACAGTGGGTGCATGTGAACACGTGGTCATTTCCACCATCATGCACCTCTTGCGTCTCAAACGCTTGGTGTGTGACTTTTCTGCAATAATTTTCTCCTTTGACTTTATTCCATTTCTGATATTTGCCCTGCATGCAACACGTTCAGCGGCGACTTGCTCCCAATGTGCATTATCAATGCCTGTATCAATCATGTCCCGCTTACACACATCTTTGTATCGTAGTAGAGGCCGACCCTGAGATCTCTTACCCATCTGTAATTCACCAAAAAAGATATCCTTTGGTATTCTACCATCATCCATCCTCCTAAGATGTCCTATCCATCTAAGTCTACGAAGACTGAGCATGGAATAAACTGTCACACAACCTGATCTTTCCAATACTTCAGTATTTGTGATTTTGTCTTGCCACTTAATACCAAGAATTCTTCGCAGACACCGCATATGAAAGCTGTTTAAATTGTTCTCTTGGTGTGAGTAAGTTGTCCAGGTTTCACTGCCATAGAGAAGAGTACTAAGGACACAGGCTTGATAGACAAGGACTTTTGTTTTGGCAGTAAGCTTCCTGTTCTCCCAGACTCTTTTTCTTAACCTGTTCATTGTTGTTGCTGCCTTACCAATCCGGATGTTGATTTCCTGATCTAGGGATAATTTGCTATTTACCACTGATCCTAGATATGTAAAATGGTCTACTATCTCTAGTTCGGGGTCGTCAATAAAGATTGATGGTACCCCATGTGCACCTTGTGACATAATCTGTGTCTTCTTTTTGCTAATTGTTAAACCAAATTCAGAACAAGCATTGGAGAATGCAGATAGTAGACATTGCAATTCTTCCTCAGAGTGGGTCGTAACTGCAGCATCATCTGCAAAAAGCAACTCTCTGATCAGTACCCTCCTAATTTTGGTCTTAGCCTTCAATCTCTGAGCATTGTAGAGGCCGCCATCTGAGCGTGAGTGAATGTATATACCACCATCCTGATCACGAAATGCATATTTCAGTAGAAGTGAAAAGTATATTCCAAAGAGGGTGGGAGCTAGTACACAACCTTGCTTAACTCCACTCTTGATTTCAAATTCTTCAGAAGTTGCACCATCAAACTTGATTATACCCTTCATGCCTGTGTGTAACGATTCCACAATGGACAGAAGAGTTGGTGGGCAGCCAATCTTCTTTAGTGCCTTGAACAGACCCTCACGACTGACCAAATCAAATGCCTTTGTGAGGTCGATGAAGGCAATAAACAGTGGTTGATTCTGTTCACGGCATTTTTCTTGCATTTGTCGCAATGAGAATATCATATCAGTGGTAGACCGGTTCTGTCGAAAGCCACACTGTGATTCGGGGTAGACTTGATCTCCTAGGACTTGAAGTCTGCGCAGAACAATTCTGGCAAATACTTTTCCAACAATACACAGAAGTGAGATACCCCTATAGTTGTTACAGTCGCTCCGATCGCCCTTGTTCTTGTACAGCGTTATGATGTTTGAATCTTTGAAATCCTGTGGGACTTGTCCTTCACGCCAGCATAGCTCTATTAGCTGGTGGATCTGTATAGTGAGTGTGTCTTGCCCACTCCTGATAACCTCTATTGGAATCCCATTCTACCTGGAGCCTTGCCAGATGCAAGTTCATTTATAGCACACTTAGCTATCATTTTATTTATATAGAAACAATATCATAGGTCAACAAAACATGGATCAACATTGCTTTTATTTTTGTAAACAGAACGCAACAGGATGTCTCAGAATTGTTCACGCTGATAAATGTTAATGGCTTCAGTGCAAATTAAAAAATAGATCTCAACCAAACAAATATTGGTGGCTGAAAATGGGAAGTAGGGGTGTGTCACAGTTATAACTTACAAGTTTTTAACATAGTAGCAGACGTGTTGTATTATGTACACAATACAGTAACGACACACTTATAGCACACTTAACTAACTAACTAACTAACTAACTAACTAACTAACTAACTAACTAACTAAATAACTAACTAGATAACTAACTAACTAACTAACTAACTAACTAACTAAATAACTAACTAACTAACTAACTAACTAACTAACTAACTAACTAACTAACTAACTAAATAACTAACTAACTAACTAACTAACTAACAAACTAGATAACTAACTAACTAACTAACTAACTAACTAACTAACTAACTAACTAAATAACTAACTAGATAACTAATTAACTAACTAACTAACTAACTATCTATCTAACTAACTAACTAACTAACTAACTAACTAACTAAATAACTAACTAGATAACTAACTAACTAACTAACTAACTATCTAACTAACTAACTAACTAACTAACTAACTATCTAACTAACTAACTAACTAACTAACTAACTAACTAACTAGCTAACTAACTAACTAACTAAGACATTGTACATTCATACTATATGACACTATCCAGTGAAACCCATTGAGGGCTGGAGCGTCAACTAATCCTCCCCATGACGGTTGGCGGCAAAAGTGGAAGATGATTAATACCACATATGTAGACAAATGATCTGGAAAGGAGACAGAGATGTTTAAGAAAACTCGAATAATACTATTTTTATAAACTCTGATAATAATACTTTTAAAATGTGTCATGTGACGGTTTCCTGACACAGGTCAGTGATTTGAAAGGACAATAACAATGTGCATGCCTGAATGCACGGAGGAATAGGTGATCAAGTTTTTCCCTCTCTTAACGAGGAGACAAGAACAGACGTTGATCACTCGTCCGGCAGCGCTCATGACATTATCTGCACAGCTCCAGATAAACGATGTTAACGTGCCCACTAAGAACTCTAATGCCAGACATAACAGTGGGTTGAACATCGTCACACGAAACCCTTATTTCCATTAGTCTAATTTTCTTTATCTGTTCTCGCCTCTCATATGAAGAGAGCGGGCGGGTTATATTACAGAATGTGGCCTTATTGTGTACTATTTCGTATTGTAACCTCGCACAGAAGTCTCTGTTGGGATGCGGTTTAACTGTCTGCCTCGTTTGGTGTTGTTGGGAATTCATGTGTTCTTTTCCGGACTGTATCAAACCATGCGTGCAGTTTCTCTTGAGACACTTGGTCATCGCTGGTGTTGCGGAGTTCGTGCTTTGTGCGATGCTCTCGACAGGCGGGTTGCCGTTCTTTGGAGAGAGATCAAACTACATGCGGTAAAATCTGGTGCCTCTCGACTTTAACCTGTTTAATTGCTCAATTTTAACCGATTAATTGTCATGGGAGGATAAATCGTGTTATTCAAACTTCCCGTAACTGCCGAGGGCGTATAAGTCAAACTATAATTAAATTATCAATACAGTAGTTTTCCCTATATAATAAGTTACTTGCATATTCTTTACAGGACGTCGCAGTCAACACCAGCATTATTTGCTGTTGTAATCTCTTAGCAAGTTTAGTTCAGTAGCTTGTCATTGCTTTGTGAACGACCGACACCCATCTCATTTCGTAAAAAAAAAATCAACGCAAGGCGGTCTGTTGACAAATTTTCCCTATATAACCCCCGTTAATTGTGTACATAATACAACATGTCTGCTACTAACTACTATGTTAAAAACTTGAAAGTTATAACTGTGACACACCCCTACTTCCCATTTTCAGCCACCAATATTTGTTTGGTTGAGACCTATATTTTAATTTGCACTGAAGCCATTAACATTTATCAGCGTGAACAATTCTGAGACATCCTGATGCGTTCTGTTTACAAAAATAAAAGCAATGTTGATCCATGTTTTGTTGACCTATGATAGTGTTTCTAATTTACAAACGTATTCTGGTGTCATCATCATGTTTCTCCACAAATATGTCTTCAGTGCTATTGGTAAGTTCAAACTGATCATCATCAGTGCTCCCTAAAAACCAATTCAGGATTATCTCCCTTTGTATACCTCTAATTCTAATACCCGCAACCTTTCTAGTTGTTTCAGTGGTATACAGACCCTCTCCTCTAGAGTATACCACACCCAATGACCGACCAAGATGCAAATCCGTCACCTCCAAATGACAACCCCTCTCTGCAAGAACAATTCTACTTCAATGCACGACAAAGTATACACCCCTGAAAAGGTGTCTTCTTTAGCCAGGTCGATCATCCACATGAACCCACAACTATGGAATATGGACAGAAATCGTATCTACCTATTGAAATAGCACCATGTGTCTCATAATTGTATATTAACCCAGCATAAGTCAAATAACAAACACACAAACACATGGACTGTAATATTGTGTCCAGTATATTAACGAACATTTAAATATCTCCACAGAGTTTGCTCTCAAATCGAGCGAGTGTAGAATAACGTACTTTTCTCTGTTCTGCATATGTTGGACACTCCTGCAACAAATGTTTAGTTGTCATATCACCAGCTTCAGTTACTTTCACCAGTATCTCCTATCTTTAGTTGCTTAAACTTGTGATATTTCAGCGTTTTCGTGTTCTGTGTAATCTGAAGATGTTTACTTGTTTTATTTGTGTGTGTGTGTGTGTGTGTGTGTGTGTGTGTGTTTTTTTTTTTGGGGGGGGGGGGGGGGGGGGAGTCGAGTTGATGTTGTTTTGTTTGCGCTCGCTCGCTTTGAACTCAAGCGTAGCCCATACACACTATTTCCAGTAGTGCTGGGCTGAATTTTGCGTGTGGATTAGGGCGAACCCACTCCGACTTCAAAGGTACTTGTAATTTACGTCCCCAAGTCAAGGACGACAGATCAGTTGTTGATAATATGCATCATCTGCTTTGGTGGCCTGGATACTCTGATGTCAACTTGGTTCTATAATTGCTTCTTAAGAATCTCTTAGCCTCATCATAGGTAATGTTTATATCAGACTGAGATAGTTTTCCACATTCCTTTGCGAATCTTTCGGTTTCTTCGTTCCCCGACATGTAGCAACCATTGTATTACAACTGATAAGGATTTCTTGAAAAAACTCCTTGAAATGCTGCGCTTAGATCTGCTAGTTCTGTACTCTTTCTGCTCTTCAGTATTGGATCAATTGACCTCGCATCTGTAAAGAGGTATTTGTTTATTTGTTGTCCCTCCCTCTGTCAAAACTATTTCTCCTGCCGTTTTCAAGGCCTTTAATTCTGTTCTCAATGTACTTGAAAACTTTACAGTAACTACTGGCTGTGTCTTCTATGCTAATTTTTTTTTGTTGGGTAGATTCAGGAGAACCCCTCCATCTCTATTATCTGTAGAGTGTTTTTGTTGTTGTTGATCCATTTTTATATACATGTGTCCATGTGCTACTTGGGAATTGTCAAAGACCATTTCGAGCCAAAATAGGCCATATCAGCCCACTTAGAACTCACGGCTCCATACTTTCAATCCCACTGGATGAACTGAATGGTCATCATCATTCTTGATGGACAAACAACACAACACAGCTCATTCATTCATTCATTCAGTAGCATGTCCTTTGCAGAACCTCGCTCCCATAACAACCTTCCGGAAGAACTCTCGATCATATGCAAGATGTCCCGCGTCAGATACACCCATCTAGAGATCATCCGCCACATCCTGCACCCATCTTCTCTTTGGCCTTCCTCCCCCTCTCTTCCCAGGCATTTACCCCTCCATTATTGTTCCCAGCAAACTTTCGTGACTTTTCAAGTGTCCAAGATATTTCAATTTTCTTTGTTTTTTCGTTTTTAATAGCCAATCTTCTTCAATATTCAGCTCTTGAAGTATTGATGCATTTGTTCTTTTCTTTACCCAAGATATTCTTAGAACTCGTCTATAACATTTATATTCATAGGCATTTATGCGCTGCTCAGCTTGTTTTGTAAGTGTCCAGGTCTCACAAGCGTATGTTGAAATGGGAAAGATGCATGCTCTTAAAAATCTAATTTTTGTAGTTCTGTTTGTCCCATTCCATAATTTATTCAGTTATTTTAGTCTCTGGAGAGCAATTGATAGTCGTCGTTTAATTTCTTTCATTGTGTCACCGTTGTTGGTAATCAATGACCCACGATATTCAAAATTTTCAACCATATCCAATTACAACACAGCTACTTGTGTAATACTCTTCTATGTAGTTTATAATTGCTTTTCTTCTTTCTAATTCATTCTGAGTGTTCTATTTCTAAATACCAGGTATCTTTTCTGTCATCTCGGACAGGCGCCTTTGTCTCAAAGCTTGGAGACTGTTTCAATTATTGATGGGTTTAGCTGTTGATACGCTGAGTACTTAGATGTCCTGTTTCTTGTTTCAGATTATACAAAGTCGTTTCGCGTTAGTATTCCATATTTCAAGACATGTTCTTAAGTTATTAATATTCTCAGTTTTATATGTGTGTCAATTAGGAACATGTCTTTATGCTTTTGCTTCCACTCGCTTTGAACTCAACCGTAGCCCATACTTCTTCTAAGTGAACTGGACTGACATGCGTGTAGATTAGCTTTGGCTATTACCAGTGTCCCTCGCCAACAGACGAACCCACTCGGACTTAAAATCGTATTGTGTGTATGTGTGTGTGTGTGTGTGTGTGTGTGCGCGCGCGTATGTATATAACTGGTGTTGTTTTTCCATTACCCCACCCCGTTCAACCTCAGCAGAGATGTTACAATGAGGGCCCATCCCAGCCTCAGAGTAATAATGCTCTGTATGCCTGTGACCGGAACAGCCCCATTTATAATTTTAAATTAAAAGGGATTGTTGTCCATATACAGACATCAATAGCAAACTTCTATACATCAGCATCACGACATTACGTCGTATTACTGTATATTGTTTACATGTCCACGGCGTTACCGTGGTTCAACTTATTGTATTCAGTTTAGAAAAGAAAGGTAACGCCGTGTATTGTATTCCCTTGTTTCTTTTCTCGGATAGCCTCCCCGCACAGTTATGTGACCCCAACTTCCGGACGGGCAGAGTTACCGGCCGCTTGTCACTTCTGCTGGCACGAAGCCCGCGTCTGCTCAAACGACCAGGCATTTGTCGTCGCACTGTGGACACACCGCGATCTTGTTCTACTCAAACATTATGAAACATTTGTGTGTGAAAGTTGTGCTGAACATTTGGATTACTGTGTTGTTCTGAAAACATGGAGCTGTTGCCTTTTGTGGATATTTTAAAAGTGTTTAATAACCCGATAAATGAAGAGCAAGCCTGGGCTGTGTGTTATCAGTGTGCCAATTTTTTATTTCGTAATCAGAAACAGGAGTATTATCAGTTTGTGTACGAATATGGAATTCATAGCATCTGGTTGAACAGACAAGGGGATGTATTGTTAAGAAAGATGCCACCAGAAGTGAATGCGTCTGGAAAAGGTTCGCCTCAGCGTAAGTTGTCCTCTGGTTATAATTAAAATAATGCTTGTGATTGTCGTAAGCTACTCGCATATGTCATAAGTTTATAGCAGTCATATGTTTACAAGTTTAAAATTGAATTTGAATTATGACACTCGCACAGTTCACCGATCTGGTTGGTTGGCTGTGGAAGGATAAAAAATAATAATTCAAAACTTATTTTAACAGTGTAAACACGAGAACGTTTGTAATTATGGACGCAATATTTTATTTAATACTCGATTTCGAATGGAGAGGCACACGCCGCAACTACTAAAAAGTAATATTAAGTAATTAAAATAATGTTATTTTTTGTAAGTAGGAAATATCTAAACTTCGATCCAGTATGCTGACGATTCACATTCACACAAATTACTATCAACAACAAACATAGGAATTTAGAAACTGTTTAAATCAGTGGATGAAACACGATATTTATATACGATCTCATTGCAAGAACAATGAAAGTAATGACACACGGTCATAACATGGAGAGAAATTACAGAAAATAATCGGTTTTGAATATCTAGTTTCGCTGCTGACTCTGACTGGCATTGGGAATTTGATGACACACATTTTTACAAAATGCTCATCAGGAACTACTAAAGCCATTAAAATACAACTTTTACTAATAGAAACTGATAGAACAACAGAAGTCAGAGTTGAACACTAGTTGTACTAAGACACATGCATATTTTATTTATAATTAAATTATATATTGTGTGAGCATAAATATTTTGGGATGGCTGCTGCATCAGAGGTATGGGAATGCTCAATGGCAATTAGCAGTAATGTCCTTGGACATAATAATAATATAATATTTTTCCGGTGAGTGTGCAGTTTTATCTTACCCTAATGATTTAATGATTGGCATAATTACACTTGTGTGTAATTATTGTGTTAACTATGCCAAACAGGAAACCACCAGGTTAAGATACAACTGCACCCACAGAATAGAGATGTCAGAGACCCCTTCCCATGCCTTGAGGTGTAATGGATGCATGGTGCTAGCTCTATATTTGACAGACTAATCTGCACTTGATGGGTGATGTGAATATCGCCAAAACCGCATTAATCTCCTAGAATATTTCCTGATTTTAATTTTAGGCTGGGTCAGTTTGGGAGTAAAGGTTAATTTTTTGTTTTTCTTCTTCTGCGTTCATCCGTATTTTTTTTTCGGATGTGACTGCGTTGTGCCTGTTTACAGCAGAGCTGCGTTCTTGCGCTGTTAGGCCGACACATCCGACTTCTGCTGGCATTTGTTGACCGGGTTAACCTTCCCGGGGATATTTTGTTTTAAAATCCCTTCATTGAGGAGGGTTAAAAAACATGACCACTGAGCCATTGGGCATATGTGCTAGTCATTGTGCTGTCTTGACTTCCCAAGACTAGAAGTGGAAACACATGATAACAATGAGTCATCTCTTTAAGGGTGTGACTTTCCTCATTCTTGGTGCAGGATTTTTATTCTTCTTTTCAAGTTGTCTTTTACTATTATTTTTCCAGCTCAGTTAATTTGTTTGTTTGTTTTGTTTTTGTTTTGTTTCTTATCTTTTATTATCACAGTCAGTCATCATTTTGCACACCAAACCCAGAATCTTACAGAAACAACAGTGGAAGCTTAACTTTATAGACCGCTGAGTGAATTAATAAAACCAAAACATGTGAAATTTATACAAGAAACAACATTGCAAATATTCTTCTTCTTCTTCTTCTTCTTCTTCTTCTTCTTCTTCTTCTTCTTCTTCTTCTTCTTCTTCTTCTTCTTCTTCTTCGTCTTCTTCTGCATTTGCCGGAATGTTGTTTTAGACGTAATTGCGTTGTGCCAGTTTACAGCAGAGCTGCGATACTTGCACCTTTTGGCCGACACATCCGACTTCTGCGGACATTTGTTGACTGGGTTAACCTTCTTGGGTATTGCAAATATACAAGAGACAACATTGCAAATATATGCAATTGATTTAAAACATTGTTGTCCAATATTAAATTTGAGTAATGTAGACACAAACAAAAGATTGCAGTTTTTGCCTGGCATATTTCGCTGCACCTCACCAGAATATCACAGACATTAGTATGATATTGCAGTGTGTCCTATTTGAGAAATAAATCATGTGTTAAAAACTTTCAGAACAATATATCCTGTAAAATTAATTGATACTACACGAGATGCAGCAAAATATACCAGACAATAAATTGTGTGACCTATTGTTTGTGTCTTCGTTATTCACAATTATTTAAAGTGAATGAAAGTAGGAGAATAAGAAAGCCTGAATCTTCAAGGTAATATGTGGGTGTGATTAAAGCCTTATCTTGAAAATGTCATGAATTCTTTCATTACTTAATTTATGGATCTAGACGGAGTGATTCAGTGCACTGCTAAACTTTTACCAGGATCAGCTGGGTTGTTTGTTCGCTTCCCAGGATCACATTCCACAGCAATGTTTCCCAGCCTTTTTGAGTTGCATTCCTCTACCATGGAAATCTGAGAACATATTATATTCGCCTCATAGCAAATAATTACAATTATGTAAAGTTATGTGGATCATAAGATACTGCCTTTCATTTATCGAAAGTCAGTGTCACAAATTGCCAAAAAATACATATAGCAGATATTGACCACTGAAGAATAAAGTCATAAACATTAGTAGGAATTGTAGAGTGTATTAAAAACAAGATGGAAACTTTTACAGGAAAAGCTCCTGTAAAATCAACTGCAACTTTATAAAAAAAACAACAACAACTTTGTAAACAGCCCCTGCCCTTTTGGGGTTGGCAGACCACAGGTTGATAATGCAAGTTCTAGAGCACATAAAGCACTAAACTTGACAATTAGCTAGTCTTTGTAAAAGACTGAATATAGACAAGCTAGAACAAGTAGCTACAGACAAGTTGTCTCCTGAATTAAACAAACATATTACATATCCCTTGCAGGAGGTTGCGATCAACCCCAGGTTGATTTTCTGTGCAGTTTTACATTCATTAGTTTGCCATTGCTTTCAGAATGAATGAAGCCAACATTTAAGTTCAACTTAATGCTGGTGTAGGGGTTGAACTGCCTCCCTCGCCATCAGCGTGCTGGAAGTTTAAGAATGAGTACTGTTATCCTTTTGATTACGTCTGCAGAAGTCAGTTCATGCTGGCAGATGTTGTGACATACTCCTTACTGTAATCATGTCAATATTCACTCAGTTTTTCTAATGTAAATATCTTGCACCCGTCTATTCATGTTTGCAGTTGTTATTTCATCATATTCCATAAATCATGTAAATATTCACTCAGTGATTTGGATATAAACATTCTGTGAGATTCAGTTCATGTTGGTATTTATTGTGTCATTCCTTTTTGTAATCATGTAAATATTCACTCAGTGACTTGAATATAAACACTCTGTGAAAGTCAGTTCATGTTGGCAGTTGTTGTGTCATTCCTTTCTGTAATCATGTAAATATTCACTCAGTGACTTGAATATAAACACTCTGTGAAAGTCAGTTCATGTTGGCAGTTGTTGTGTCATTCCTTTCTGTAATCATGTAAATATTCACTCAGTGACTTGAATATAATCATTCTGTGAGAGCCAGTTCACGTTGGCAGTTGTTGTGTCATTCCTTTCTGTAATCGTGTAAATATTTGCTCAGTAACTTGAACTTGAGTATAAACATTCTGTGAGTCGGTTCATGTTGGCAGTTGTGTCATCCCTTTCTGTGATCATGTAAATATTCACTCTGTGACTAATGTAAATATTTTGGATGCATCAGTTCCTGTTGGCAGCTGTTGGTACACACCCCTGACTATAATCATGTGAAAATTCACTCAGTGACTTTAATATAAACATTCTGGGAAGGTCACTTCATGTTGGCAGTTGTTGTGACATCCTTTTTTCTTGGTATTCATATGAATATTTACTCGGTGTTTCAAATTTAAATATTCTGTAAGAGTCAGTTCATGTTGGGAGCTGTGGTAGCAAAGTGGCTAAATACTCGCCTACTAGCCTGGTGTTCTTGGGTTCGACTTCCATCAGGGCAGATCAGAATTGTAAAGATTGATCTAGGCTCCCTGGTTGACCCCGCATACATTGGATACCAGAAATTGAAGTTATGGTGGCCAGCTTGACCACGACTATATCACACACTGAGTACAGATTGGTCTACACAAAAATGTCTAGCACCATATGTCCAGTGCTCCTGAAGGCATGTGAAAGGATCTTTTAGTTTAGTTTAGTCAACGGATCAACATCATGGCACACGGGTGTAACCCATAAGTGCTCCGTTCTTCTCCTAACTCAAGCCTGAGACCGGAGAAACTCTGCTCAGTGCACGAACTCCGTGGCACCGACGAGGATCCTGAAATACTTTGGGTAGATTTTTAACTAGAAATTTTGCCCGGGCAGTGCTGTTAGGCTACTCTTTTTTGATTTCCAACTGCCAAGGGATTTTTTACGTGCGCAACAATATACACGGGTGTCCAATCTCACTACCCAGAGACCAGGGGAAATTTTATTACTAGAAATCCACGTGAAAAAGTCCCGGTCCTCACCGGGGGTTGAACCCGGGACCTCCAGCACTCGAGGCTGACACCATACCTTGAGACCACTCAGACCCCCCGAAAAAAAAGGATCTTTTACTTACTTGCAGTCCATGTTAGCAGTTGTTGTGTGACACCCGTTACCCTGATCATGTGAATATTCACTCAGTGATTAATGTAAATATTCTGCAGAAGCCAGTTCATGTTGGCAGTTGTTGTGATATACCCATTACCCTGATCATGTGAATATTCACTCAGTGATTAATGTAAATATTCTGCAGAAGCCAAGTCATGTTAACAGTTGTTGTGACAAATCCCTTAACCTGATCATGTGAATATTCACTCAGTGACTAATGTAAATATTCTGCAGAAGCCAAGTCATGTTAACAGTTGTTGTGATAAACCCCATACCCTGATCATGTGAATATTCACTCAGTGACTAATGCAAATATTCTGCAGAAGCCAAGTCATGTTAGCAGTTGTTGTGTGACACCCATTACCCTGATCATGTGAATATTCACTCAGTGATTAATGTAAATATTCTGCAGAAGCCAGGTCATGTTGGCAGTTGTTATGACACACCCCTTACCCTGATCATGTAAATATTCACTCAGTGATTAATGTCATTATTCTGCAGAAACCAATAATGCTGGTAGTTTTTGTGACATACCCTTTACTGTAATCATGTCAATATTCACTCAGTGAATATTTTGAAAGAGTCAGTAACCATTTGCATATTCACCCTATTACTCTAATGTAAATAATCAGTACTCTAGTTCATGCTGGCAGTAGCTGTGACCTGCCTTTCAGTAATCTGGTGACTGTTCATTCAGTGACTCAATCTGTTTCTATATATAGTAGCTTCCTAGTGCCAACAGCTGTGTTAGAAGGCAGTGATGTATCTTATCGGCCTGTATTTCATTGTGTTGGGCACAGTCTCATGGGGACCATTATGTGCTGTTGGCGAACTTGAAGAACAGTCTGTCACAATACTGCTCCTCCTTGTACCTAGGTTGGTGGATCTTGTGAAAGAGATTGAACTCAAGTCAACTGTATTGACACTCAAATAATTTGAGCTCAGAAAAGGGCTTGTGTCTATTGGGGTGGTGGGACCTGTGAGAGAGTTTGAACTCTTTTAAGTCTACTGTATTGGCATTCCGGTAATTTGAGCTCCGAAAAGGGCTTGGCGTCTATTGCCATGAGTTTGGTGTAGAGTTGTTTCTCCAAACAAAACATGTTAGCTGCATATTCTTTACGGGACATCGCACTCAACTCCTACATCTTTTGCTGTTTGTGATTTCTTGACAAGTTTACATTCAGTAGTTTGCCATTACTTTCTGAACAACCGGCACTCATACCTGTTTGAAACCAGCGCAAGGCGGTCTACTTACAAATCGCACGCAGCTGTGTTTCGATTGCGAATTGTGCCAGTAACCTGTTTGCCACGCCACCGCCAATTTCTCCAAGGTTGGGTTAAAATGTTAACTTCTCGTTCTTGACTTGGGGACGTAAATTACAAGTGCCTCTGAAGTCAGAGTACTTTGTCTGATGGCGAGAGAGACACTGGTAATAGGAAAAGCTAACCCACACGCAAAAATCAGCCCAGCATGAACTACCCTCGAGTTCAAAGCGAGTAACAAAAAAAAAAAAAACGAGGACTGCTACAGTTTCCTTTATCCAAGTTAAGAAACCAGTGGGGTGTGTACAACTCATTAGTCGCGGTTCCAACTTCACGGCAACGGGCCGTCCCCATTATGCACCGTTCCTGTGCCAGTGTATGTCACACAAAATACTCCTCACTGCCCCATGTGATAAGTGGAACAGACAGGAGTCTCGACAAACCAACAGCCCGCCCAGGTACACCATCCATAATGCCGTCGCCAGAATGTCAACACAAAAGTCCTGCACGAAAAATACAGTTCATCCTCGATGGAAGCGAAAGTCACTAGAAAACCAGCAACCACACACTACCGCATAAGGCAATCCAGTCAGTTCAGCGACAGGCAGGCCACCATAATCCCGAACATGCAGTTCATGCTACAAATTACCGTGGACAGATGTAAAAGCATTCCACACAAAATTCATAGCTCACAATGTCGCCCCACGTACTCAACTCAGTAGCAGGGCGACGGAACCATGTAAACTGATGAAAAACTGACACTGGGACTTAATATCTGCAAAATGGCATATGGGGTGTCTTCAGGTCATGATTCAGGCAGGTTGGCGTTAGGCCTGAGTTGGTTATGTTTCCCTCGGAGACCAGCGTGGCCGAATGGATAAGAACGCGTGTTCTTAAACATATGGTGTGCTGATGCCGAGATAAGGGGTTCAGTCGTTACACCGAACAGTTGGACTAAAATTTTGACCTAGCATCCTTGACTTCGGGACATAAATTACAAGTACCTCTGAAGTCAGAGTGGATTCGCCTGTTGGCGAGGGACACTTAATAGGGAAAGCCAATCCTCATGCAAAATTTAGTCTAGCACTACTGGAAGCAGTGTGTATGGACTACACTTGAATTCAAAGCGAACGAGCGCCCAAAAAATATCTACTAAGTGTCATATTAGGGTGTCACCAGGTTATGGTTGAGACTGGTGGGGGTAGGTAAAGGTTTGTCATGTTTCCTTCACATATATTAGGTATTTCACTGTCAGCTGATTCGAACACAATGCCTAGGGGTGCTCTTACTTAAAGGCAATATGTATGTCTGAGCATACCTGGTACCATGTTTGTTACTGAACCCTTATGTGTCACTCATTGTCTTGTTCACAATTCTGTTATGGTGTTCATTGACTTGTCACAGTTCTCAGGCATGTATTGTCTTGTTAAAGTTATGAAAACATTATTTAAACTGTGGTAAAGCTGTTGAAGTGAAAATAATATTTAAAACAAAACACGAGGTATGGGACAGCTTTACAAAATATAGTTATATAAAACAAAAGACGTTGTGGTGCCAAGCCTTCATCAGCAAACCAACACGAGAAAACACATGTTAACCACGTAAAAGACACTACAGTGACGACATGAAGGCATAATAACAGAATGAGAAGAATTGAAAAATGAACAAGAAATGATCACAATGTGTGTGCTTCTTTTCTGAGAATCTCAGAATCTGAAATACATTCTTCTAATTCAGTTATTATGCCCAAATGTAATAACTGTAGTGTCTTCTCAGTGGTTTATATGTTGTGGCGTTTTCGTATATATGTTTGCTGATGAAGGTTTGTCGCCAAAAAGTCCTGTTTTTCATATTTGGGTTTTGTAAAGCTACTGTATACTTCGAGTGTTTTATAACTTGACCAGTTGCTGTTTTTTTAATCGTTTATCGTCTTATCTCTGGTTCTCAACTGAATTATTGTGTCTTGCTTACATTGTTTGCTAATCATCTATGTTTTATTTTTCATTTATGTTGAGTTAAGTTGAGCTAAGAACTGACATCACTGCACTCAGGACATTCCCATATGCGTTCCGTCCCCTCGTTCAACAGTCAGCGAAGAGTCACACTACTAATTGTCCCCACCGCTATCTGATTGAAAGTTCTCCTGGTCTTCCCTCTGTTTTGAGATTATACCAGAACCCCTGCCGATCCCCCGCAATCACATTCTTTCCACATACGGGTTCTCAGTCTGTTCCTCCGTCTTCTCCACCTGGTCCCACAGGCGCACGACCACCTCTCCCTTGTCCATAGGTAATCGAGGTGCATTCCCTGCCAGCCTATCAATCTGTTCATTCCTCCGCACTCCCGCATGGCCAATGCAAAAAATCCTCACAAATCTTACAATCTGTGAACCCTGCAGCGAGGTGAGCCATTCCACACGAAACATTCCTTTCTCCACTTTACTAAGCATACGCCTTGAGTCCGTGATGAAGACAATGTGTGTTGCAGTGGTCTCCTCTAACCAGTGGAATGCCACTGTGACTGCTTCCACCCCCATTTATGTTCACTGGTTTATATTGACCTATGCTTATTGCCTACTTTTTAACTTTGCTGTGTCTTGTTATTTTTCTGCATTTAGAACAGTTCCAAATACTTTCTTACTGCATGAGATAGTTTCTCTAGACATTTTCCTCTTATTTTTCTTCCTTGTCTAGTCTGCTGGTTTTGCTTTGTGTACAGCAGAGCTGTTGTGTTTGTGTATTTCTGCCGACACATATGATTTCATCCAGCATTTGTTGTCTGGTTAACCTTCCCGTGTAATTTGCCAAGTGAAAACAGTTTTGTTTGCATTCTTCCTTTGTGAAAATGTGAATTTTCTTCCGTATAAATTAATTGGAATATGCCTTGCTCAGTAAAATAGTCCTGTTAATGCCTCTGTAATAACCGTTCTCTCTCGCGGTCTATCTGTCGTTCTCTTCCTCTTGCTCACAGTCATTCTTTTTCTCTCTTTCTCTATATTTTGTCTGTTTCTCTCTCTTCTCTCTCTCTCTCTCTCTCTCTCTCTCTCTCTCTCTCTCTCTCTCTCTCTCTCTCTCTCTCTCTCTCTCTCTCTCTCTCTCTCTCAGATGAAAGATTGCCTTCACAAGAATAGAGACATAGCCAACATTGATCTCCGAAGAGGAAGAAGAACGCTTAAATCCATGTTTGACAGGAGGAAACAAATACACACAGTAACAACATACTTTTCAACAAACACATTCCTTTGTGTATCGGGTAGCACAATTCTGAAACAAAACAAGCAGATGAATCTTGTGATATCAACAGCAAAATGAAAGAACACCAACAGAGCAGGCTTAAGACAGAGCGCTAATCAGCAAGTATTTAAAGCTTTAAAGCACTGATAATGCCACTCTATTGCATGACTCAGCCTGTACCCGGATTTGCTTAACTACCTTTGATGGCGGTGGATATGTTGTACCATGTCCAGAAGATCATTTGGCGCACATTCGATTGTGCTGTCAGATAATTAATGCAACTGGCTGTGACTAGTAATTGGTGTACGTTGAGACGTAAGAAGCTTAGTGATCCTTAGTTAATGCATGGGTTGGATCCCAAGACAATGGTTGGTGTTTCTAAGGCGGTCACGGCTGGCAAAGATTAGTTTCATTTTCGCGGGTTTACGAGGAAATGAGTAGACTGACAGGCTTGCGGGTAAAACTACTGTGGAGGGCGGGCGAGCCATGGACCAGGCTGATATACTGAATGCTCTACGAGAAGTAAGACTTGTGAGAACCAAGTGATGACTGTGAATCTACAACTGTGGTCAGACTGCGAGAAAAGCAAATTACAAGAGGTGTGGCCAGACAAGAACACCGCGGGAAGCCAAAGAAGATTAATAAACCAACACAGAACGGGTGTCGTGAGCTGCTACACGCTGTGGGATTTACAGAGGAGGTGATCCGAGCACTTATGGACTGAATGGTTCGATGTGCAGTGTGGATCACCTGCGACCGACCCACCGACCCACCGACAGACCGGCCGGCCGACTAGTAAATGCAGATTGGCGGACACTGAGCAAGTGTTAAACATGTGTATATCTTCTGCAGGATGTTGTTATCAATCCCCCGTTGATTTTCTGGATAATTGTATGTTCAGTAGTTCGCCGTTGATTTCTGAACGAGACGTCAACGTTTAAGTCCCTCTGACTGGTGTGCGTAATGAACTAACCAAACCGAGTCAGCGCACGGGAAGTTTAAGCACTAGTGCGATGGTGTAGGAGACAAACTGAAAGATGTATCAGGAAGAAGGTAGACAAACAATAATAACATGGGTCTCAGAGAGCTAAGTGGGTCTCAGAGAGCTAAGTGGGTCTCGGAGAGCTAAGTGGGTCTCGGAGAGCTAAATGGGTCTCTAAGAGCTAAGTGGGTCTCAGAGAGCTAAGATAAACAAATAAAACAATGTCAGAGACCGCGTTTCTATGCCGGCATGGCATATCGGGACATAGTGCTGGGTCCATTTTATCTGCCGTGACCACACAGCACTTGATGGCTGATGTGGTCAGTATCACTTCAGCTGCGACAACCAGGAAGGCCATGGCGTTGTGTTGTTAGTGACAGGGAAAGGAGGAACACGATATGATATACTGGCAAAGTGGTTTTCAACCTTTTTTGGCCCATGCACCCCTTCACCATATGGTCAGATTGTCACCCCCCCCCCCCCCATATTTCGTATTTCCTCCCTTTAACACTCCACCCTCCCAACCCCTACACAGTATACGTAAAAATTGAAGCTAAATTTAATAACACATACTAGAACAAGTCTAGACGTCAACATAAAACGTGATTTGCGGGTCTACTTACGTTATAAAACGAATTTCAGAAGGGCGAGAAGTCCAGAACTGTAAAGTGTGGAGGGAAAAACAATATCAAGTAATTGGTTCTTGTATTAACGCGATCTTAAAATAATCTTAATTCTCCCCCCCCCCTCCCCGAAACCCTAATATCCCTCCCTGGGGTTGGGGGGGGGGGGGATGATTCCCCACCGGTTGAGAACCACCGCGATAGGCGGTCATAATTAACAAGAACGGATGGTTATAAAAATCTCCGCGACACATGGTATGGCACATGGTGTTATTAATAAACAAAAACATTGGCGTCTGTTTGTTACAGACAAGCTACTCTTCCTTCTCTAGTGTCTCGGATTCATTAGCAGTGACGATTCTGTTTAATCTAACAGTAGAGTATTATTGGCGATGACATTTATGGAAATCTAACTGCCTGGGGAATTTCACTGTTTTCACCGATACTGTCAAAAGACAGTCTTATCTTGTTGGGCAGTCTATCTTCTTCTTCTTCTTCTTCTTCTTCTTCTTCTTCTTCTTCTTCTTCTTCTTCTTCTTCTTCTTCTTCTTCTTCTTCTTCTTCTTCAACCCTTTATCCCTGATTGGGGCATAGGCTAATCGATCAGCTCTCTCGTTTCCGGGTACTCCACAAGGAGATGGTGTCCAATGTACGGTGACCTTATGCTGGCTGAATTGTATGTGTATTTTGATTGCCGATATCCCTAGAGACAGTTTTCGTTCATGTGTCATTGGTGCAGTCTATATCAGCAGTCTAGGGTCGCCGTGGCTGACAGGTCACGGTGTCCGCCTCAGGCTTGAAAGTTAAGGGTTCCGATCTCTGCATAGGGCGGACATGTCTTCAAAAAACGTTGGTCTCTAATTGAAGATATCATAGGTCCCCCTGATCTCTTGGGTAGTGATATTGGGCACCCAGCCTTCTCGTGTAAGGACGAAAAACACGAGGTCCCGTGTGAAAAATGTGCTGATTAAACATCCTACGGCAGTTGGAAATTGCAAAAAGTAGGCTGTAACGACTCGGCTATGGCAAAATTGTCAGAAAAATCAAACTTACCCACGGGTAAACAGATCCCGTTACCTTGGATGGAATCTGTACAGAGGAGGAGAACCAGACACAATTGCATGTCGAAATCGGACACACGGAACTGAGGTACATGACTGGGTGTGGAGCACTCCCCTCTATATAGAAACAAAGGAGAATATCCACTATCTGCACATCACTACGAAGAAGGTGGGGAGCTCGGTAAGATTATGTGTATGTGGATCTCATAATTACTGTAAGAACATGCATGAACAGATGCAGTTGTATTCCCTGGAATGTTCTGAAATAATAGACTATGTTTAGTTAGTTGCATGTCCTTTACATAACGTCGCCGTCAAAAGCAACATTTTTGGGTCATTTGTGATTTTCTAGACTTTATATTCGAATACCGAAGACAAACAATAGATTGCACGATTTATTGCCTGGCATATTTCGCTGCATCTCGTCAAGTACATATTGCTGAATTCACTCAACAAAGTAAAATAACTAGATAAATCATTCAAGCTGAAATATACACATATTCGCACAGTAATGTCTATTGTCTATCACAGTAATTTTAAAGTGACTAACATGTCTTTCTGTTTGCACAAAACTGGCTTGTGTAGCTTAATCATTATGGCTTCTGCAAACTTTAATAAACGAGTATTTTGTGTGTTAAACACGGGAAAGGAACAGTCTCTATCAATCACATGACCGCTTTCCAGCACATCCCTAGCGATTGATGAAGCGGGACGCTTCCGGTGTGTCGGCCTCACTAGGCTGCCATCGCCTGTGTGTAGTATCTTGTCAATCAATTGAGGTATGTGTTCAGCAACTCTGCTGTTCAACTGCCGCTCTGTTCTGCCGATGTAGGTAGACTGGAACGTACATGTGAATTGGTAAATGCGATTGCTTTTGGCGTACAGAGGAACAGGTTCTTTTACTGCTGGGATGGGAATCGATATGGTTCTGTACCTAGTGACTGGAGTTGCAGCACAGAATGTTCGGCCGACTGCTGTAATGAGCCGGTCTTGTAGACGTTGCATTACGAAATCCCCTCGAAAGTTAGCTTTATAAATACTTTGAGTTTAGTGTAGTTTCGTTTGATTTTGGTTTGGGCTGTTGGCAGTGGCGCTTTATAAATCCTGCGGAGTTTAAGACATTCTTCAGAGTTTCAAATTCCTCTGTCAGTGTGTCCTGGGTGCATGTCTTTATAGCACGGTCAAACATGGTCCATACTAAGCCCTGTTTGTACTGGACAGGTGTAAAGCTCTGAAAATTCAAGTATTGGCCAGTCCATGTTTCTTTGCGGTACACTGATCTTTGAATTGTGCCGTCTGCTCTACGTCTCATTAGAATATCTAGGAACGGTAACGCTTCGTTGTGTTCGTGTTTCATAGATAGAGAGATGTTTTTATGCGTCATGTTCATTATGGCCTGGAACGATGTTGCTTGTAGCTCGTCTGCGGTGATCATTAGTATATCGTTCACATAACGACGGTAGAAGACCAAGTTGTTAATGTCTGAGGATCTCTTTTCTTCTAAATGTGCCATAAAGATGTCCGCTAGAATAGGACCAAGAGGACTCCCCATGGCCACTCCGTCAATTTGGCCGTATGACTTTGTTAGAACATTGACTTGTATGTTGGCGGCACATAGTAATAATAGCCTCTTCAGAAGAGGTGTTGGTATGCCTAGTTTTAGTTGTTTGTCTTTAATGCGTTGCCTTATTATTTTCACTGTCTCATCTAATGAAGGATTTATCTAGTTAATTTACTTTGTTGTTTGAATTCTGCAGTACGTACCTGACAAGATACAGCGAAATATGTCAGGCAAGAAATCGTGCAATATATTGTTTGTGTCTTCGTTATATAAACTTTATGTTCATTAGTTTGTTATTGCTTTTGGCACGATCGAGGCAGATACCATTGTTAAAAATCAACACAAGGCGGTCTGCTCGTGAATCGCATTCGCTACAGAGACGCGGTGTAGTCCAATTATAATCTAGCACAGTGGTTCTCAACCGGTGGGGAATTCCCCCCTAGGGGGGAATTTTAGGGTTTCAGGGGGGAGGGGGGAATGAAGATTATTTCAAGATCGCGTTAATCCAAGATTACTTGATATTGTTTTTCCCTCCATACTTTACGGTTCTGTACTCCTCGCTCTTCTGATATTCGCCTTATAACGTAAGTAGACCCACATATCACGTTTTATGTAGACCTCTAAACTTGTTCTGGTATGTGTTATTAAAATTAGCTTCCATTTTTACGTATACTATGTAGGGGCAGGGTTGGGGGGGGGGATTTATAGGGAGGAAATACGAAAGGGGAGGAATGACATTCTCAACATGTGGTGAAGGGGGGCATGGGCCAAAAAAAGTTGAGAACCACTTATCTAGCAGATTGCAGTAGAATGTGTTGGTGAAACAACCAGCTCGGTTCGGTGCGTAGGAATATTTCCGTAAACATGTTTCTAAACGCCACAACACCTGTGGCAGTCAAAGCAGGCACACACAAACTCACACATCAATGACTCTAATGCTCCGAACGTTTAGTACAATTTCTGACTCAACCACCATGTTTAGTGCCGTTTTCTTTTTACTGACTATGGTTAGTGCCCATTATGCTTTTTCGGCGAAAATGTTTATTGCACATTCGTCTTTATGTTTAATAACCCTTCTTCAGCGATCGTGTTTAGTACTGATTCATTTTTTAGGGAGCATATTTAGTCCTGATTATCTTAATCAATATGTTTAATCATCGTCATCATCAAGTATCTTGCCGATAGGAGTGGGTGATCATGCTTCTGCACATCTTTCGATCTCCAATGGCACATATCAAATCATACGCACGTATCATTCTTATATCAACTTCCGTGCCATGACACAAAACTGTCAAGAATGTTTTCTCGCTGTCTTCCCCTATCCCTCTTTCCACTCGTCGCAAAATCTTCAAATTTTTTTGTCTTCTCATAATGTGGCCTAACAATGAATACAGCCTATTTCTGATGTTTGTGATTATTTGTTTTTGCGACACGTCCTCCGTCAAAATCTCCAGATTGCTCATTTTGGCTGCCCAGTGAATTTTTAGCCTTCTTCTATAAAACCACATCTCCGAATCCTCCAGGGATTTTTGTTCGCGTGTTTACTAATTGTCCAGAATTCGGAGCCATATTTTAGAACTCTTTTTTCTGACTTACAATGACAACGACTTATTGCATAAAATATTCTTCATTCGTTTAATACAACTACCTTAGCGATTATGTTTAGAACTGATCCTTCAACAGTAAGTTTAGTACTGATTCTTCATCAGTATGTTTAGTGCAGTATATTTGTATGTTTAGTACTAATTCTTCATATTTGTAACAGTATGTTTAGTACTGATTCTTAATATTTGTAACAGTGTGTTTAGTGCCGATTCTTAATATTTGTAACAGTATGTTTAGTACCAATTCTTTATATTTGTAACAGTATGTTTAGAACTGATTCTTCAACAGTATGCTAAGTACTAATTCTTCATATTTGTAACAGCATGTTTAGAACTGATTCTTCAACAGTATGTTTAGTACTAATTCTTCATATTTGTAACAGCGTGTTTAGAACTGATTCTTCAACAGTCTGTTTAGTACTGATTCTTCATGTTTAGTAACAAGTATAGTACTGATTCTTTAACATTCGGTTAAGTACTGATTCTTCGTGTTTAGTACTGATTCTTCGTGTTTAGTACTGATTCTTCGTGTTTAGTACTGATTCTTCAAGTTTAGTACTGATTCTTTAACATTCGGTTAAGTACTGATTCTTCGTGTTTAGTACTGATTCTTCGTGTTTAGTACTGATTCTTCATGTTTAGTACTGATTCTTCGTGTTTAGTACTGATTCTTTAACATTCGGTTAAGTACTGATTCTTCGTGTTTAGTACTGATTCTTTAACATTGGGTTAAGTACTGATTCTTCGTGTTTAGTACTGATTCTTTAACATTCGGTTAAGTACTGATTCTTCGTGTTTAGTACTGATTCTTCGTGTTTAGTACTGATTCTTCATGTTTAGTACTGATTCTTTAACATTCGGTTAAGTACTGATTCTTCGTGTTTAGTACTGATTCTTCGTGTTTAGTACCGATTCTTCGTGTTTAGTACCGATTCTTCGTGTTTAGTACTGATTCTTCAACAGTAGGTTTAGTACTGATTCTTCGTGTTTAGTACTGATTCTTCGTGTTTAGTATGATTCTTCCTGTTTAGTATGATTCTTCGTGTTTAGTATGATTCTTCCTGTTTAGTATGATTCTTCGTGTTTAGTATGATTCTTCCTGTTTAGTATGATTCTTCGTGTTTAGTACTGATTCTTCATGTTTAGTACTGATTCTTCGTGTTTAGTATGATTCTTCCTGTTTAGTATGATTCTTCCTGTTTAGTATGATTCTTCCTGTTTAGTATGATTCTTCATGTTTAGTACTGATTCTTCATGTTTAGTACTGATTCTTCGTGTTTAGTACTGATTCTTCGTGTTTAGTACTGATTATTCAACAGTAGGTTTAGTACTGAGTCTTCAACAGTAGGTTTAGTACTGATTATTCACCAGTTGGTTTAGTACCGATTCTTCATGCTTATTACGAATGCTTCAACATTATGTTTAGTATTGATTCATATTTAGAACTGATTCTTCAACAACATTTTTAGTACCGATTCCTCATGTTTAGTACTGATTGTTCAGCAGTATGTTCAGTACTGATTCTTGTTCAACAATATGATTAATACGAACTCCTCAGCAGTCGTGCTTGGTGTCCAATGTTAATTACGCAGGATGTATACTGTGTCTGCGAGCATCAATTGGATACGGTACAAACGTCTTTGTTCCCAGCTGATAAAACCATCCAGGCCACCCAATCAGTTCTATCTGGGGATCATTCAGGAATGCGGGTTCTTAAGTCAGCCTCGACATTTCAATTACCCCCAGTAAGAGAGATCTGGGGCGTTCTGGAGTGCTGTCACCAGGCACATAGTCCAATTTGAAATAGGACACCGTGTTAGTGTTTCGAGAGGAAATAAATAGCTTGGGGGAGCGGGGTGTGTGCCTATGTGACTTTTATTTTGTTCTATAGTAATACTGTTTAAATAGTAAAGACAAATAGAATAGTTTGTACTATAGTAAATCTATATATATATAATAAAGACAAATAGAATAGTTATACTATATATAGTAAAGACAAAATAGTATGTACTATAGTAATACTGCTGACCTCCCTGGCGAAGGGATTAGCGACTTTCTGGGCTGCGTGGTCTCGAGGTATGATGTCCGTCTCGAGTGCTGGAGGTCCCGGGGGTCAAGCCCCGATGAGGACCGGGATTTTTTCACGTGGACTTCTAGTAATATTTCCCCTTGTCTCTGGGTATTGAGATCGGACGCCCGTGTGTATTGTTGCGCACGTAAAATATCTCTTGGCAGTTGGAAATCGAAAAAGAGTAGCCTAACGGCGCTGCCCGGGTAAAATTTCGAGTTAAAAATCTACCCAAAGTAGTTCAGGATCCTCGCCGGTGCTACTGAGTTTGTGCACTGAGCTGAGTTTCTCCAGACTCAGGTTTGAGTTAGGATTACGGAGCACTTATGGGTTGCACCCGTGTGCCGTGATATTGATCCATCGACTAAACTAAACTAAACTAAACTTTCTCCGTAATCCCGTATATTCACGTGGGTAATGCAGCTTCGCGAGATTCGGTAGCGGTTCGCGTCGCGTTTGTTACTTACGGGGGTATGTGGGCCGGTCGCTCAGAAAGCAATGACAAACTATTTAGCGTAATCTTGCCAAGAACATCAACAGCAGCTGAAAAATGCTGGTGTTGACTGCAGTGTCCTATAAAGGATATGCGAAAAGAAAAAAATAGTAATCTTATATATAAAAAAGACTTGTGCGTCCGTATCTCTGTCCGTATGTCCTTTATTTGTTCGCGAACGGCCCATCCGATTGAGATGAAATTTTCTACACGCCTTCCTTTCATTCCAGAGCTGTCAACTGTGATATTTTGTTAGTATGAAATCGCCTGCTTACTCAGTATTATTTCATTTTTCATTTTTCCTCATAATTTCATATATCTCAGGGGACCTAACTCTGTAAAAGTTATTTCAAGGGGCATAACTTTTCTGTATAACTTATAGTCATATTGTGGCATCGTTTTCAAAGATTTATAAACTCTTTGTCCATAGTTATGTACCGGCATATGAGTTATAATAAATAATGATACAATCTGTAAGGCATTTTCAAAGTTTTCATAAAAATGATGCACAATGCATAACATTGTAACTCATCTTTTTTTGCTTAAGAAGTTACTGTAGTCATGCAGGTGATTAGAAAGAGTTTTCATTAAAAATAATGGATGGTGTGTGGAAGGGCATTTTTTTAAGTTACTTTTTTTGTTGTATGAATTTAATGAGACGCTACCCGCCAGGAGCTGGGCGAAGTCACGCCGGGTCAGATAGATAGACAGACCCACCTTTTCGCTGCAGTTGTCTACTCCTCCTTTTCCCTCTTCTGCTGATGCTGCTGCCGCCGCTCCATTTACCCAAGTTAATTGTTGGGGGAAGATGTAAAGATCTTTCAAGTGCTCTTTCTAATGCTTTTTGTAAGTTGGTCTTCGTTTATCTAAGGTTGTTCTAACTGCAACCAATAAATGATTAGACAGACAGACAGACAGAGAGGGAGGGACGGACAGACAGACAGACAGACAGACAGACAGACAGACAGACAGATAGTCGGTAACGGGAACGGGAACTTATATGACTACTTATATGAATTAAATGAGATGCTCCCCACCAAGGACTGGGCGGTGCCGGGTCAGACAGACAGACAGACAGACAGACAGACAGTCGGTAACGGGAACGTGAGCTTATATGACTACTTATATGAATTAAATGAGATGCTCCCCACCAAGGACTGGGCGAAGCCGGGCCGGGTCAGCTAGTCTTATATATAAATTAGGATGTGCGTATCTCTGTATGTATGTATGTATGTCCTTTATTTGTTCGCGAACGGCCCATCCGATTGAGATGAAATTTTCTACACGCCTTCCTTTCATTCCAGAGCTGTCAACTATGATATTTTGTTAGTGTGAAATCGCCTGCTTACTCAGTATTATTTCATTTTTCATTTTTCATCATAATTTCATATATCTCAGGGGACCTAACTCTGTAAAAGTTATTTCAAGGGGCATAACTTTTCTGTATAACTTATAGTCATATTGTGGCATCGTTTTCAAAGATTTATAAACTCTTTGTCCATAGTTATGTACCGGCATATGAGTTATAATAAATAATGATACAATCTGTAAGGCATTTTCAAAGTTTTCATAAAAATGATGCACAATGCATAACATTGTAACTCATCTTTTTTTGCTTAAGAAGTTACTGTAGTCATGCAGGTGATTAGAAAGAGTTTTCATTAAAAATAATGGATGGTGTGTGGTAGAACGTTCTTTTAAGTTACATTTTTTTTTGTTGTATGAATTTAATGAAGCCGGACAGGGTCAGGCAGACAGATAGACAGACAGACAGACAGATAGACAGTCGGGAACAGGAACTTATATGACTACTTATATAAATTAAATGAGATGCTTCACACCAGGAGCTGGGCGATGTCGGGCCGGGTCAGACAGACAGACAGACAGACAGACAGATAGTCGGTAACGGGAACGGGAACTTATATGACTACTTATATGAATTAAATGAGATGCTTCCCACCAGGGACTGGGCGAAGCCGGGCAGGGTCAGCTAGTACTATATATAGTAAGCGCATAAATGCTTTTGAATATAAATGTTATAGTCGGGTTCTAAGAATATCTTGGGTAAAGAAAAGAACAAATACTTCAAGAGCTGAATATTGAAGAGGGGTGGCTATTAAAGACGGTAAAACAAAGAAAATTGATATTTTGGTCACTTGAAACGTCATGAAAGTTTGGAGAGAACAATAATGGAGGGGTATATGCCTGGGAAGAGAGGAAGAGGAATGCCAAAAAGAAGATAGGTGCAGGATGTGGCGTATGATCTCCAGATGGGTGTATCGGACGCGGGACATCTTGCTTATGATCGATAAGTTTTCCGGAAGGTTGTTATGGGAGCGAGGTTCTGCAAAGAACATGCTACTAAATGAATGAATGTATGAATATACAGTAAAGACAAATAAATTAGTTTGTACTA
The DNA here is from genome assembly GCA_963921405.1 of Cepaea hortensis. NCBI lineage: Eukaryota > Metazoa > Mollusca > Gastropoda > Stylommatophora > Helicidae > Cepaea > Cepaea hortensis. Next base: position 92,507,708 of record OY992889.1, on the reverse strand, counting down.
TAGTTATACTATGTATAGTAAAGACAGGTACAGCCGGGACTGCAAGAACTGTGAAGAAGAGGCTGGACAGAAAAACCACTGGAGGAAATCCTCCTCCTAGAGCGTCAAGCATTCTTTGCCCACATTGTCAAAGAACATATCGAGCCAGAATAGGCCCTATCAGCCAGCCATCTTAGAACTCACGGCTCCATACTTTCAACCCCACTGGATGAAATGAATGGTCATCATTCTTGATGGACACACACACACCCCACGCACGCACGCACGCACACACACACACACACACACACAAATATATATATATATATATATATATATATATATATATATATATATATATATATATATATAATATTGTGTACTATAGTTATACTACATAACATTAGGTGCATATCCTTTACAGGACGTTTGCAGTCAAGACTAGCATTTTTTGCTGTTGTCGATGTCTTGGCAAGTTTACGTCCAGTAGTTTGCTATTGCTTTCTGAACGACCGGCACTCATACCATTTTGTAAAAAAAAAACCAGGCGCAACGCGGTCTGCTGCCAAATCACGCGCAGCTATGTTTCGAACGTGGGTATACGGAATCACGAACCGCGTCTGTAAAGCCTTTGCAGCGGAGACCGGCTACTACATAGTAGAGTAAAGATATAATAGTTTGTTCTGTAGTTATACTATATATAGTAAAGACATAATAATTGGAGCAATCAATACACAAAAAAGGAGGCAAAAATACCAAATAAAAAGTCGTTATAAGGACTGCAACCAGTCAAGCGAGATGAGCCAGGAGCCTTCACTAACAGAAGAAACCATCAGAGGAGACGGGAACAAAGGACAGCCGCCGACCAATCCACTAGCTGACGTCACAGACACAAACGCTTACATAACCAGTCCGAGATAGGACTTACTCGTAAGAGCGCACAAGACAAGAAACAGGGTAAAAAAATGCCCACAAAAACAACGGATCTCAACAATAACCAAAGCTGAGGAGGCAGGTTAGACGAGACCGAAGTTTTTTTTTTTTTTTTTTTGAAAATTGGAATTGGAGCAAATAAACGCTGTAGCCGGTTAGCAGCGGTAGTTTTGATTTAGTTGCTAAATAATAATAATAAAAAAATCCCGTAGAAATTTCCTGCTATGGGTTTGTGATATGATAGCACCATCACATGTTGTAGGCCTAGAGCAAGGAGGAAGAGGCGACCAATCTTCCCCTTCCTGCGGCAAGCGACGACTTCTAGCGTGGAACTCGCGTCCGACCGTGCTCATGCAGTTGGCTATCAACTTTCGCTAGCATTACAGCATCAACTCCGTAGCTCCAGATATGATTTGCTCAGCCGTCTCCGTGGTCTGAACGACAGCTGGATAACGAACCGACGATCTTCAGAGCGTGAGGCGACCGTCTTGATCACTCCACCATAGGACACTCTCCCATTGGAACTCAACAGTGAGTGAGGACAGAGAAACATGGCAGCAGCTGGAAAGCTAGTGAACACCAGGCGCCCTAAAGTCTTCTTGGCAGTGCCTGTCAGGTTATCTTGATCTTGTCTGGTCGCTGCAAATCACGATGTTTATTAGGGCTTTAATATGTATTTGTTTTATCTTGCTGTTGGATAGACTGCACCAGGCAGCTTGCTGTCATTTCAAGTGTGTGGTAGATTACCTGAAATCCGTGTCTGGCTTGTGATATGCCTCGCCTGGTTTTTACATGCATGAAGTTGTATGGTTATGGCTGTTGTATTCTTCTTCTTCTTCTTCTTCTTCTTCTTCTTCTTCTTCTTCTTCTTCTTCTTCTTCTTCCTCCCCCTCTCTCCTCCCCTTCCTCCTTTTCCTCTTCCTCCTTTTCCTTTTCCTCATCATCGCCATTACAGGTTTTAGCTTGAATATATTTAAATATATCAGCAGTCAACTACAGATTCTCCTTAAAGGGGGCAGATGTAAACCAAAACCGCTGTCCACCTCTGATTACTGACAACCCATATACTTTGTCTTGGGGAGCACCACAAATAAATAATTGGGGCTTGTAAACAGGCAATTTTTTCCTGTCTCTATAGTACATGGTCTCTTTACCTAGGAAAGCGTGAAGTATTTTTCTCCTGTCGGGGAATTGTAAAACGTGGTCAATGCCTCTAAGCCACATCCTTTATCCAGTGTTTCCCAACGTAGGGCCCACGCCCCACAGGGGGGCAATTTGACTGTTAAGGGGGGCAATTCGAAAATGGAAGAAATCGGCTGAATATAACAAAACGGGGAGACTTGAGACTGAAGTTAACTAAATTGGAAGATCTCTTTGCAGCAAGCATCAAGCGCAAGGATCTATCTCTCTAAATTTAAATAATAAATAATTACTAATAATTAAAATAATATAGAAAAATCTTTCATTAAAATTATTTTGTACTTGAATTTCAGTTCTCCATTATATGTTTTGAAAATTTACTTACTGTGTTTGCTCAATAATTACCTAGTGATTTCTTCCTAAAACCTATCATTCAAGTTCCTTTAGTGAACATTTCAATTTTTGAATATTAAAAATAATGTATATGTTGAGGGGGGGGGGGGGGGGGGGCGTGGGGCGGGGGAGGTGGGCAATATGAAATTTAGAAAGGCTTAAGTGGGGCATGGTACAAAAAAGGTTGGGAAACACTGGTTTATACGGTATTTGTAGATTTACTCTCTCTCTCTCTCTCTCTCTCTCTCTCTCTCTCTCTCTCTCTCTCTCTCTCTCTCTCTCTCTCTCTCTCTCTCTCTCTCTCTCTCTCTCTCAGGAATCATCAACAAGTGAACTCTTCGGTGACTTTTGAAGAGAGGGACGGAGTATGTGCTGGAATGTCCGAAGTGCAGTAATGTCGATTCTTGAATTCACTACATTCCCCCCCCCCCTCTCTCTCTCTCTCTCTCTCTCTCTCTCTCTCTCTCTCTCTCTCTCTCTCTCTCTCTCTCTCTCTCTCTCTCATTCTTTTATTCATTCACTTTCCCTCCAATTTCTTTTACGTGTATGCATATATTAGCATTAGTATAACCACATGCCACATTCTGGCAGTGATTTCCATAACTTTGTGAAATTCTGTAGGCTAATCTGTTAGTAATTTCTATAACGTGATAAAATCATGTTAGCTACTTCGTCAGTATTGTCAATAACGTAACACATGAGTCACACAGTATCGGCCGCTTCCCTCCGCCCCGTTAATGATTTCAATAATACATTAGTAACACGGTGTCCCCCGTCGTGATTTTAACACTCTAACAAAATGAAATAATTGTTCAGCAATTTTAACACAGTCGTGACTCAATGTTCTTCTCTTTTCCTCAGTGCGCTAACATGTTTGTGATTTCTTTTATTCTCCGCATCCTCTTTTTCGTCCCCCTATTTCTTCTTCTTCCTCGTCTTCTTTCCCCTCGGCCTTCTTCTGTTTCTTCGTCTTCTTCTTTCCCCTCGGTCTTCTTCTTCTTCTTCTTCTTCTTCTTCTTCTTCTTCTTCTTCTTCTTCTTCTTCTTCTTCTTCTTCTTCTTCTTCTTCTTCTTCTTCTTCTTCTTCTTCTTCTTCCCCACCTTCGCTTCTCTTTACCCCCTCCCCCACCCTTCCTTCGTACATTCTAAAATAGCAAAATGAATACTATCAATACACATCACAGTTCATGGTAAGTCCGCCGGTTACGGTTGTGTGTTAACGTGCATTCTCTTTGGTTCTGGCTTAAAGAGCAGTCCTGCAGTGTGTGGTCAGCAGCCACCATTGTCTGTGCCACCGTGTCATCCGCAATATCACTGTTATTGAAAAGATAATAAGGATGGATCAGAAATGAAGCACCCCCGTTAAAAAGTCACGCCAAAATAACTAGGGAGACAGCTGGGACATCAAACTGGTAAGTTGGGCCAATGACTAGTCCCACAGGGAACTGCCAGCTATGAATTCAAGACAGCAACGACTCTAACAGATGCCCTGACCGAAGGCAGAAATACCCTGAAACAACGCAAAGAAGCCGTAGAAATATGCCAGACTAAAGCGACAGGAAGGAAACATCAGTATACGACAGAAACCAACACCAGTCAGGATGAACAGAAAACATAGAGAGCATATCGTTGTACAGGACGTTGTAATCAAACCCAACATTTATTGACTTGTTGTGATTTACTAGGCAATTTTACGTTCAGCAGTTTCCCATTCTAAAAGAAGCCGCCGCTGGCGCTGACAAACATATGAAGAAAGGAAAAACAGCTGGGCCAGATGGAATCACAATAGAAGAATTAGAAGTACTGGGAGAATTTGGAGTAGATGTATCAACCAAAACGTTGAATGATATTTATAACTGTGGGCATTTACCTAGTGATGTGCTGACATCTGTATTTATCCATCCATCCATCCATCCAAGTGCCATGCCGATAAGCGTGGGCGGTCATGTTCTGCCATCTCACTCGATCACCAGAGTCGTGGGATCGGCCTCCGTGTTCCTGTCTCGATCATGCCACGTGGCCAAGCCGTCCAGGTTTTTACTTCTCTGCCTTAACCTGGTTCTTTTCCCCTTAATCTTGCCAGTTGTCACCAAGTTCCCCAATTTATTTCTTCTATCGTGTCCAAAAATTGTGACTGTCTACGTCTAATTTCTCTAAGCAGTTTCCGGTTTTCATTTTTGTTTCTTGTAGGACTTGGTCATTGGCTTGTCATGCTGTCCATGGTACGCTTTGTATGTTCCACAGAAACCACATTTCCACTGCCATTAGTTGTTTTTCAGCGTGTCTGCACATTGTCCACACTTCACATCCATACAAAAGTACAAGTTCTATGTAGCACGTCTCAGCAGTCTTTTTCTAGTTGCAATTGCTATCTTTTTATTGGCCATCATAGATTCTCCAGTACATCATAGATTCTCCAATACATCATATATTCTCGAGTACTTCATAGATTCTTCAACACTTCATAGATGCTCCAGTACATCATAGATTCTCCAGTAAATCATAGATTCTCCAATACATCATATATTCTCGAGTACTTCATAGATTCTTCGACACTTCATAGATTCTCCAGTACATCGTAGATTCTCCAGTACATCATAGATTCTTCAGTACACAATAGATTCTTCAACACATTATAGATTCTCCAGTACATCATAGATTCTCCCACACATGATAGATTCTCCAGTACATCATAGATTCCCCAATACACCATAGATTATCCAATACATCATAGATTCTCCAGTACATCATAGATTCTTCAGTACACAATAGATTCTTCAACACATTATAGATTCTCCAGTACATCATAGATTCTCCCACACATGATAGATTCTCCAGTACATCATAGATTCCCCAATACACCATAGATTATCCAATACATCATAGATTCTCCAACACATCATAACTTCTCCAACACATCATAGATTCTCCAACACATAGATTCTTCAATACACCATAGATTCTTCAACACTCCATAGATTTTTCAACACGTCATAGATTCTCCATTACACCATAGATGCTCAAATACATCATAGATTCTCCAGTGCATCATAGATTCTTCAACTCACCATAGATTCTTCAATACATCGTAGATTCTCCAATACATCGTAGATTCTCCAATACATCGTAGATTCTCCAATACATCGTAGATTCTCCAACACATAATAAATTCTCCAATACATTACACCATACGACAGCTTAACGGAGCCAAAACATATTCTGATCTCGGATTAAAAAAAAAGACAATATCGGAATTTAGAGTGCCCTGTGCTATGTCTCGTTTCTGTGAAGGTGATTATCTGGGTCGTCGATACTCGTTTTATTTTTAAAACATTAGTTACATGGTGCCTTACTCTGGCAGTGATTTTAATACTTTAAAGTTAGTTGCATATCCTTGACAGGACGCCACAGTCAATCTCAGCGTATTTTGGCTGTTTGTGATTTCTTGGCAAGTTTACGATCAATAGTTTACCATTGCTTTCTGAAAGACCGGCACTCATATCATTGTATGAAAACCAGCGCAAAGCTGTCTGCTTCCAAATCGCCCGCAGCTGGGCTTCGAATGTGGGATTACCCGGGAAGGCTAACCCGGTCAACAAACGCCGAAGTCGCACGTGTCGGTCCAAGGGCGTATAACCGGACACAACGCAATTACGTCTGGGGAAAAAACAAAAAAACTCCGGATGAACTCAGAAGAAGGAGAATGTGGGATTGCGAATTGTCATTGTAACCCATTCGTCGCAGCGCCGGCTTTTTAACACTTAGCACAGCCAAATAAGTGTTCAGTACTGATACCCTGGAAGCCGTGGTGACGCAATGGCTAGCACGCTTACCCGCCGGCCAGGCTGTCATGTGTTCGAACACCACCGAGGCCGAATTTTAAAATTGACCCAGGTGAACCCAGCCTAAAATGGAAAGTAAATACGGTCAGCGCGATACTAATCATCCACTTAGAGCCGATTGGTCTGTTAACAAATATGGAACTAGCACCATCTAGCTAGCATGGAGCTTGGTGTGAACAGTGGTCCATGGTTTTCTGTTTTACTCAGTAATGGGTTGTGAGTCGTGGCAACGTAGTCGCTTGAGCGCTTGCCAGCCGGTGTGCTGATCATATGTTTAAATCGTGGTACAAGCGGGGTGTTGCTTTCATTGACCTGGGATTTCAGATGGAACCAGTCTCACTTGGGGACCAGGATATTTTCATTGAAGTAAAGGCGACCTGCATGCCATTGACTACTTCACTCAACGAGCTGCCATTGATTTAAAATACGGAGCTAACGCCGTTTACCTCATAACGTTAATAGGGGTCCTTTATTACTTAACTAATAAATTCTGTCTGTCTGTCTGTCTGTCTGTCTGTCTGTCTGTCTCACTCTCATCTCTCTTTCTTTCTCTCTCTCTCTCTCTCTCTCTCTCTCTCTCTCTCTCTCTCTCTCTCTCTCTCTCTCTCTCTAAAAAGAGTCATTAGTGGCGTGGCCTACTATTTTCTGCCAGTAAGCTATTACAAAAACGCCTGGTCCCTCCCTGTTCTGGCGCCAGCTCCTAGTTTATTAGACCAGCTGTCAATGTCCGAGACACGTTGAGACCAGGAATCCCAGCTGTATCCTCTCACCGTCTCTACTTGTGTTAAAATGGAAGAATGATTCCCGGCTTTCACAGCCCGGCCCGGCCACTCAATCAGACGAAAAGAGATGGAGCTCGATCGAAATCAACGACCGGCAGTTCCATGGTAACAAGTGCCTTTTGAAGCAAAGATTAAAGTGAACAGGATTTCCTTCTAATGGCCCAGGGACAGAACACACCATCCCTCTATGTTTTCCCGTGAACATATTCTCTTATAAATAACTTAGCATAATTGACTTTAATTCTGATAATCATTGATTCAGATGGGAAATGGGATGGGATATATCCCAGGCGTTGTCTGGACTTTCACAGGCAATCGATGAGTTTTGTATCGATGTGCTGGCACGCGGCTACTACAATCTGCCTCCTACACTCTGTTAGTTCCCTTGTCTGTTTCTCACGATTTCATCCATTGTTTCCTTCGAGGCAGTTCCTAATCCACGATTTCATTTATTGGTAGTATTGATTTGTCTTGCAGCTGTTTTTGTGAGCTGTTATTCGCAGCAGCCCTGTAGTTTTTCCTGGAAGAAGATTGGTTGCTGGCATGTTTCTTTGCTTTAGTTACTGTCATTTGGGCAGAGATGTAGTTGATGACCGGCTTCGTGGGAGTGGTTCCATCCACGTATATCCGACACACCTATTTTGTTGCCTTATTCTTATAGGCAGTCGATTTTGTGATCCTAGTTCTTTATATAAATATAAGAAAGAAGCAAACAGCATTTAAAAACAGACACCATAAACAAAATATTTCACGATTTATTGCCTGGTATATTTCGCGGCACCTCGTCAAGTGCAAATTGCAGAGTTGCAGAGTTACATATCATATGAAGTGGACAAGCAAGTAATACTTTGACTGAAATACTAAGTACATAGTCATTGATATTGTTCGAAGGTCGAGGACGTTAGCCCCACGGAAGTCTTAACACTTAACAGGAAGTCCTTCAGTTTGCATAACGACTGCTGTAATCGCCTAATAACATAACACATTCTCACGGCCGCCCTTTATTACCTAGTGTTTTTTTTAATGATTTCCGTGTCGCTCTATCCAGTTCATTGTGACTTCACTTAGATCAGCGTCTTCGTTGCAACGGCCGGCTACAGTGGATCTTTAGTACTTTTTGTCCATGATGGTGAAACCCACATTCCAATGCGTCTGTTGATATTAGCTTCTTGCACATTTTCCTCCCAACTCTCCCTCTAGTGTGGTGTTCGGCAGGAAATTAGGTCTATTGTGATGTGTAATATTCTCTCTCTCTCTCTCTCTCTCTCTCTCTCTCTCTCTCTCTCTCTCTCTCTCTCTCTCTCTCTCTCTCTCTCTCTCTCTCTCTCTCTCTCTCTCTCCATTTAAACACGCCCAGGTTATATTTAAAGGATTACACATCAGTACGCTGCCTACTATACACTATTACCATTTACAATACATGGCGGTTGTTTCTTCTCGTGACGTGTTTCTTGTTGACGTAGGGGCAGTTTTGTCATTGTTTACTCTTCAGTAGTCTTTGATTTTCATCGTCGTGTAGCAAGCACCAGCTTCTTTACAGAGACGTCTCTTATCACGGCCCGCTGGTGAACCCAAGAAAAACTAATCCTACAACCCTAGCCCCACATAGAATGGCACAATGACGCGGCTACTAATGACAACACAATAACACAGGAAGAGAAATCAATGCTACCAATAATTTATTGAATAAAGGACATCCTGGAATAGGAACTGCGTCGAAAGAAACAATGGCTATTTCGCTAGTTCCCTTGCCGCTTGCTCTATTAAGTCCAAGGTCTTTAACGTGTCAATTGTCCTGTTGGTTCTTCCATAAACCATACCTATCTTGATTCAACGTTTATTAAAATAGCGATAGTTAACTCATCTGTAATATTTCCTGCTGACCACAGTTACTTTAGTCTTTTCATTTGAAACATTTATTCTACCTATTTACACGTGGAATACGTTTGTTTGTTTAGTCTTTCATGGTCACAAAGACGCTTTGTGATATTTAACGTGGGTTTCCTCAGCAGTAGGCGAGGAAAAGACGCTGGCTTTCTCCCGGTCTGGTCGAAAGGTCCAGCTGAGAAGTAACCAGATTACGATGTACCAGGTGTAAGAAGACAGTTTTCCTTCCAGAGCAGTGGTTCTCAACTCGCCCCCGTTCCCTCCATCCATTATGTGCCATGCCGATAAGTGTGGGCGGTCATGTACTGCCATCGATCACCAGAGTCGTGGATCAGCTGCATGTTTGTCTCGACCATGCCACGTGGCCAAGCCATGCAGGTATTTAATTCTTGGTCTTCCCCTTGTTCTGTTCCCTTCGATCTTGCCAGTTGTCACCAAGTTCTCCAATACATTTCTTCTCATAACATGCCCCCCAAAAATTTGACTGTCTAAGTCTAATGTCTCTAATCAGTTTACGATCTTCATTTGTTTCTTGAAGGACTTGTTCATTGATTTCTCTATATGTCCATGGTATTCTTTGCATTTTCCTCAGAAACCACATTTCCACAGCCATCAGATGTTTTTAAGCCTGTCTGCTCATCGTCCACGCCTCACATCCACATAAAAGTACTTCAACACTCTTTTTCTCGTTTCAGTTGATATCTTTTTATTGGTCAGTATGTTTTTCATCTTGCAAAAGCCCTACCAGGGGGAATTTTAGGGATTCAGGGGGGAGAGGGGGGGGGGGAGGGAGAATTAAGATTATTTCACGATCTTGTTAACATAAAATCTGATTACTTGATATTATTTCCCCTCCATACTTTACAATTCTGTACTTATCGGCCTTCTGAAATTCGTATTGTAACGTAAATAGACCCTCAAATAACGTTGTATGTAGACGTTTAGACTTGTTTTAGTATGTGTTATTTAATTTAGCTTCCATTTTTACGTACGCTGTGTAGGGGTGGTAGGAAATTTATAAGGAGGAAATACGAAAGGGGGGGGGGGTGTGACATACTGAACATGTCGTGAAGGGGCATGGGCCAAAATGGGTTTAGAACCACTGTTCAAGAGGCTCTGTCACGGTAGATACACAGCCGCGAAATAGTTGGACAGTTGTAATCAGCAGTAAATAAGTGGCTTAAAGCTGGCTTGCAGGGCCGTCTGTCTCCACAATAAAGGTTAGCTGCAATGGATCTCCAACACTGTCTCTCACCCTGACTGTACATTCTATCAGCTTGCTGTTCGTCCGTCTCTTGATGTTATCTTCCTGCTTGTAATTACTTGTATCGTTGCGGGCATACAACAGGAGAAAGACAGTTTAGAATCATAAACTTAGCACCCCTACACCCAGAGTGTAAAAATAGTTAAAGAGACAGAAAAGTTTGTAGAAAAGGGGGACTATTTTTGACAGTCATAAACCTCCTGTTGTGTTTGCCCCGGGTAGAGTTTATACAACTCCACCACCGCTGTACCCGGCGATGCCATTTATATCAAGTGTTTGTATAATGGATCTTGTGTAATAAAATAACTCTGTAACATGCAGCTGGTGCATTTATTATGTGCTGGACTGAGTGCTTGTAAAATACATGTAGATTGCCTAGTGTTGTGAATATTGTCCACGTGAGGTAGAAGCGTATGTAATGTTCACGCTGGCAGGTTGCAGATGTATGGTGTTCCCGGTTCTGTGTCATGTTATAACGGCCAGGGAGCATATTAGTACGAGGGGGCTTCAACTGAAAACCTTAAATATGTTTTGTTTTGTTTGTTTTGTGTGTACGAATATACTATGAAAAAGTAAAGCGCAAATGTATCATTTTTCGATTTAGTCACCACTGCGTTTAATGCACGTCCTCCAGCGCCAATAAAGTTCTTGGATTCCTGTAGGAAAAAAATTCTCTGGGGTCACAAATCGTGCCTAACCCGGTCGTGAACATTCTATCACAGAAGTCAAGCCGTTCTGAAACTTCCTACTCCACGTATACAATTGCTGGACTGACAGGCATCACGATGCTGGAAATTCATTCGCCGGTGGATTTCTATAGGTGTCACCCTTCACTGATTTAAACAAGGCAGATAACAGAACGCTGCTCCTCTTTAGTGCATGTCAAAAGTTGGGCGACCATCTTTAAACTGTCCTTATGACGTAACCGTATTCGTCTGCACCATCATGTCGCATGCTTAACACTCTTAACATCATTGACAACAATATTGACAGGTTACAAGGCAGTGGCATGGTTATTGCAATTTCTGTCACAATTTTAAGGTTTTCATTTACCCCCCCCCCCCTCCTCCTCGTAGCATTTCAGTAGTGTATGCATTTGCTTAAAAAAAAGTCGCTTAAAAGTCGACAGGATCGACTTTATTGCACCGGGTTTTATCCCATATGGCTCGGTCTCTTTCCACAGCGCGGAAAGCGTCACACAAAGCACAAACTCCGTAGCTCTAGCGACGACCCACAGGAGTCTCCAAAAAATTTAACTTGTGAACCGAAGGACGCGGCCTGGAATCGAACCCACAACCTTCGGAGCCCGAGTCAAACGGCTTGACTACTTCGCCACGGAAACTCCCGCATTTGCTTAACATTGTAGAGGGCAGAAGGTAGTTCCAGTTGAGACTTGGTTGGTTATAACGAATGACAGCAACCTTGATTACGATAGGATATGACTATATATGTCGTTTCTGAGGCGAATGTTGCGATTTCTTTGGACTGCCAGAGTAACTAACAACGATTGCCTGAAAGTGGCTAATCAAACTAGAGTATTATACACACCAATAAGAAAGAGGTTTTGAATTTGAAAGAGTCAAACAGCTTTCCCCGGGAAGCTTAATCCAGTCAACAATTGCCCCTAAAAGTCGGATGTGTCGGCCTGAGGGCGCACATAAACAGGCACCACGCAAAAACGTCCGAGTGAGAGTGAAATGTCCTTCGAAAACTCGGGGAAGGTTAACACGGTCAACAAACACCCGAAGAAGAAGAAGAAGAAGAAGAAGAAGAAGAAGAAGAAGAAGAAGAAGAAGAAGAAGAAGAAGAAGCAGCTTTCTTTGGTCACCAAAGATCGAGTTCTGTATAGAGACATAAACGCCTACGCCAGCTGGCAGAGCACTTGATGATGATGATGATGATGATGATGATGACAATATAAAATGAAACTACTGTGTAGCATAGGATCCTGCGAAGAAATAGCAAGCAGAAGTTCTTGGACGTACCCAGACCGTACAATACTCTGCAAACAACGGTGATGGAAAGCATGGCTCCTAGAAGAAGCAATGGTCGACCAGCAGCACTGATGGTTGCTGGGCATTGAAGCCACTTCGGGCTTGAAAATCCCCGCGGCAGAGGTACAAACAAAGGATTGAAAGTCTCGGCGGGCTGTGAAGAGGGCGACGTTGTTAAGTACCTACTGCATGATGGCGGTATTATTAGGACATCAGGTCGGGTGGAAAGCAATCTAGACCACGAAGACATTATAGCCATATTATGAATTAATAGGGCATACATTTACAAAATTAATTTAAAAAAATATATACGAACCGCTAAGAAAAAAGAAAAAAAAACACCATTTAGTTTGTCGGAGTTCCAACTTCACGACAAAAGGTCACTCCATTATGCCCCGTTCCCGTTTCGATTACAACAACCTTTGTCAAGAACAACACGAAGATAGCTCATGGCAAGAGTTTGATTGATGGACACTCATATAAGTAGATGACAAAAAGATACAAAATAGAATATAAAAATTGACAGCTGTAGCGACTACATAGAGATTCGGACCTGTCGCCTCCAAAACATACAGCGTAAAAGAAAATATATGGGCAGCTATTGCAAAAGGAAATAACCTTCTGGTATAAAATTAATACACACAAAATGGCCGCATGTTAAAGGTAGCAGAAGCAATTGCCATTAATTTACAGAAGCCAGTTTTGTGCACACAGAAAGACATAATAGTCAGTTTAAAATTGCCGTGATAGACAATTGACATTACTGTGTGAATATGTATGCTGTACATTTCAGAAGGATTTATCTAGATACTTTATGTTGTGCTATTTTTGCAGTGTGTACCTGACGAGATGCAGCGATATATGCCAGGCAATAACTCATGCAATCTATTGTTTGTGTTTTCGTTATTCAAATTCACATGTTTTTAAATAGTCCCTTGTTTCTGTTTAATTTGGTTAGTTACTTCTCTGGAGGGCAGGCTAAACTATCAAGTCCGACACATTGGCATCCAGGTCGTTTGAGCTTTCGAAACGGCGTGCATCTTCGAGAGTGAGGTTGGTCTAGACCAGTGGTTCTCAACCGGTGGGGAATTCCCCCCCCCCTCCAAGGAGGAATTTTAGGGTTTCCAGGGGGGGGGGGGGGTTAAAATTATTTCAAGATCGCGTTAATACAAGAACCGATTACTTGATATTGTTTTACCCTTCATACTGTACGGTTCTGTACATCTGACTCTTCTAAAATTCAATTTATAAATTAAGTAGACCTACAAATCATGTTTTATGTGGGCGTCTAGACTTGTTTTAGTATGTGCTATTAAATTTAGCTTCCATTATTACGTATACTGTGTAGTGGCGGGGCGGGATTTTATGTAGGAAATACGAAAGGGGGGAATGACGTTCTGAAAATATGGTGAAGGGGGGCACGGGCCACATTTTTAGGTAGGAAATACGAAAGGGGGGAATGACGTTCTGAAAATATGGTGAAGGGGGGGGGGGGGGCACGGGCCAAAAAAGGTTGAGAACCACTGGTGTAGACACTTTCCTTCCGACGCGGTAACCAAGTGCCATCCCCACGGGCACTGTTGCTGATCTCACAGTCCCCTCTCCAAACTCAGAAACCAGCAGGATGTTCATCAATCAATCAATCATGTGCCATGCCGGAAAGCGTGGGCGGTCATGACTCGCCATTTCACTCGATCACCAGTGTCGTGGATGTTCATGCCCGGTACTAAAACTTCACATCAGCAGAGAGGCATGTTAAGGCTAACCAAATGTTACAACCCATCTTAGTTTTACTTGTTTATTTTGTTTTACGTCACAATGACAAATGATTAACAGCTGGTTCTCGTTATCCGCTGATCCATATAATGCGGATTAGCTTATCGGCGGATCACTGAATTATAAACTTGATTATCCGCCTCTATAAAAGTATATCTTCCTTCGTAACAACACGTGGCTCAACATGTCACCTTGCGGCCGTGCGCTTTGGCGATCATGGAATTAGATATTTCAAAAACCACTATGCCCACTTCGATGCCGCGATCTAGACTGGAAGCAAAACTCCACGGTACTGATAGTCTGTTACCTTTTGGGGCACTATAGAAAATCTAACACTCTCTCGGGCCACAATAAGGAAGTGTTGGAGGAATACAGGGTTGTATGTCACAAATTTCAGTATTTCTTTCGAAGACATTTAGATAAAGCTATGCCCTGGTCATTCGTGCTTCGTATTATCCTTAAAAGCTGTTAAGGAACCTATTTCAGACGGGACGTTTTTTTTTGGTATTAAATATATTTTGTATTAAACTCGCTCGCTTTGAACTCAAGCGTAGTTCATACACATGTTACTGCCTCTAGTTCTCTGGACTGATTTTTTTTTTGCGTGTGGATTAGCTTTGCCTATCACCAGTGTCCTCTCATTCGAACAGTAACACTTTACAGTAACACACGAGAGCAACGGAAACATATAATAAACATATAATATACGGGTTACCCTACGGGCGCGTTAGTGTAAATGTCACGACATTGTGCTGATAATGCTGAGAGGAGCGCGGTTAGGCAATCATTCGATGTTAGCTGTCCACGTTCGCTACAGGAGGGAAAGTTTGGCCAACTGTTCCTCTGTTCACTCTAAGACTACAAATTGTCATGGCCCTAACAATGTACATACCGACAGAAATTTCATGCTTACATAGTGTATGTGTGTCGTATGGGTTACCCAATGTGCGTTTGTTGCTTTGATTGATATAAAAGGACTCTTTCACATACCTTAACAGGCATTTGGTGCCTAGCGCATATTTGTATAGACCAATCGACACTCAGTGAGTCTTCTCAGGGCATTTCCCGGTACCGGATTTAAGCTAGGCTGGTCTGGGAGCACAGGTTAGTTTTCAAAATCCGCCTCCATGCGAATTCGAACCACGACCACCTGGCCGGCAGCGGAGCGTGAACCGCTACTCTACCGCGGCTCCGTTTGCTTGGCATAGAAAAGGTTAAAGTTGCCGCTGGTTCTGTATTGAGCTGATCACGATTGATGAACTCACGAGGGGGGCTGTTCCTTACATTTATAACATAAGAGCTCGTCGTTCTTACCAGTGCAGCGATCCTGTAGTTAGGACCTGAGGTATATATATATATATATATATATATATATATATATATATATATATATATATATATATATATACATACGAAGCGCGCGCACACACACACGCACGCGCGCGCACACACACACGTACGCGCGCGCGCGCACACACACACACACATTGCCTATGAATCTTTCCATCACTACCGTAACCCCGTCTGGTTGTGTTTGGCAAGTGATTCGTATACGTGTAACTTTATAACAGAATCTCTCATAGGGTGGTGTAAGTTTTAGACCTAGAGGTATACTAGAGAATCAACATGTGCAGTATCCTGTTACTCTTCTCGCTGTTTGACAGTATTTAAAGAAAGCTTTAAAATATATTTGGAATCCATGTTTGCGGAATTTATCTAACAAAGAGCAATGCGATTTGGAAAAGAATTTGCTGCCACTGTTGAGGATTGAACTCCGGATATTACCTTGTTAAGTGACTACTATCCATCTGGCCTGGTCTTTAACGTGACCTTTTGATCGTACTTAATATTCCCGTGAAGCTAGAGGTGTGGTGCTAAGTGCTGGTAACAGATTGTTTACAAAAGTATTGCTGTCAGCGTCTTCTGTCTGAACATTAATGGATTCAGCGCCGACAGCTGGCGAGAGCGAGCACTGTTTGCCACTCAAATCACTAACGCAACATGCAGAAAAGGGTGACGGTCTTAAGCGAAGAGTGCTGTTGCCAGGCGCAAACAGACGTATTCTAAAATGATAATCCCATTCATGAATTAGAGGCATAGAGACAACCTATTGTTTACTGTCGATTTGATGAGAATGCATCTAGTCACACGGTCTCAACATCCTCCCTGATTAATTATGATTATGACATTGGCCCAGAAATTGAATTTAGTGTACTCTAACAAAGCCGCTTGATGATTTGGACGTCACCGACAACATTGACCTCCTGCCACACACACGTAATAAAATGAAGGATAAATTAATGACATTTGAAGAGACATAAATGGGAAAAGGGGGGGGGGGGGAGAAAAGACAGATCATCATCATCAGCATGTGCCATGTCGGTACATGTCTCGCCATCTCACTCGATCACCAGAGTCGTGGATAGCTCAGTGTTCTTGTCTCGACTATGCCACGTGGTTAAGCCATCTAGGTATTTACTTGTCTGCCTTCCTCTTGTTCTTTTCCCCTAAATCTTGCCAGTTGTCACCAAGTTCTCCAAGCTATTTCTTCTCATAACGTGACCAAAAATGTTGACTGTCTGCGTCTAATTTCTATAATCAGTTTACAATTTTCATTAGTTTCTTGTAGTACTTGTTCATTGGTTTTTGTGTCTGTCCATGGTATTCTTTGCATTTTCCTCAGAAACCACATTTCCACAGCCATCAGATGTGTTTTTAGCCTGTTTGCTCATTGTCAACGCTTCATATCCGTACAAAAGCACCGGTTCTGTGTAGCACTTCAACACCCTTTTTCTCATCGCAAATGACATCTTTTTATTGGTCAGTATGTTTTCCATCTTGCAACAGGCTACCTTCGCCACGGCGATTCTCGTTCTAATCTCTTGAAGACATTTCCCATCAGATGCTATGACTGCTCCGAGATAATTGTACAGATTCACTTGCTTAAGAATATTCTCACTTACTTAAGCACGTGAATCGGTGCAATCGGAACAGATAGAGATATTAAAATAAGAATACAAAAGGCAAGAGGGGCTTTCATGGCACCCGGAAGTGTGTAGAAGTTAAAGAAAGTTAAACTTAGCAACTAATTAATAATTTTAAACTCGAATGTTAAATTGTTACTACTGTTTGGGTTAGAAACACGGAGAACAGTTAAAAGAATTGCTAATAAACTACAAACATTCGTTAATTGTTGCCTGCACAGAATAGTGGGAATAACATGGTATGACAGAATCATCAATGTAGAAATCGTGGAGAGAACTAAACAAATCTCAGTGAAACAAGAGGTGAGGAAAAGACATTGGCGCTCGATTGAGCAGCAAATCTGAGGACAATGTAACTAGACATTCTCTTGTCTGGAATCCTACAAGGCGAATGAAATAGCCAGAGACCTAAATACACACAAGAGAGAATTCCAGACAGAGGTGAATCATATTGGGAGGACATGGAGGGAATGCAGGAGATAGCAAAAGACAACTTGGTGTAGTTTGGTTGAGGGCCCAATGAGGAATAAAGGGAAGAAGGAGAATGGCATTATAGTCGGTTATGCCACGTCATAACTGTCTACTCACTAACGTGTTACTGATCCTTCTATGTTCACAATTCTTGTCCATCCTTGAGAACATTCGTTCAGGCCATTAACATTTGTACACTGTTTCGTGACACCCACTCAATAAGGCGTCTGTCTGTCTGTCTGTCTGTCTGTCTGTCTGTCTGTCTGTCTGTCTATCTGTCTGTCCTCTCTCTCTCTCTCTCTCTCTCTCTCTCTCTCTCTCTCTCTCTCTCTCTCCCTCCCTCTCTATCTCCCCCTCCCTCTCTATCTCCCTCTCTTTGTGTCTCTGTTGTGGTTGTAGATTACTTTAGAGCCAGCCACCTCACAGCACGGCCTCTCTTGCAAGATTCACTAAACCTTTGCACCAATTGTCGACTTCAGTGTTGTTTGTTTCATATCAATGCTGAAACCAGCTCTGTTGTAAACAGGAACAACGCAATTACGTCCAAAATGATTCCGGATGAAGGCAGAAGAAGAACAAGAAGATATCAATGCGAAAATGCGCGTCGTAAATCATAGTCCACATTATTTGTCCGGAAAGTACTACACAACTACCTGCACGCGAATCAAACTCTGTAGCACTACACCAGTCTTAGATTCCGCACCGTTTGGGAACCGTCTGTAAGTATAACCATGCCTCAGTCATCAAAGATCGGCATGACCGAATGGAGGAGAACGCGCGTTATTAAACATCCGTTGTGCTGATGCCGATATGAAGGGTTCAACTCCTGCACCGGACGGTTGGACTAAAATTTTGACTTCTCGTTTTTGACCGAGGTAAAGGGTTCAACCCGTACACCGGACGGTTGGACTAAAATGTTGACGTCTCGACCTTGACTTTGGGACGTATATTACCTCTGAAGTCGGAGTGGGTTCACATGGTGGCAAGGGACACTGGTAATAGGGAAAGCTAATCCACGCGCAAAATTCAGTCCAGTGCTACCAGAAGCAGTGTGTACTGACTACGCTCGAGTTCAAATCGAGAGAGAGCCAAAATAAAAGCAAAAAATACTCCATCCTACACTGGCAGACTACACTTTGTCCCCAATCTTACTTTAAAAAAAGTTGCCACTAAGGTTCTATGTCAAGACATGTTCGTCGCTGCATGATTTTAATTGCCATAAAGCCTAGCGCTGTCTCCTGACAATTGACATTCCAGTTTAGCAAGCCGGAAAGCCGATAAGCCTGCTAAATATGCAAGGGGTATAAATTCTGTTGTTTGCAGTTGACGTTTAATCTTGCTGTAAACTTCAAGGTCGGTGAAAGACAAGCTCTCCTTTTCCAATCCTTTGCAACTGTCAATGCCTCATCTTTGTCTTCTTTTGATGTGTTTTTGTTTTTCGTTTATCAGTTTGTTGCTTCCTGGTGTATCCTGTTACCATCAATGTAGTTCTTCCATTTATGTTGTATTGCTTTATGTCAATTTGCCTTGGTTATAATACACAGACAGCAGATCACACATCTCAAGACTGCCCATAATACGACATATCTAGGCAAACCTTCTGGCCTGGAGAAACAACAGTGGGTCACTAAGTGAACCAAACAAGCCAGTAAAGTTCATACAAGAGGCATCATTGCAGCTATAGACACATTTCAAGCGAACGAAAGAAGAAGAAGATTTCACTCTAGGAGCGTGTGTGTAGAAGTGGCTAGACTTGCATGTCGACCGCGTGGATTCGAATCCTCATGGTGGCGGATTATGAAAATTGACCTGAAATCCAATTTCGGCCCAGTCTAAAATGTGTACTAGGATATATGTTCGCAGGTAAAGTTGCCGACTTGTTACTTACCGTCCACCCACCGAGTGTCGATTGATCAATAAAAGGAGTCTAGCAGCATATTCCCCCCAGGCTCACAGGTTGACCCATCCTTTAAAAAAGTCGAGAGGATCGACTTTATTGCACCGGGTTTTATCCCACATGGCTCGGTCTCTTTCCACAGGGCGGCCTGCCGAATGCACATCGCATAAAGCACAAACTCCGTAGCTCCAGCGACGATCCCCAGGAGACTCCGAGAAAAATGTACTCGTGAATCGAAAGATGTAGCCCGGAATCGAACCTACAACCTTCGGAGCACAAGGCAAACGGCTTGACACTTCATCACGGAGACTCTCTGTCCTAAAATGGTCATCAGGAAATGTCTTGGGAAGTAAAGGGCGCCGGCGTGATACTGACCATATCACTCACTGAGTGCTGATTGGGCTGTACAAATGTGTGTCTGGCTGCACACGCTCAGTGCACCTATGGCATGAAGAAGTGTTCTTTACTTACTTGTAAAAGGGTACTTTGCTTACTTGTAAATGGGTACTTTACCTACTTGTAAAAGGGTACTTTACTTACTTGTAAAAGAGTATTTTACTTACTTGTAAAAGGGTACTTTACTTACTTGTAAACGGGTACTTTACTTACTTGTAAACTGGTACTTTACTTACTTGTAAAAGAGTATTTTACTTGTAAAAGGGTACTTTATTTACTTGTAAAAGGGTACTTTACTTACTTGAAAAAGGGTCCTTTACTTACTTGTAAAAGGGTATTTTACTTACTTGTAAAGGGGTACTTTACTTACTTGTAAAAGGGTACTTTACTTACTTGTAAACGGGTACTTTACTTACTTATAAAAGGGTTCTTTACCTACTTGTAAAAGGGTACTTTACTTACTTGTAAACGGGTACTTTACTTACTTGTAAAAGAGTACTTTACTTACTTGTAAAATGGTACTTTACTTACTTGTAAACGGGTACTTTACTTACTTGTAAACGGGTACTTTACTTACTTGTAAAATGGTACTTTACTTGTAAAAGGGTACTTTACCTACTTGTAAAAGGGTATTTTACTTACTTGTAAAAGGGCCCTTTACTTACTTGTAAAAGGGTACTTTACTTACTTGTAAAAGAGTATTTTACTTACTTGTAAAAGGGTACTCTATTTACTTGTAAAAGGGTACTTACTTGAAAAAGGGTCCTTTACTTACTTGTAGAAGGGTATTTTACTTACTTGTAAAAGGGTACTTTATTTACTTGTAAAAGGGTACTTTACTTACTTGAAAAAGGGTCCTTTACTTACTTGTAAAAGGGGTATTTTACTTACTTGTAAATGGGTACTTTACGTACTTGTAAAAGGGTACTTTACTTACTTGTAAACGGGTACTTTACTTACTTATAAAATGGCTCTTTACCTACTAGTAAAAGGGTTCTTTACTTACTTGTAAAAGGGTACTTTACTTACTTGTAAATGGGTACTTTACTTACTTGTAAAAGAGTACTTTACTTACTTGTAAAACGGTACTTTACTTACTTGTACATGGGTATTTTACTTACTTGTAAAAGGGTACTTTACTTACTTGTAAACGGGTACTTTACTTACTTGTAAACGTGTACTTTACTTACTTGTTAACGGGTACTTTACTTACTTGTAAAAGAGTACTTTACTTACTTGTAAAAGAGTACTTTACTTACTTGTAAAAGGGTACTTAACTTACTTGTAAACGGGTACTTTACTTACTTATAAAAGGGCTCTTTACCTACTTGTAAAAGGGTACTTTACTTACTTGTAAAAGGGTACTTTACTTACTTGTAAAAGGGTGCTTTACTTACTTGTAAAAGGGTACTTTACTTACTTGTAAAAGGGTCCTTTACGTACTTGTAAACAAACCGCTGAATATGTTCGCAGACTGTCATATGTACAGAACGATCTACTTACCCACTGTCCAAGAAAGATATACTGGCCCACTGAACCAACATTGAACTCCAAGCTATATGGAACGAAAGGGGAATTCCAAAAAAAAAAAAAACAACAACAACAACAAAAAACGGCCTAGTTCCCTGTGGGGATTTCTTTGGCGGTGTCGTAATCAAAGATGCAGTCGCGAGAAGAAACTTTGATTATATTGCACATTTCATGCCGAGCGAGCGAGTGCAAAACAAACAAACAAACAAATAAACAAACACGCGCACACCCGTTTATGTTATTACCCTCTGTCCGTATGGTAGAGTAGCAATCTTTCTCATCTCATCTCATCTTGTTCCTCTTGTACCTTGCGGTGTCGAGGTGAAGCATAAGCAGCAGGAGTGTTCGTTTATGGTCTACATGTATTGAGATTCCTATGGACTCTGCTATTCTCTCTGTCCATCGATTGGTGACCGGTCTCTTTTTCTTCCATTTGGTCTGTATATCATTGCTTGTTATGGTGTGCTGTTAGTTGATAATCTGGTTATATGGCCAAACTTACTGTTTCCTAATTAAATCTAACGCTGCTGTAACCCCCACTTGAGTCCTGATTTCTTCATTTCTAATTTTCTCTCTTGATACATTTGAGTATTCTTCTCAGGAACCTCATTTCTGTTAGTTGTAATTTTTCTTTTCTAATTTTCTGTCATTGTTCAGGTTTGGCATTGGTAGTATAGAGTTGGTAGGAAGATTGTGATGTAGAGTGCTTATTTGCTATCTATTGGTACGTGTTTGTTCTTTGGTTTTGGTGCCATTTGTCCAATGAATTGCTTTGCCTTATTGCATCTATTTTGGATCTAGTCTTCTGATTTGATTCTGTGATGAAGGCACAACATAGGGCGCCCACCTCCATCCCCTCCGTGTGCACACTCCGAGCTTCAGCGACCCCTCGGCATTTGTTGTTGTTGTAAACTGATTAGAGACATTAGACGTAGACAGTCACAATTTTTTGGGCATGTTATGAGAAGAAATGATCTGGAGAACTGGTAAGATCGAGGGGAACAGACCAAGGGAAAGATCTAGAAGCAAGTACCTGGATGGCTTGGCTTTGTGGCATGGTCGAGACAGAAACACGGAGCTGATCCACGACTCTGATGATCGAGTGAGGTGGCAGAACATGACCGCCCACGCTTACCGGCATGGCACATGATGGATGGTTGTTGTTGTTGTTGTTGTTGTTGTTGTTGTTGTTGTTGTTGTTGTTCTTCTTCTTCTTCTTCTTCTTCTTCTTCTTCTTCTTCTTCTTCTTCTTCTTCTTCTTCTTCTTCTTCTTCTTCTTCTTCTTCTTCTTCTTCTTCTTCTTCTTCTTCTTCTTCTTCTCTCTCTCTCTCTCTCTCTCTCTCTCTCTCTCTCTCTCTCTCTCTCTCTCTCTCTCTCTCTATATATATATATATATATATATATATATATATATATATATACACACACACATCATGTGCCATGCCACACACACACACACACACACACACATATATATATATATATATATATATATATATATATATATATATATATATATATATATATATATATATATATATATGCCGGTCTCTCTGGCTGTGGGGTTACAACACTTTCTCTCTGTAATCCCGTTTATCACGCAGAGTCTCGCAGCGGAGCGAGAACTGAGGTGGTTCGACCCCCGCTCGTGACTTGCGGATACTGAGCCGGCCGCTCAGAAAGCAATGGCAAACTACTGAGCGTAATCTTGCCAAGAGATCAACAGACAGCTGAAAGATGCTGCTGTTGACAGCTAAGTCCTGTAAAAGGATACGCAAAAAAAAAAAAAAAAAATATATATATATATAATTATTTTCATGGTAGCAGCAGTAGACACCTGTGTTAACCGACTCTACATTATTTCAGATCCGCATGGATTGCAAGGATCCTCGCCGTCAACTACGGACATCTCCAAGCGCAAACGCCATCTGATCGCTACAGAAATGGATGTAAGTATATTCTTGTGGTGGTCATAGTGGTAATTGTAGCCGTAGTTGTTGTTGTTGATGATGTTGTCCCACCTCCTTTATTATTTCAACCATATATTTATTATAATGGTAGAAGTACAAAAGATCTCGTTTCCGCGTCGCCATGGCATTTATCGGATTATTGTGCTAGACGCACATTTTCGCGGCCTTCCAGCACTCAACATGTGTAGTTGTTAGAGTCACCTCGGCCGCTTTACATGCAACATTATTTTCTTGTGCTCATATTTGAGGCGCCATGAACCCTCGAACCATGTTACCAGACTACCCGTTATTAATATGATGGCGGTTATTATTATTATTATTATTATTATTATTATTATTATTATTATTATTATTATTATTATTATTATTATAAAGAACTTGCACTAAAAATTCATTAGACGACGCATATAATCAGATTGCTGCTGGTACTATTAGTGTTGGAACTCTTCGCTGGCTGCTGAGGATGGGGAAGGAGCGCTTATGGGAATGTCCCGAATGCTGTGATGTCGGTTCCTAAATCAATCAATCAATCAACCAATCAATAGACGACGCATTTTGATCACGCATAAATATTCTCGGTCACCTAACCCTGTTAAAAGTATTTAAGACAATGTATAAAATATTGTATAAAGTAATATTTTCAACTATATATGCCACCCCTCTCGTCTGGTCGCGACACCTTCAAAAAACAAAACAAAACACACACACACTGCTGTTCGGCATCAAAGCCCAAACGCTCTCTATCCCAAGCATGTGTTACTCTTCTACCCTAGATAGTTTCCTTATGCAACAAATCAGAGCTGATCTCTAAAGATAAGAACCACCACCGCGGGTACCAGAACACAACATGCACATTAAATAGGATCAGTGCATACGAACAAACTTTATTTTCAAAGAATTGGGCACGCATGCCCGTCTAACATTCTGCGCTTCGGATCTCTCTCCTTACATTAATTATTTCAATTATACATCTCTTCGAGAGAGAGAGAAACAGAGACAGAGAGAGAGACAGAGAGAGAGACAGAGAGAGAGAGAGACAGAGAGAGAGAGACAGAGAGACACTCTGGACAGTTGTGTATCTTGGTGTGGGATGATGCGAGTACAGCATACTACAGGCACCGCAATGGCTAGGGAAAGGAAACAATAACTCAGAAACTTGTTAAAGTGCCTTGCTAGGGCTGACTTCGGGAAACAAGTACTACCATCAAATCTCTTCACCACCACCACCACCACCACCACCACCACCACCACCACTATCATCATCATCATCGTCATCATCACCATCGTCATCATCGTCATCATCAACTCACACTGTATGGAGACACAGACCATTATTTGACCCAATGGTGGAAAGAATGAGATTTGTTACACTGAAAGTCGGAATAAAAATTTAAAAAAATAGCAAACCCCAGACAATTTAAGTTTAAAATAAATAAATTTGGGTCGAACGAAGTTGAAATAATAACACTGCAGGTCAGGATGAATTAAACGTGCAATTAACACACAGTGGGTTAATCAAACAACAAAAACAACAAGAGTCACGACATTCAGATGGATAATGAATGTGTCAATGTAACAACAACCCAGGACAAGAATTAATACTTCTTCAGATATGTATATTATGTATATAGTTCCCATTAAACACACGATGGGCTACTTGGTGCAGAAGGGTTAATATGACTACGTGTTAAGAAAATGTATCCGCTTTTGAAGGTTTAATTTCTCAGCAAGGGCAGGTATCAGGCTTCGGCTAAGATAGGATTCGTGATCCGCCGTCATCTGAGAGTCCTGGGTACAGGCATTGTATGTCTCGAACGTTATGGCATGCTGTAAAAACACACGCTATGCACGTGTGTATCAGTCTTGAATTCATTTTTTTATCCTTTACAGGACATCGCTGTCAACATCAGCATCTTTCAGCTGTCTGTTGATTTCTTGGCAAGATTACGCTCAGTAGTTTGCCATTGCTTTCTGAGCGGCCGGCTCAGTTATCTCACAAGTCACTAGCGCTGGTAGAATCGCTCCCAGTTCTCGCCCGCTACGAGACTCTGCGTGATAAACGGGATTACGGAGAAAGTATTGTAACCCCTCGGCCAAAGAGACCGGCCTTGAATTCATTAGACTCCCTAAATCCGCGTTAATTTGATAGTTTCATAGGAAACAACGTTCTTTGGCTACATCCTGGGGAGAGCGGTTTTTTTTTTTGGGGGGGGGATATCGTGGGGGGGGGGGGAGAATGAAATGGAATCTAGTTGAGAGAGAGAGAGAGAGAGAGAGAGAGAGAGAGAGAGAGAGAGAGAGAGAGAGAGAGAGAGAGAGAGAGAGAGAGAGAGAGAGAGATCAAACGAAAGAACTTTATTAAAGGTTAAGAATTGGTCGCGCATGCCGAATTAACATTCTGCTTCTCTTATCGATCTCCCCACGCACATGATTTCATTCATACGTCTTCTTGACGTCATACTGGACAGTGGTGCATAATAATGTGGGAGGATAAGAACACATACGCTAACGAATCTTTTCCGGAAGTGGTCGTTATGGAGAGGCATGATCTCCCACGTCAGCTGATAACTCTTTGTGTGACCAAGTAAAATAACTGTTGTACTATCATTGTCAAAATAGTGAACGTAAACGTGCTAAAGGATCACAGCTACAAAAATGCTGGTGTTGACTGCGATGTCATGTAAAAGTATATGGGGGGGGGGGGGAAACTATCTTTATAGCGCAGAGGTTAGCATGCGTACCTGCGGGTCCGTTGGTCATGAGTTCGATTCCACATCTAGGCGGGCATTTTCCCGCCACTGATCTGGTCCTCTAGGTCACCCCAACCATGAATGAGTACCAGGAAAGTCCATAGGAAATGAAGGCCATATTTCTCATATCACCGATTGCTGATTGGTCTAAAATATGCGGTTAGCATCATATACTCAGCAGGCCTCATGACGTTAAAGGAGTCCCTTCCTACCTACACTTAGGTATTTGATCGGAAGAGTTTATCATAATACTGTCGTTTCATTCACTGTAACTGACCGTTGCATAACGAATCCCTGATTGGAAGGTTAGTTTTCGCACATCCTTTACAGGACATTGCAGTCAACACCTGCATCTTTCAGCCGATTGTTGATGTCTTGGCAAGATTACGCTCAGTAGTTTGCCATTGCTCTCTAGTAGGATGTTCATATTTTCTACGAATTCCGTTTGTTTGTGGGCGGTCCATTTTCATCGTTTATGAATTCGAAGACTGGTTACTAAGATATAACTAGTTGGTGAAGAAGCTGGCTGCAGTGGAAAGTGGTTTATGAAAACAATGTACATAATATTGTGGATAGCGGGACGGCTGCTTGCTTGAGTTGTTGATTCGTGAATCGTCTGGAAGATTTGGTTTTAATAGAATCCTCTGGAAGATTTGGTTTTAATATTGAACTCCGACGTACTGGCGTTCAGTTTGTTTGAGCCATGAAAAGAGCTTGCATCTATCGGACTGGGGATGGTGCAGCGACCTTCCTCCCGACCGGTAGCAAAGCACAATCTTCACGGGCTTTGTTGTAGAGTTCTCCAACCTGACAAACTATCAGGTTGTGCGAGCCGGTACTTGAACTTAGCATCTGCTTAACGGCATGTCAGGATGTCACCAGGTCATGGTTCAACGCAGCACATAGAGACTGGTCGGGATTAGGTCTGGGTTAGTCAACAAGTTGTAACTGGGTCATTCCTTAAATCTAGAGAAGTTTTAGACACAACCAACCGGCCACCCATCCAACCATATTATTAACATTGAGCCATCATCATGTGCGATGCCAAATGGCTCCTCGGACGGTCATAGTTCGGTATCTCACACAATCACCGGTCCAGAAACAGATCGGTGTTAGATTGCCAGTATGACCCAATGGATACGAATGCGCATTCAACCCTCTACACCGGACAGTTGGACTAAAATGTTGACCTGTCTTCCTTGACTTGGAGACGTAAATTATAAGTACCTCTGAAGTTGGGAGTGGTTCCGCCTGATGGCGAGGGACACTGGTAATAGGGAAAGCTAATCCACACGAAATAAAATTATCCCTGTGCTACCAGAAGTAGTGTGTATGGACTGCGCTTGAGTTCAAAGCGAGCGAGTGAATAAAACTAAGGATATGTGTTCTTGATTCGATTATGGTCTAGGAATTTGACTTTTTCTCATCCTCTGGGTCCCTTTGTAAGAGGAACGGTGGAGAAGCTGAAGTATTCCACACTTCCTATCTAATGTTTAAAACAACATTTCTGAATATCTGGATATGGATAGAACGTTGCTTTGCCAGCGGATATCTCCCGGCAAATGTCCTGACATATTCCTGTAATGGTGATAACTGGAGGTATGGGAAACCCAGTGATGTGTAAACCAAGCTGCACGGGACGAGTCATCTCATTTTGGCGCAGTCAACCGTTATGGAGTTAAGAGACATTCAGATTCTACATTCATATTCTACATTCAGAGGGAATATTATTTCTGTTGGCTGCCGGAGCTGATATTTGGTACAGTCATAACGGGAAAAAGACACTTGTGATTATCACTATGTGGTGGTGTGTATGGGTTATGAAGCAGGGATATTGTAACGATTCATATTTTGTGCTGCGCTGGTTTGCGAGACGAGTAGTTTAGAGATATTTAATCTAGTTGGCAGGGGGTGTCGCTGAAGATTACGGTGTCCCTCCAGGCTCAGAATAAACTAGGTTCGATCCCTGCATGGGCTGAGAATTTTTGCAAAAAACACTGTTATCTTATGATATCGCACCTCTATCCCTGATCTCTTGGGTATTGAGAGTGTATGCCTAACCTTGGATAAAGGCGAAAAACAGGAGGTCCCGTGTGCAACTTGCACGTTAAAAATCTTACGGCATTTGGAAATCACGAACAGTAGGCCGCAAGCTCCTCGCCCTGATAAAACTGACAGGGGTAGTAAAGCTGTCCACGAGTAGAAAGAGCCCGTTGGAAAGGATCAGTGGGAAAAGAGGCAGATCAAGAGAAATGATGCTGGATGGACTAAGACTGTGACATGGAGGAATGTGATCAGCAAAGTTGATCAAGACGACCACGGAACGCTACCGCCAGCTGGCAAGGCACATAATGCTATCCTCTCTGCTGATGTCTTTTCTGCACACCGCAGCATGAGCTGGGCAGCAGATCCACACACGGTTTGAGACCACTACAAGTGGGAGCCTTGCATGCTACAGCCAACCATTCTGAACTTTCCGAAGCGTGGGGACACGAGATTCACGAGTCTCTTATCGCCTTTATAATTTAAGTGTCCTTCTTTCGCCTTCATTGCCGAGATAGCGGGTTCAACCCCTACACCGGTCTTTTGGATTACAAATATTGACTTCTCGTCCTTGACTTGGGGACGAATATTATAGGTACCTCATAAGTCGAAGTGGGTTCGCCTGATGGCAAGGTACACTGGTAACTGGGAAAGCGAATCCACGCGCAAAAATCAGTCCAGTGCACAAGTAGTAGCACGTATATGAATCACGCCTGAATTCAAAGCGAGCGAATCCCAAGGCTGTTCAATCTCAGAAGAGAAGTTATATAAGGATCCTCCGCCTGGCTCAGATTAATAACCATGTGATCGAGTCAGCCACAATTCCGGATATTAATTTGAAGGTGATTGTTGTCCAAAGGGAGTAAATCCCTTAATTAGGCATGGTCTCTGAATAGCTCACTCCAGACCGTCCTGTCCTTTGATATCTCACGCAACTCCGTCCATCTATTCATAATTCTATAATAAGCATGTTTTAGATTTTCCATCTTTTAGATTATTTCGTTTGCTATGTTGATTCCGTCCTCCCTGGCCTAGATGTTAACGTCTTTCTCCGTAATCCCGTATATCCACGTGAGGAACGTAACCTGTGCGAGAATCAGTAGCGGTTGTCGCCGCCTTGGTAACTTACGGGGTATGTGAGCTGTTCGCTCAGAAAGCAATGGCAAACGGCTATGCGTAATCTTGCCAAGAAATCAATAATCAGCTGAAAGATGCTGGTGTTGACAGCGATGTCCTGTAAAGGATATGCGGGAAAAAAATGTTGATTCCAAGAGACGTACTAGTTATACTACCCTGAGGTTTTCTCTTGTATGTGGCACCTAGCGCCATCCTCTCTTCTACAGCTCTATATTCACCGGTATTTGCTTAGTTCTCTCCATGAGCTCCGCCTTGATGATCGTGTCATACTATTTTAGTCTAATCAACAATCAGCTGAAAGATGCCGATGTTGACAGCGATGTCCTGTAAAGGATATGCGAAAAAAAAAAAAAATTTCTGCGCAAGCACCAATTAATGCATGTTTGTAGTGTATTAGCAATCATTGTTGTCGTTCTCTTTGTTTCTTATCCGCACAGGAGGGGGGTGCGTGGTCTCGGGGTATGGTGTCCGCCTCGAGTGCTGGAGGTCCCGCGTTCAAGCCCCGGTGAGGACCGGGATTTTTTCTCGTGGACTTCTAGTAACAAAATTTCCCCACGTCTCTTAGTAGTGAGATCGGATGCCCGTGTGTATTGTTGCGCACGTAAAAAATCCCTTGGCAGTTGGAAATCGGAAAAGAGTAGCCTAACGGCGCTGCCCGGGCAAAATTTCGAGTTAAAAATCTACCCAAAGTATTTCAGGATCCTCGCCGGTGCTAGTGCACTGAACTGAGTTTCTCCAGACTCAGGAGGAGAACGGAGCACTTATAGGTTGCACCCGTGTGCCGTGATGTTGACCCATTGACTAAACTAAACTAAACAAATAGTACAGACTTACCATTAGCATTGAATATTTTAAGTCTAGAGAGAAGTTTAATTTCTTCCAATGAATGTCCTATTGCTTTAAAAGCGCCTCTTGCCTTTTGTATTCTTATTTGAATTGAAGCACTCGACAGCTATTTCAGTGTCAGGATGGCAGCCTCTCTCCATTTTCATGCAAGGGCTTGTTATTTTCAACGGTCTGTTGTCCTGGGTAATGACTCACGATCGTCAGGAACGACAATTAAAGATCTCAGCGGCCGTGGCGAACAATAACAGTCAAGACGGCTCAGCCCATATATAATGAGAAGTAATTTATGTTTTTTTTATTTTTTAAAATAACGTACTGGTCTTAGTTCGTTATATATTTTTACCTTGTGTAAAAGGTGGTAAGTTATATGTCTGTGGTTTCAGTAGGCTTTACACATTCCGGTTGAAGAATTGTTGTGGATCACATAAACACTAAACATGAACATGAACTGGTCAGCTCACTTTGTAAACAGACGTCTTATGTCCACCGCGGAAGTGGCGTCAGTGCTGTACAGATTATGACGTTGTCTGTCCGAATCTCCACATTAGAATTTGCATGATAAATATATTCACAGACTTCTATAAGCACTCATAGAGGAGAGAAGTGGGGATTAGAGGACATTATGTCGCGTGTCATAATTCTGTCCATAATGTTGTCTTAGTTACTACCGGCATGCATGCATTTGCGTCCCTATATGTTCATCCTGTATTTGTCAGCGAGATACATAGACTGTGCTTTTCTGTCTTTCGTCGTGAAAGGCTTTCCTAGAGATTTCATTTCTTCTTCTCGTCCATTCTGTACGACGTTGGTCGTCATATGCTTCTACAGCCTCCTATCTTATGAAAAGGCCAGTCATTACGTATTAAGATGCTTGGTTTATATTGCATCTTATTTCCTGTGTGAAGGGCGTTCATGTGTCGTCAGCGACGTTCAGATAATCGCGCTACTTTGTTAGAGGAGTCCGTTGAATTCCATTTCTAGCGGAAGTTGTCGGGAAGTTGTCGCTGTCTTCATATTCCATTCTAGTCAGTAAGACTAATGAAGGGTTAGAAAGGCATCCTAATCTCACTCCTAATTTTAAGTTCGATTGCCTCTCTGGTCTCCCCAGTATGATCCTGCTAAGTGTGTTTCAAAAATCTTAAATTTACATTATTTCTTTATAATTGTCACAGCCATTTGGGTATACATATTGTTATTTACCGGTCTATGTGGCTAAGGGATTGCGAACGCGGTTTGTGAGCCCGTATACTCAGGTTCGAAACACAGCGGTGCTGGTTTTTTCGAAAAAGGTATAGGAGCCGGTAATTCAGAAAGCAATGACAAACTACTGAATGTAAAATTTGCCCAGGAATCAGGAATCAGCGTAAATGCTGGGGTTGCCCGCTACGTCCTGTGAAGGACATGCAACTTAATTTAATTTTAATTGTTATTTATTCTTCTGTTAGTTAGTTAGTCGAGGTTCCAACTTCACGGCAACGGGTCGTCTCCATTATGCTCCATTTCTGTGCCAGTGAATATCACACAAAATGCTCCCCACTGTCCAATGTGAAAAGTGGAATAAGCAGGAGTCTCGGCAATCCAACAGCCCGCACAGGTACACTGCATATTGCCGCCGCCAGAATTCCAACACAAAATTAATCCACGAAAACCACAGTTCATCGTCGATGGACTCGGCAGTCACCAGAGAGACCTCATTGACCCGGGTTTTCTCACATGGCTCGGTCTTTTACCGCAGGGCGACCCGCCAAAAGTGTCGCATAAAGCACGAACTCCGCAGCTTCAGCGCGGACTCCCGGGAGTCTCCTGAAAAATGCACTCGTGAACCGAAAAGACAAATCAGTCAATTCAGCAACAGCCGGTAGCCATTGTTCCGAACATGCAGGTCGCTGTACAGGACAGATGTAAAAGCATTCCCCGCGAATTTCACAACTCACAGTGTCGCCCACGCACTCACTCAGTAGCAGGGCGACGGAACCATGTGCTACCAATCCAACATGAGGAATATGCGATTGCAAACCGTAGCTGCTAGCATAAACACGACACAGGCTTTAACGGTTCAACGCCTAACCGCCATGTTGGCGACCGGACGTGGTTATTTATTCTATTTTTTTTTTTGGCAGCTTTTTCAGTGGGGACGAGTCGCGTGTTTTTGTGTTTATTTCTCTAGGATTCGTGACACTTGGTATTGTATTGTCAGTTAGGTTCCCAGTGTTGCATTACCCACAGTGTTCACCGTATAATTTTATCTGTTGCAAAAATTTTTTTTGTAAAGTTGCATGTTTCTAGCCGGAGGTTCCGATCAACCCCAACCCCCAAGTTGATTTGCTTATTAATTTTACGTTCAGTAGTTTGTCATTGCTTTCTGAACGATTATAACATTGTGCAGATGCATGTGACATTGCGCTATATTCATTAATATACTGGACGTCATATATTCGTTTGGCGTGTGTGTCTCATTATTTCTGATTAAATTGATAAACAACCTTTGGGTATTTTTATTAATATAGTTTCAAAAGAAGCAAGAATGAAACTGGCCATAACAATGCAGGTGTTAACGAGCATCAAGAGCTTGTGCCACAACACCAACAGACAATTTAAAGTAACCACTTGGAGACCATCGCAATTTCCCGGTTCCTGTGAAAATAAAGGGACGCCAGTCGTTGACCATTTCCCGATCACTGGAAAGAAAAAGAAAACGGGCTTGTGAACTTTTATGT
Source organism: Cepaea hortensis (assembly GCA_963921405.1). Taxonomy (NCBI): domain Eukaryota; kingdom Metazoa; phylum Mollusca; class Gastropoda; order Stylommatophora; family Helicidae; genus Cepaea; species Cepaea hortensis. Next base: position 92,474,978 of record OY992889.1, on the reverse strand, counting down.
TACAGAACAATATGCGGGGGGGGGGGGGGGGGGGTGTCAAGGACATGGAAAAAGAATACTGACATTCTACAAGATCTGAACGTGGGAGAAAACTGTCTCAGAAACAGCTTCATGGCTCGGGAAATTGATATAGTTTAGTCATACGATATAGTTTAGTCATATGATATAGTGTAGTCATATGATATAGTGTAGTCATATGGTATAGGTAGTCATATGATATAGTTTAGTCATATTATATAGTTTAGTCATAATATATTTTAGTCATATGATATAGTTTAGTCATACGATATAGTTTAGTCATATGACATAGTTTAATCATATGATGTAGTTTAATCATAGGGTATAGTGTAGCCATATGGTATAGTTTAATCATATGATACAGTTTAGTCATGTGGTATAGTTTAATCATATGATACAGTTTAGTCATATGATATAGTTTAGCCGTGTTATATAGTTTAGTTACATGATATAGTTTAGTGGTATGATATAATCTAGTACAGTGGTTCTCAACCTTTTTTGGCCCGTGCCCTCTTTCACCATATTTTTAGGACGTCATCCCCCCCCCCCATCATATTTTAGGACGTCATTCCCCCCTCACCATATTTTTAGAACGTCATTCTCTCCCCCTCCCCCCTTTTCGTATTTCCTCCCTAAAAATTTACCCCTGCCCCTACACAGTATACGTAATAATTGAAGCTAAATTTAATAGCACATACTAAAACAAGTCTAGACATCTACATAAAACGTGATTTGCGGATCTACTTACGTTATAAAATGAATTTCAGAAGAGTGATATGTACAGAACCGTAAAGTATGAAGGGAAAAACATTATCAAATAATCGGTTCTCGTATTAACGAAATCTAGAAATAATCTTAATTCCCCCCCCCCCCCCCCTGGAAACCCTAAAACCTAAAAATCTCCTCCCCCCTTCCGGGGGGATGGGGGTGGAATTCCCCACTGGTTGAGAACCACTGGTCTAGTAATATGATATAGTCTAATCATATGATATAATTTAGTCATATAATATAATTGAGTCATATGATATAATTTAGTCATGTGATACAGTTTAGTCATATGATCTAGTTTAGTCATATGATCTAGTTTAGACATATGATATAGTTTTAATCATATTACGCAGTTTAGTCATGTGATATAGCTTAGTCATGTGATATAGTTTAGTCATATGATATAGCTTAGTCATGTGATGTAGTTTAGTCATATAGTTTAGTCATATGAAATAGTTTAGTCATATTGAACGCCACAATGGTTTAGACAGATCGGTGATGGCAGGTATGGATCCTGGAAGAAGAGGCAAGTGTCTGCCAGCATGAAGGCGGATATAGGACATTAATTACACCTTGGACATGGATAGAGATACGTGAGGTAGGGACATTCACCGAGGGACCGAGAGTCTTTCCGGCGGGCCGTACAGGGGGATACTGCATGATGATGGTGACGAACCTTTATATCTATGTGTACATTAATAAATCTCTCTCTCTCTCTCTCTCTCTCTCTCTCTCTCTCTCTCTCTCTCACACACACACACACACACACACACACGCACACACACATACACTGTCTGCAGGTGCAAGTTATTGTTATATTCTAGTTATTACTATCTTCGTTTCCTTAATGGCGCCAAACGATACCAAGCGTGGGAACTGTAATATTGTTGTGTTATAGTTTACTCTTCATTACTTTCTATTGAAACATTCACTTTCAGCTGCGTGGGTATGTCAGTACAGGCACTTTCCCACAACCCTGTACACAAGTGAATGTATATCAAGCATGTCCCCTTTCAAGTGTCCATTGACGCGGTCTTTTATTTATGTACGTCCGTCAGAAGTGGTATTGACGACGGATCTCTATTATTATTATTTTGTTGGTATAGTATTTCCGTATTTGCTCAGATCAGCGTATTATGATTAGGTTATGTTGTTTGTTTACAATTTGCAACCTCTGCGTATGCCACATCAAAGAAGACTGTTATAGCGCATTGAAGGAGAGAAGTGAAGATTCGAGGATTTCATTTTAAAGAAGTCGGGACTTTGGCACTTACATGCTACAGAAAAGTTCTTAGAATTTTGTGGGCCAAGAAGAAGTAAGATATTGACACTCTACGACATCTGAACATGGAAAAAAACTGACTCAAAAACAGTGTCGTGTCTAGGAAATTTGGCCGTATACTTTGAACATATTTAGTGTCTCTAAGTAACGAATGAACGAACGAACAATCTTTATTTTCAAAGGGTTAAGCATTAGGCGTGCAGGCCCGTCTGACATTCTGCCCTTCTCTAATTCGTAAGATTGATTGATTGATTGATTGAAGAATAGTGAAGGAAGGCGTGGTTTATGGAAAAAGAGGCAGAGGTTTCCCAACACCAAGAAGGGCACAGGATATTGCAGACACATTGGGCGTGAGGCTGGAGAACTGCCAAGGGATTGAGAAACTGTTCGGTGGAATGTTATGACAGCTACGTTCTGCAAAGGACCTCCTACCTGATTGTCACCGCTGTGTGTTGACATGGGTATAAACAAAAAGAGTTGAGTTGAGTTGAGCTGAGTTAAAAACCGACATCACTGCACTCAGGACATTCCCATACGTGTTCCGTCCCCTCGTTCAACAGCCAGCAAAGAGTCATACTATTAATCGTTCCCACCGCTATCTGATTAAAAGTTCTCCTGGTCTTCCCTCTCAGTTTTGAGATTCTTCCAGAACCCCTGCCGATCACCCGCAATCTAATTATTTCCACATATGGGTTCTCAATCCGTTCCTCAGCCTTCTCCACCTGATCCCACAAACGCACGACCACCTCCCCTTTGTCCATAGGCAAAATTCTACCAAGCCTATCAGCCTGTTCATTCCCCCGTACACCCGCATGGACAGGGCAAAATATCCATACAGTTCTCACGATCTGTGACCTCTGAAGCGACAAGAGCCATTCCATACGAAACATTCCTTTCTCCACCTTGCTAAGCATACTCTTTGAATCCGTAATGAATACAACGTGTGTTGCTGTAGTTTCCTCAAGCCACCGGAATGCCGCTGTTATTGCCTCCACCTCCATTCTCATGCTGGAGGTCGTAGTCTCATATGCCAGACTCTCCTTTTTCAAGACTCGCCCATTAGCCTTTGCAATAAAGCCCCAGCCACTACGTCTGTTTCTTATCACTGATCCATCGGTTAGATGACTATGTCACCTTGATATGTGTTGCTCCGGATCAGCTGTTGCACTTCAAACTCAGTGCGGCCCGCTGCCCATTCTCTGCACTCACGACCCAGTCTTATTATTACATTGTGCCAGTCCGTCATGTCTTCCGGAACTTCAACCCACTCTCTTTCACGATTGATGGTCTCTAGATCACACACCTGACTTATAGAAAGTTCTGCCTGTGCGGGTGATCCCTGTCTGCGGCAACTCTCAGGTACCATTTGCCCTGAAGGACCCTATGTCTATCCGTCATTGTTGGTAGCGCCAGGATACGCCTCATGCATATAATTGGTGTGTCCTTTGTGCACCCCAGGATTAACCGCATGGCAGCATTCTGTATGCGCTCCAACCTTTCAAGCTGGCTCTTTGATACTGTCAGCAGCCCCAAACCATACTCAATGACAGAAATTATTAACTGCTGAAAGAGCCTTTACAGCATTCTCTTATCTACCCCGGTTGCTGCCATAGCCCTCAATGCATTAAGTCCCCTACCAGCCTTCACCACCAAAGCCTCCACATGAACCTTAAAAGACAAACACCTGTCAAAGGTGATACCCAAGTACTTCAGTTTACTCTCTCGACTAAGAGGACATCCATTCAAGATAATACCTGGGACGTCTGCCTTGACGATCCGGTTATCCAAGGAGTACCACACAACCGACGCCTTGCCTGGGTTTATAATGGCCCTTGCGTCCCTGCACCACTCCGCCACCCTGTTTACCGCCACCTGTAAGTCTTTCGCCAAACTGGCCCTGTCTCTGCCCTGTCTGTACACCAGAACATCATCTGCAAATGTCAAGATTCTACCCACACCTGGTGTCTTAATAGCTGCGATTTTGCAAACAAAAACAAAAAGAGATGAAGGTAGTCACATAGAAAATATTGCCATTGAGGTCTTATGTCTTAGTTCTTCACACATTCTAGGTCAAGGCACAATGACGCGAGGTATGGCTAATTAGTTCCCTTCCTTATCGATTGTCCTTTCGAGACAGTTCCTGCAACTTTCTGAACACTGCCTGGTGCTCAGTATTATTAGGCAGGGTTGGCCCCAGTACCGTACTTTTTTTTTTTAAAATTCGAATATCCTTTACAGGACATCGCTGTCAACATCAGCATCTTTCAGCTGATTGTTGATTTCTTGGCAAGATTACGCTCAGTCGTTTGCCATTGCTTGCTGAGCGACCAGCTCACATACCCCGCAAGTTACCGACGCGGCGAGAACCGCTACCGATTCTCGCGCACGTCACGTTACTCATGAGAGTATACGGGATTACGGAGAAAGACGTTAAACGCCTAGTCCAGGGAGACCGGCAGTACCGTACTGTGTATGGGGGGGGGGGGAGAGAGAGAGAGAAGAGATTTGAGAGGAATTATAGTCGCTGCCAGGCTAAGGGAGTCGGTCGCCGCAAACTGCACGTTAGGTTTTTTTTAACCTCCCCCCCCCCCCCCCCCCTTTTCCCGATAGAAAACAATCCACCACCTTACCAATGGGGCATGTGGGAAGATAACATCAAGTTAGATTTTAAGAAGATAACATCGACTCAGCGATTTAGCATGTGGCAAGATAACATCAAGTCACATGTGAGAAGATAACATCAAGGTAGATGTTGGAGGATAACATCAAGTCACATGTGAGAAGATAACATCAAGTCACATGTGAGAAGATAACATCAAGTCACATGTGAGAAGATAACATCAAGTCACGTGTGAGAAGATAACATCAAGTCACACGTGAGAAGAAACATCAAGTCAGCAATTTAGCATGTGAGAGGATACACATCCAGTAATGTACCACGTTCGTTGATCGCATTAAGTGAACACTAGCATATGAGAAGATAACACCAAGCACTAATTCGTGGCGAGATAACATTAACAAAATAATGTCATATGTTGGAAGATAGCAACAGAATAACATTGCTATATGTTGGAATATCTAATAACGAGAACAGTACTTCCCAAAGAAAATAGCACAAAGACAACAACGATGGTATATGTGATAAACATAACCGTTAGGCGTGGTTTGTCAAGCGGCCAGCACGAATGCAACCCAAAAAACTGGTTGCTTTTTCACTGCAGACGGCT
>OY992889.1:92389683-92464683 GCA_963921405.1 Cepaea hortensis | reverse complement strand
ACCATAGCCGAGAGCATGACACACTGGACACGAACTTTGTGGCACCGCCGATGACCCATTAGGGTCTTCGTAAAAATGCACGCTTGGTCTGAAAGACGCAATAGGAAAACAAACCCACGTCCCCCAGAGCGCGAGGCAGACTGTGTGACAATCTCGTCAGGATGACACCTTTCTTTTCCCCCACCCCTACTAAACAAGAGAGGCAGAGGCAGACGGAGAAAGATGTATATGGAAAATGCTTAAACTGCTGATCAATAAATGATTATGTAAGCAAACCCAACACATATCTGGGGGAGATGAGAGAGAGAGAGTGAGAGAGAGAGAGAGAGAGAGATAGAGAGAGAGAGAGAGAGAGAGAGAGAGAGAGAGAGAGAGAGAGAGAGAGAGAGAGAGAGAGATCGGTGCTAATGTGTGCTCCAGGCTAGGCACGTGAAGAAGAAGATTGTTTCTAAATTCCACAAACTATTATCTGTTATATACCAGTTGATCTCGTCGTTGTTCTTTTTCTTAATGTTTGTGTTGTCAGGAGCAGACATCGGGGCTCATGCCTCTCCAACCATCTGATTGTAGTCCAGCTCTGTAAGCGTTCCACGCATCTTTCTCTGTCTTCCTCTGCCTCTCTGGTCCAGTATTTCCCCACATTGTAACGATCGACAGTTGTCACCGTGGTTATTCAACTCCACTTTCACACGTCTGTCAGCAGATGTTGTTGCTTCTGTTATTTCTGGGAATTAATGGTAAATAAAATTAAAAGTCACGCAGCCTTTTATTAAAACGTAAACAACAAACTAACACTGGTGACAAAGCACAGACTGGCTCACGCAACGGGATCTTTGGTTGCCATGGTGGCCGCCTGCTTAAGGTGGCAGTGGTGGGAGGGAGGAAGACAGCGGAAGATGTCTACAGAACTGTGCTGAAGGTTCCTTTACCGCATATGAATATTTCTCTCTCTCTCCCCCTCACACCCATCCCATATCACATTAATCCTCATCCTGTGTCTCAGATGTTTTGCATTCCCATTTGTCTGGTTCCTTGATAACTTGTTCTTCTTCTTCTTTCGTTCGCTTGAAATATGTCTATAACTGCAGTGCTGTCTCTTGTATGAATTGAACTGTCTTTTTCAGTTCACACAGCGGTCCATAGAGTTTATCTTCCACTGTCGTCTCTCTAGGCCAGAAGGTTTGCCTAGATATGTTAAATTTTGGGCAGTCTTGGAGAATGTGCTCTGCTGTCTGCGAAGCCAATCCACATATACACATGGCTGTTTCACCAATCTTGAATTTTGTATACATGTGGTTGCGTAATCTATTGTGCCCTGTTCTGAGGCGCAGAATAATGACTTGTTCTGGTCTATCCATAACGTGGCAGTCATCTTGAGCAGGTTTTGGTGGCTTTCTGACTGATTTGATCATTTTTTTCTTTTGGTGGTATGTTACAGGCACATCAGGCTGTTCTTCTTTGGCTCCTTCCTTAGCCAATTGATCAGCTCTGTCATTCCCGGGCACTCCACAGTGGGATGGTATCCACTGTATGGTGACCTTATGCTGACTGCTAAGTTCAGAAAGTAGTGTCCTTAGCACTGGCAATTTCCCAGACAGGAGCGCCTCGAGTACTGATTTTGCATCTGTCAATAGCACCACAGGTTGTGTACCATTGCTGGTATTTAGTAATTTCTCTGTTGCTATCTTGATTGCCTCAATTTCAGCATCGTAGTTATGGCAGTACTTTCCTGTCGGTACTCTAGCTGTGTCCCTGGTATTATTTGGGTATTCTATGTACACTCCCGCTCCTCCATTTCGAACAGCATTTTGTGCTGACCCATCTGTGTAGACTCGGATCCAGAGGTCCTGTGGGTATTCTTCATCAAGGAAGCTGAGAGTGGCTGTTCTGCGCTGCACACTGTTCTGATCTCCCTTGTCAAATATTCCTCTCACTTTTGTCTGGATTTGTAATGATAGTCTATGCTCATCTTTCCATGGAGTTCGCTCTGGAATAGTTGTTAGGAGGATACCAACTGTGGGCAGATCGGTGGTTTCTCTGCAGAGTCGTTTGGCCTGGTGGATAAAACTACTTCTTTTCAACCGCCCCATAGCTAGGTTTTCAAATCTGTTCTTCATAGGGTTGCCTGGCAAGCTGAGGAACTTTTCTGCTTGTATTAGCGTTTTCGTATCTCTGCGCTCACTCAGTGCTTGTGTCCTCCCCATCTTCTCCATTTCCACTATAGGGGTTGATCTCATCCCTCCTGTGGTGACTCTAAGTGCTTGATTTTGCACTTTGTCTAGCTCTTGTAGTGTGGTTTTTGCTGCCGAACACCATGCAGTTGACCCGTATTCCAGGTGTGGTCGTATGCTCTGTTTATAAACTTTGCTAAGTATTTTCCCACTGTCTCCCCATGTGGTTCCACTTAGCTTTCCCAGGATGGCTATTTTCCTTCTGGCTTTTGCTACTGCTTTGTTGATGTGCTTTCTCCATGTCAGCCTGCCATCAAATGTTACTCCAAGGTATGTTGGTTCTTTATCTTCTCGTAGGGGTGTTCCATTTATCTGGATGGTCCCTGCCTTTTGTTTTGGAGAGAGGGTCAATAGGGTGGTGCTGCACTTGTCAGTGTTTATGCTGACACACCATCTATTTGCCCATGCAACAAATGTATCTACAGCTCTTTGTAGTAATCTGGTGGCCACTGATGCATGTTCATTTGTGCTCCATAGAACCAGGTCATCGGCATACATTGCGGCTTTAATTCCATGCGGTAGATTAGCAACGAGATCATTGATGAAGATTAGAAAGAGTGTGGGGGACAATACTCCGCCCTGGGGAACTCCGTGACGCAGTAGTACTTTCTTGCTCTTTAGTCCGTCTATCTGTACTCGGGCTCTTCTGTTGTGCAAGTATGCTTTCACCCATTTGTACATTCTTCCATTGACTTTGCAGTTTCTCAGTTTATTCATCAGACCTTCTTTACAGACTTTGTCAAAGGCTTTCTTCAAATCTATAGATGCCGCAAGCACCAGCTTCTTTTCTTGGAATGCATCCTCAATTTCTTGAGAGAGGTAGGTTGTCTGATCTTCCGTAGAGTAGCACTGCCTAAAGCCAGCCTGCTGTGGCACAAGGATATTTTTACTTTCAATGTACCACTGCAGTCTGTGATTGATGATGCGCTCCAGTGTTTTGCAGAGACAGCTGGTGAGGCTAATTGGTCTGTAGCTAGAGGCAATGGAACTATCTTTCCCTGATTTTAGGAGGGGTATCATGATTGCTTCTCTCCAGGCTTGTGGAACACTGCCTAAGGTCCAACTGTTATTGAAGATCTGCAACAGCTTTGCTTTGGCCTCTGTTCCTAGGTTCCTGATCATTTCAATGGAGATACCATCAGCTCCTGGTGACTTTCTCATTTTCAGTTTTGGTATGGCTAGCTCCAGTTCGCTGATTGTGATGGGTGCCTCCAGAACCTCATGTACTATTTCCTTCTGTCCTGTATGTTGCCGTTTCTCTTGAATCTCTTTTTGTTTCTCTGGACTGATTTTGATATTGTTATCTTGTGCGAATTAGTCCGCAAAATGGTCAGCTGCTTGCTTTCTTGTTAAGATGTTTCCATCTTTATGTAGTGCAATTTTTGAGTTTCTCCCTGTGCCCTCATCGTTAAGTTGTTTTATTAGCTTCCACAATTTCCTTGTGTCTCTTTCAAAGTTCAGAGACTCTGTTTTCTCCTGCCAGCTTTTCCTTCTAGCCTGCAGCTTGGCCCTTTGAAATTTGGCTTTTGCATGCTGGAATTTATTGTGGTGCTCTTGGCTGGGTGTGGCCTCTGCTTGCTTTCTACATACTTCCACATTATTATGCAACTGTTCCAGTTCACTACTCCAGTAGGGTTTATATTGTTTACGGGCTCCTCTTGGTACTGTTTCTCGCGCTGCCTGTAGTATGCATTTCCCAAACTCTTCAACTACTTTATTTATGTCTTTCTCAGTGTTCAGGTTTCTAACCAGTATGCTGGTGCGATGCTTGTACACTGCCCAGTCTGCTTTCTTGTAGTTCCACCTCGAGAGGGTGCTGCTTTCACTTACAAGCTCATTTTCTACAGTTAGAAAGACTGGTCGATGGTCGCTGCCACCTAGTTGTTTCCCAACAATTCGTGTAATGTTCCACTCCAGGTCAGGTGTAGTTGTAGAGTGCCATGATCTCGAGTAGAAAGTATGTGGGTCGGACGGCTTGTTAACCAAGATGAATCTATTCTCTTCCTGCCAGTCTTCCAGTCTCTCTCCTCTCTGGTCCATGTGATCATAGCCCCAACTCTGCGAGTGGCTGGTGAAATCGCCGCACACAATCATTTTTTCTGTTAATGGTAGAGTGTCCAGTGCCTGTGGACGGTCACTTGGACAGTAGTAATTGATCAGATGTAGGTCTGTATAGCCTGTTTTAAGTTTAAGTGTCTGATACTCAGCCCCTTCCATATAGACTTCGATTTGGGAAGCAGTGATGTTATTTTTTACAAGGGTAAGTATCCCACCTTTTCGCCTGTCCTTTCGGTCAAATCGGTAACACTGGTAGCCTCTGATTTTGAAGGCTATATTTTCGTTGAGGTGAGTTTCTTGCAAGCAACATATGCTTACTTTTTCTTTGTCCAGGATGTTTTCTAATTCTACTTTTTTGTTGCTGACTCCCTCTGCATTCCAGTGCATTATTTTAAGTCTTAGTTTAGTATGGCCAGCTGTTCTATTCTCATGTCCCCTGGCTCCACAGGACATCTGAGAAGGACCTCCAGTAGTTGGGGTTGGACCCTTTCGAGACATAGGGCCTGGCACTGCACCTGTCTGGGGGTCCAAAGCAGGGCGAGCACCATAACGTTTAGCAGCAGTCGACATATTCCATTTTGCGTAATTGCGTGGCATCCTGATTTCTGTGGTGCGCCTCCTGGCTGGTTGCCTCCGTCTTCAGCACCTTTCCTTTGCTAGAGCAGACTGTGGTCTCACTCGAGTCTCACACTGGTTATTTTCCGGCGCCAGATACTCGCCGTCGCCCCTTCTCCTGTTAGTTAAAACAGTTCCGCCACGTGAAGGTTAAAACAGTTCCGCCACGTGAAGGCCAGGAGTTGGACTTTTGCTGCAGAGGTTATGTATTCACGAGCCATTGGGGTATTTAAGCAATGTTGGGCGCTCACCCCAACACTGCGCCCCGGCTACATACATCAATTTGGAACCGATAACTTGTTGTTGTTGTTCTTTTGTTGTTCGTCTTCTTCTTCTTCTTCTTCTTCTTCTTCTTCTTCTTCTTCTTCTTCTTCTTCTTCTTCTTCTTCTTCTTCTTCTTCTTCTTCTTCTGCTGCTGCTGCTGCTGCTGCTGCTGCTGCTGCTGCTGCTGCTGCTGCCTGGTCTTGAATGACTCTGTCATCCTCTTTGATCTGTGATATGTTAATCAAGTTGGTATTGTTTATCTATTTATCGTTCCTTTAAGCTGTCCACATACACCTTTCCCTGTCCTCCACTGCTTGTCTTGCTAAGATTTTCCAGACTTTAGGTCTTCTTCTTCTTCTTCTTCTTCTTCTTCTTCTTCTTCTTCTTCTTCTTCTTCTTCTTCTTCTTCTTCTTCTTCTTCTTCTTCTTCTTCTTCTTCTTCTTCTTCTTCCTACGCCTTCAGACGTCAGTATGAATAAATTCAAATAAAGAAGCTGCCAATTTCAGCTTGCTGATATCGCCATAGAGTTTGTAACATAAGGCTGATTGATGTCTCTGCTCCATATCTTCTGGTGATATACCTTATTGATTCGATGTGTCCTTTCCATAGTGTTTTCACGAGCGATCTAGCGAGCCCCGCAATTGTCAATTTAACATCGGTATGTATAAAACCATAATCACGAGGTTACTCTAATTTCTTGGGTACTTGCTTCAGTAAAAAAAAAAAATATTTAAACGGGGTTAAAGCCCTTCGTTGCATCGTGCTTTATCCCACATGGCTTGATTTCTTTCCGCAGAGCAGCTTGCTGAAAACATTACACGGAGCACGAACTCCATAACTCCAGTTGGGCAATGAACAGTCAGACAGATTGGCTGGCCCTGCAAAATTTGGTTGAGAATTGATGCATGATAAGGCAGACGTGGTTGCGGCCTTGTGGGAGCACGTGTACACCTCGGAGGAGCAAATGGATCACCATGGTCTGGCAAGAATGCGACAGCGTGGAGTGACGAGGGGATCTGGCATATGCTCGACGCTTAGAGGAAATGCGAGACGCACATATAATCAGATTACTACTGGTACTATTGGGGTTGGAACTCTTCGCTGGCTTCTGAGGATGGGGACGGAGCGCTTATGGGAATGCCCCGAATGCTGTAAATCAATCAATCAATCAATCAACGACCTGGTTTTAGGTCTCCCACTATTTTGTTCGACATGTGGGTTCAAGACAAAAGAGAGTCAAGTTATAATATCGTGTCTTCTCAGTGTATGCCCTATCCAGCACCGATGTCTTTTTTCACCTCTTGATTCACTGACAAATCAAAAATGTCCTGCGTCCGATACAACCATCTGGAGAATATCCGCCACATCCTGCACCCATCTTCTCTTTGACCTCCCTCTTCCAATCTTCCCGGGCATATACCCGTTCATTATTGTTCTCTCCAGAATGTCATGACGTTTCATGTGACCAAAATATTCCAGTTTTCTTTGTTTTATCGTTGTAAAATATTTGTCGCGTCTTCACAGATTTCCTGGAATTGACTCCTTTGTTACCACGCCTTATAAGGAAATGTGCTAGACTTGGTGTGGATGGCGACATAAATTAAAATGGCCTTTGTTTAAAAGCGAGCTCAACGATTGCTCGAGTACCTGGCCAAGAAACTGCAGCTTATCTTTGCGGGGCGTTAGTTAGACATTTGTCATCTAGAACGTTCACGGAACACGTCGCCTCCCGGGTTGAGAGGGCTGCTTAGCCCAAAAATGTCACTCTCCGGGGTCTAGGTACGTTTATAAACTCATTATGAATGTGTCACCATGTCTTTTGATAAAGTACATGTACCATTGTGTTTATATATGAATTGGGAAACTGTTAGATCAACAATTCATTTGAAAAGATGGCCTGAGTGGTTGCTTTCTACTGAACGGACATGTTTCCCCACTGCCGATGTTCCTATGCTTACAGTTTAAATTCCTATGTGTAACTTATATGCGTTGGAAGCTATCTCAATATCAATGTAGATAAATCTGCAAATGTTCTATGTGCCATGGAGTGTTGGCTCTAAGTGCATTTCTTGAACCTTTTCTCTATGCTGAAAAATAGTTACTTTAAACGCATATTATGGACATACGTTCATGCTGGAGAAATAGTTCCACTAACCTGTAACTTGAGCTATTGTGCCATTACGGTACATCTTCTTGTTTACATCTTTAGTAACCACACACCTTGTGTGATTGTCATGTAATCCTTTCATGAATATGCAAGGGAATTGCCATGTTTTATGAGTATAATCTCAGGTGAGAGGAAGGTCAACACACCATATATATTCAAGTGTCTTGCAGGACGTGCCATTTCCGTCCGCATTACACGATTGTTGTCGCTGCCTGGGCGAAGGTTTTATGTTCAGGAATGTGCCAACAATTTTCATAATGCTGAGTTGTAGAACGGCCTTCATTGAACCCTCTGCCTCTATAGTCAGGTGGGAAGAGGACCATCTGTTCTTGTGTTATGGGTCGATGAGTGGAAGGAATATCCCATGAATGGCTCCTGCATTATTATTATTTAAAAAGATTAACATGTTTCCTCTGTTATGAGTTTTATATATTCTGTACGTAATTGTTACTTTCACTGATGGAGTAGACATTCTAATTTTACCCCAGTCGGGACAGGACAAGATGATGATGATGATGATGATGATGATGATGATGATGATGATGATGATGATGATGATGAAAGAAGCCCTTGCGTGCGTCTGTACAACCAGAATATAATGTTGACTGGTATGGTTGTTGGTCTTTGGCCTAATGCTGTTGTAGCTATGGAAAGGAGATAATGAATTCTTGACATGAGGTATATGCCTCAGAGATCCTTGTCATGTTATCACAGGTGTATTATCAGGACGTTTGGATGGTTAGGATGTCTCTAACTCCTCAGAAAGTCCCAGTGTCAATCTCGAAAAAGAATGCCCAGTGAGGAGATACCCTACTCACTTTTGGAGTTGGACTAAACTACACAATAAGAGAAGAGAGATGGGGAGAATGGAAACACCCTCCTTTCTCCTCCCTCTCCATTTTCTTTTATTTATATTGTGATACAATCTTACCATGACATGGGTTTTGTTATTAATGTATCTGGATTGTGTTCTTTTTTTTTCCATTCTGTAACGCTGGAGATGCAGACGGTGTTTATTTCAGAACAGGAACTTGGGTTATCAGCCTGTTTCTTATTCATACCTGAAAGAATCACCTTATACATACTGTCTGGACCTATAAGAAAATGTTGACTGTCGCACTTATTAGCTGCCTTTGTCCGCGAAGGACACGTACGAAGTGGATGTACCAAATGCTGTTGATAATTTCCGACCTATGTCGGGATACTCCAGGACGGCCTTCCTTATTATAATGTCTACCAAGACAAACGGATGTACCTCGTACACAGATACCAGAGTATTACCCGCTGTTTTCCTTTTGCGAGGTTTCTCCTCACTCGATACCAACCAGCATGTTCAAGAAACAAAGGGATAATCCTCTTATGTTACATGCCTGTGCAGTCCAGTTCTGGACCTAGTCCCAGATGTTATCAAAGGGTTGCCGTCATCATTGTATGGCCCTCCATAGGATTGTCTATATCACAGGATGGCTCTTCGATGGTCACATGCCGGCCCGATTGCATTGCACAAGAGTGTACTTTATTCCTTCCCTGGATAATGGGGATTATATGTTCTTAAGCCAACTTGCGCTGGATATCATTTGGGTGGGACACAACTGAGTGTACTTTATTCGTTCCCTGGATAATGGGGATATTATCTGCCATGCATCAGGGAGGAATAACTCATCATCAGGGGATATATATATATATATATATATATATATATATATATATATATATATATATATATATATATATATATAGAGAGAGAGAGAGAGAGAGAGAGAGAGAGAGAGAGTATAGGACTTGTCAATTAGTCTGGTTATATTGTTTTCTGAATCTGAAGTGATTTAGTTGGTTTCTTGACGGATGTCAATGGTTTATGGATCTGCGGAGTTGTCACATTTTGGGAAACAACTAATGTTTTGTTGTTTTGGTTTTGTGAGCATTGATTTTTGGGATACACGGGGTTACCACATTTGAATGTGTACATATCACATCACATTTCATCCCATGAATATTTCTAAAAACTCAAAACTGTTAATACAAGTATATGTGTACTCCGGGTCTTGATTTAATTCACGGTGAACGTTTGTTCCAACGTTGATGTTTACTTCAATTGCTTGTTGATGTTTGTTCTACGGTGGTTGTTCTATACGTTGTATATGATCAATGTCCTGTAGAATTCAAAAGGTGATGGATGCATACACATATACACAGTTGCCTTAAGGAGTGAATTGTTTTCCCCATGTGTCTGTGTTAAATTTCCATGATCATCTCGCCTTTTAGGAGGACTCATTGAGAATGTTTTGTATGTCTACCTGTCCCACGCCACAATTTATTCATTTGTTTTAGTTTTTGAAGAGCAATATCTATTTGTCTCTATTTGTCTTTTAATTGTGTTGTTGATATTGTCCTATACGGTGCTAGCTCCAGCTTTAAATAGACAAATTGGTACTCGATGGCTGGTGTAATCAATATTACATTGGTCGCCTTTCTTTCCAGAGCATTCCCTGGTATTAATCTTAAAACTAAATCGACCCAGGTCTGTTTAAATAAAATCGCCACCTGATAATGATTCCAACTCGGGCCAGCGTGCAAACTACTGCGCCACCTTGTCTCCCAGTATAGTGAAATGCTGCTGACTCCCATGGTCACAGACAGCCCTTGATGTTTCTATTTCACCTCCTAGTTCCCCAGGCTTTTAGCCCAGCGCTGTTACCAAAACAAACATTCCTGAGCAGTCACCCGAGACAGAACGGCACAGATGATCCGATCTTTTCTGTCGAGGTCAGCGGGAGTCAGAAAATAATATTGGCGAGGGGGCGGGGAGAAGTGTATAGTGCAAGAAGACCAACTGATCGTGGGAAAGATTCCTTTGTAATGATACATGTACCCTTGATAATATTCTTCTGTGCGAAACAAGTTGATAACACGCTCTTTATATATATATATATATTCTCCAGCGTTCCGAGTCATTGAGGTTCTTTGCTGCAGATACAATCCGCCTCCATTCGTCTCTCTGGTTGACCTTCTCTTGCCAGTCGTTGATTCCAAGTGCTTGTAGGTCTGTATATATATATTATGTCTCCACCGTCTTCTTGATCTACCTCGGGGTCTACGGTAATTTATTTCCTGAGTGTAAGCGAGTTTTGTTTCCCTATTATCTTCCAATCTTTCTATATGCCCCAGCCAATTTAGTCTATTAGCCTTCATGATACCAGTGATTAGCGGGGACTTAAACAGATCATAAGTGTCTTTGTACTTCTTTTCCACTCTCCACTTTGTGTGTGTGTGTGTGTATATATATATATATATATATATATATATATATATATATATATATATATATATATATATATATATATATATATATATATATATTGAGAGAGAGAGAGAGAGAGAGAGAGAGAGAGAGAGAGAGAGAGAGAGAGAGAGAGAGAGAGAGAGAGAGAGAATAATGATTGCAAAAGACATTCACTGGCTGCTTTGATTACCACGCTCCGAACAGGCTCTAGATCTGTCTCAAGTTCCCTTGTTTCGTGCCTATGGTGTCCTTTCGTGCCTATGGTGACCCTTCCCTCTTCTTCCAGGAAGCAGGCCTGCCATTACCGCTTTTTCTAAACCATCTTGACTTTTAGAATTGACAAAGTATTTCAGTTTCTGAAACATGAAGTTGTTTCTGAGCCAGCTGCAGATATAGTGGAGAGAGAGTGAGAGGTGGGGGGGGGGGGGGGAGACAGGAAAACTGATAGAGAGATAGACAAACAGCGAGAGACAGAGACAAACAGCGAGACTCAGAGACAAACAGCGAGAGACAGAGATAGACAGACAAACGGAGAGAAAGACGACCAAAGAGACAGACAAACAGAAACCAATAGAGGGAAGGAAGGAGCGCGATGAGGGCTAAATTAACACAGCAATGGTACAGAGGAAGACTTTCAAATATCTGGATGTCTAGACCAGATACCACCGGGTAATTAGAATGACAGCTTTAGGACAGAACCGCCACATGAAGCATTCATATAACTGTGTTATTCATCGCTGTATTGAGCTTCTTTGACCCCGTTATCATAGACAACACTCCGTTTGTCTTTGGCGTATTACTTTGTTAGTTCCATCGTTTTCGCTGTGCAACTTCGAGTCTGGATTTGTGGTTTAATTGGTGGCGGTGATTAGGGATATACTTAATGTATATAGCTAACTTAGTGTATATTTCGCGCGCGCGCGCGCGCGCGTGTGTGTGTGTTTTTTTTTTTGGGGGGGGGGGGCTTTCCACTTACTGTTTTCAGATTATTTGTCATGTTAATTATTACCTCTCCACGCGCTTCATATGAATTACAGTACTGCACTTGTCCTAGTGGGAGTTGCGGTAACTTGGTGACCCGCACGCCTGCCTGCTGGCCCCAATGGTCATGTGTTCGAGTCCCATCAGGGCCAGAATGCTTTAATAATTCACGTGTTCCCAGTTCCACCCAGTCTAAAATGGGTTAGTTAGTTGCATATCCTTTACATGACGATGTAGTCAAGCCCATCATTTGTGTGTGTGTTGCTTTTCGTGATCTCGTGGCAAGTTTTCTTTCAGTAGTTTGTCATTGATTTCTGAACGACCGGCATCCATACCATTTCGTAAAAAAAAAAAAAAAAAAAAAAAAAAAAAAAAAACCAGTGCAAGGCGGTCTGCTGTCAAATCGCCCGCAGTGTGTTTCGAACGCGGTGTGCGGAGTTACGAACTGCGTCCGTAACCACTTTACCACAGAGCCGGCCTAAAATGGGTACCGGGAAATATTCTAAGAAGTAAAGAGGACCGAACTTAATTATGATAACGTGATGACTTCTAACTGGCTACGAGACAATGTTGGAGTGGGAGTCGGGCGGCTTTACCGCTCCGCCGTGGACCGTCTTCCCCGCAATCTGCTCCCTCAAAGCTGACCAGAACCGGTAAGTGGAGGTTTGGAAAACTGTGTTCACTACCCCTAGGCAACAGACGCCGACTCGATTGGGAGACTCATTCCATTGGTGGTATCCTTTATTGTTCATGTTCTTGGCACTCAGGTAATTCTATTGGTGGTAAACTTTGTTGTTCATGTTGCTGGCACTCAGGTAATTCCATTGGTGGCACCCTTTGTTTTTTTCATGTTGCTGGCACTCAGGTAATTCCATTGGTAGTATCCTTTGTTGTTCATGTTGTTGGCCCTCAGGTAAACATTGCTGCGTATTATTACATTTTAAATGGTCAGCTCAGTCTGGTTCTTCTGTAGTAAAATATGCTCTTCCTGGTTGTAGTCTCGGGGTTAAGTTTATCGTCATCTTGATGATGATGATAATGATTGTGGCCGGAGGGTTTTCTCAAATGATTGTTTCCAGGCTCTTTAATTCATTACATACTACATATTCCCTAAGCCTAGGATAGACTGAAACAAAACCAGCTTCGCGTACAACGTCGCTCAGCTGTGGAACTCTCTTCCACGGCAAACCAGAGACACCACCAACCCCTATACTTACAATCGTAATCTGTTCGAACAATATCTCAGTACAGACTACACATACCCCCTCGCCTACCTACCACCCCCTCCCCTTTCACAATATTTTGGACACATTATGAGAAGAAATAAATTAGAGAACTTGGTAACAACTGACAAGATTGAGTGGGGGCGAACAAGGGATAGGCAGAGCATTAAATACTTTGATGGCTTGGCCACATGGTATGGCAGAGACAAGAACACAGAGCTGATCCACGACCCTGGTGATCGTGTGAGATGGCGAAACATGACCGCCCAAGCTTATCAGCATGGCTCAGGATGATGATGATGAAGATGATGAGTCACTTAAACACCATTGTACTAGTATATTGGCCCCAATGCCTAACCGTAAGAAACATAAGTTCGTTCATTCGTCCCCAATTTCCACGTTCACATAATGTCGGCCTTAGTCCAACCTCCATATCTCATCTCATCATGTTCCTCTTGCACCTTGCGGTGACGAGGTGAAGTATACACTTCGTGAGAGTGCCAGATTATGGGCTTCATATATCGATATTCCCATGGACTCTGCTATTCCCTCCGTCCAACGTTTACGTGGGCGGCCTCTTCCTCTGTTTCCATCTGGTCTGTACATCATTGCTTGTTGTGGTACCTCCATAATATAGCGATAATCGACTGTAGGTTACGCCCAGACCGAGCGCAATTTAACAAGCCTGCAATAATAACAAACACCTCACGTTTTCATGAGATATGCGTCCTACGTGGTCTAGTCAGCTGCAGACAGGCCAAGAGGTGGGTGCGAAAGGAAAGGAAGGTCCGGCTGCCTAATAGGGTGCGGCGCCGTGAACGGGGCATGGGGAAGGAACACGGCAACGGAGACATGTGGAGGCGACAGAGGCCGTGGCGGGGGATAAAACTGCCAGCCCACGACCACACATGCCAAGGGGCAGGCACTGGCTGCACGGGCTCTCCCCACCGAGGGAGGGAGGGCTTGAGAGTGGACAAGGTAACAGTGAAGGGACAAGCTTGAAAACAGGGATAACGAATGTGACCGAACGAACGTCTCCACGGCAGGGGTAAGACGCCCGGAGTCATGACCCGGGCTGGACCTCCCCCTGCCGTGTTTGCTCCGCGTCGGAGTTCTTAGTAAGTTCGTTCCTTCCTCACCAATTTCTAC
This sequence comes from Cepaea hortensis, assembly GCA_963921405.1. Classification (NCBI taxonomy): domain Eukaryota; kingdom Metazoa; phylum Mollusca; class Gastropoda; order Stylommatophora; family Helicidae; genus Cepaea; species Cepaea hortensis. The sequence continues at coordinate 92,450,711 of OY992889.1, read as the reverse complement.
GTTCACACAACAGCCTTATTCATGGACTGTAATGAGTTTGTATCGGGTATCGTTTCTTCCTGCTTTTGATTTTTGGCGTGGCAGGAATTCCCAAGGGGTTCAGCTGCACGCAGTTTCAGGGTGGATTGTTCTAAACACCTGCTGGGGGACTTGGCGTGATTTGGCAGGTCGTCTGAATTATGACCTGTGTTGTCTTGGTTGTGTCTCGCCAAAGAATGTTAAGTGGCTTACATGAGCTTATTTTCGATTTACATTACCTTTCTTTTAGCACTCTGTGATGAAGGGATTACAAATGCAATTCGTAATCCCGCATACCGCGTTCGAAACACAGCTACGGGCGATTTGGAAGCAAACCATCTTGCGTTAGGTTCCATACAATGTATGAGTGCCGGTCGTTCAGAAAGCAACGGCAAACTACTGAACGTAAACTTGCCAAGAAATCACAAACAACCAAAAAATGTTGGGGTTGACTGCCACGTCCTGTAAAGGATATGCAACTAACTTATGTTAGCAAGTTATTTGTTATTGGTCAGTGACGTGTTCTACAGATGGCGGAAAACTGTCTCCTTGTAAACAAGGAACACCAACATGCCAACAAATTAAAGCTTAGCAGACTCCGTTTGATCCCCAAGACGTATACTAAGAGGTTTCAAATGAAAACCTTTAAAGTGTGATAGAAATTACATTAACCGTGTCAATTTCTTCTAACCTGTCAGTGTTGTTGTTTATGATGTTAAGGGTGTTTGGCACGTGTCATCATGGTGCAGACGAATATGGTGATGTCATCGAGACAGTTTAAAGATGGGCGCCCCATGTTTGACATGTACCAAAAGGAGAGCCGCGTTGTGTTATCCGTGTTTTGATCAGTGAAGGGGGTGAAACCTATAGAAATTCATCGGCGAATGAAGGTCCAGTATGGCGATGCATGCCTGTCAGTCTAGCAAGTGTATGAGTGTGATAGGAAGTTTCAGTACGGTGTGACTTCTGTGACAGACGTTTCGGTCCGATGACGAGGTACAGCACACGCGATCAAGGACATTTTTTCTACAGGAATCCAAACACTCTATAAGCGCTGGAGGACTTCCATTGAACGCAGCGGTGACTACATCGAAAAATGATACATTTACTCTGTACTTTTTCAGAATATATTCACTCAAAGAAAAGAAAACAAAAGAAGAAACATTTAAGGACCCTTGTACATTGAAGAACGAAGACTCGGGAGACTTCGATTTCATGGATGCATGAGAATGTTAACAAAGACGCCATAAATAAAATATTGCACGATTTCTTGCCTGTCATATTTCGCTGCATATCGCCTGGTGCACACTTCAGAGTTATATATCAAGTTATGTGAAACAATTTACTTTCATTATGCACCTGACGAGATGCAGCGAAATATACCAGGCAGGAAATCGTGCAATATTTTATGTATGTGGTCTATGTTTGTATTCACTAAGGGAATGCATTGTTTTGCATGCGAATATGCTACTTGAATTCATTAATAGAACAGTCCACGTGCTTATCTGGCCAGTCGAATTATATATGGTATGAATTATGGGTAAGCAGAAGTGACTAGAAGTGTGTGTTGGGCGTGTGGTGCTGGTTATATATTTGTATAGACCAGTCGACACCCGCTTGATAATGTAGTCAGCATCATACCGGTAACCTTCCCCTCTGCTGTGTGTCCACCGTGACGAGGTAGAGGGGCTTGTGCGTCCCAATGACCCCAAGAGCTATGCCGACGGTAGCACAGCTACTGGTAGGGCCACCCATGTCGGACAGGTCAAGGGAGAGGGACCAGACGAAGAGACACACAAACCTGCTGCCTTGTAGGTAGACTGGGGACAGTCAAAGGCTAGGGAAAGCACCCCAAATACATGCTTGTCGAAATCGGATGTACTGAGCCACAGGCTTGACAAAGCAGTGCAACGTGAAACCTGCTGCCTTGTAGGTAGACTGGGGACAGTCAAAGGCTAGGGAAAGCATCCCGAATAAATGCTTGTCGAAATCGGATGTACTGAGCCACAGGCTTGACAAAGCAGTGCAACGTAACTTAATTCATGATGTCACAAATCAAAATTAATCGATATGGTGCTAATCCCGTGAAGTCCCATCAGGCGGTGATAGTGCCGGGCCCCCTGCCTCGAGGGGGTCCACCCATGACTACTGGTGGTCACCTTCCCCTGTGCTGTGGAGTCAAGGCACAGAGGAGTAGGTTAAGAGCTATTGACCAAATACCCCGGACACTCAACATACTACAGTGGAATGCCGAAGGAGTTTACAAGAAGAAAGACTCCCTAACACAGCGTCTTCATAAAGATAGAATAGATGTGGCATGCATTCAAGAGACACACCTCAACGCCAATCACAAATTCTCAGTCAGAGGATATCAGGCCACACGTTTCGACCGCGAAGGACACAAAGGAGGAGTTCTAATACTTACACGAAATACAATACCTTGCAGCGAAGTATCTGTGATCTCTGACAACCAAACAGAAATTATAGGTGTTGATATAATGATAAAGGACGTGAAAATAAGAATCTACAATCTGTATAGCCCAGCAGATAAGGACCTTACACTCTCAAACATGAAAATAACTGACACAAACTGCATCATTGTCGGAGACTTTAATAGCCGTTCAGAAAGATGGGGATACCCAGATACTGACAAAAGAGGAGATGAATTGGAGGACTGGGAAATAGACTCAAATCTCCATCTACTCAACAAAGCGGATGACACACCGAGCTTCTACTCCAGAAGATGGCTTACCACTTCTACTCCAGACTTAGCTTTCTGCACAGGAGACATCCTCCACAAAATCGATCGCCATGTGCTGGACCAATTAGCAGGTAGTGACCACAGACCAATCAAGCTTGAAATGAATATGGAGTATGTTCCACAGGAGCAAAAGCCCTTGCCCCGCTGGAATTACAAACGAGCAGATTGGGACAGATTTGCCATACTAACAGACAAATATTGTGAAAACATAAATACACGATATGGCAACATAAAGCAAATGGTGGAAAGTCTAAACAGAGCGATAATACAGGCAGCCACTGAGTCCATTCCAAGAGGAGCGAGGAAAAATTACAAACCATACTGGACTGAAGAACTACAAAGTTTGGAGGACAAAGTTGAAGATGCCAGGAAGACAGCAGAGAGAGAACAAACAATTGAAGCAAACATCTCTCTCAAAGCCATCTCAGCAAAATATAAAAGAACAGTAAATCAAACAACAAGAGATTGTTGGAGGGAAAAAACAGAAAACCTGAATTTTGACAGGGATGGAAACAAACTATGGAAACTAGTGAAAGCCATGAACAATGAAGGACCTAGAAACAAACAAATAACAATTAAACAAGGAAATGCCTTGCTTACAGGCAAAAAGGCTGCAAATGCACTAATGGAACACTATGCAAATGCAAACCACATTGATATTACAACCGAACAGAAGAAAGCAATCAAAGACAAACAGATACATCATAGAAATACAGAGACAGCAGCAGAATATATGATGGCAAATCTAACAATGGAAGAAATGGAACAGGCAATGATTACCCTAAAAAAGAAGAAATCACCAGGAAAGGATGGAATCACAAATGAAATGCTAATAGGACTAGGCACCAAGGCAAAGAAGAAACTACTAGCAGTCCTAAATAACAGCTGGAAGAGAGGAATAGTCCCACAGGCATGGAAGGAAGCTATACTAATACCAGTCCCAAAGAAAGGAAAAGACCTGGAAGAACCAAATGGCTATCGACCTATCAGTCTACTTAGCTGTGTAGGAAAATTAATGGAACGCATTATCAATGGCAGGCTAACATGGCATCTGGAAGAAAACAAACTCTTAACACCACACCAAGCAGGATTCAGAAAATACAGATCCACTGAAGATCAAATAACCTATATAGCTCAGGAAATAGAGGATGCCTTCCAAGAGTAAAAGCACACACTAGCAGTCTGGATAGATTTAGAAAAAGCATTTGATAAAGTATGGAAGGAAGGACTGAAAGTAAAACTGCAAAACATGCATGTTTGTGGAAAAATGTATAAATGGATCAGCCACTACCTTGAGACCAGAACTGCCAGGACAAAAGTACAAGGACAAACAAGCAAAATGATGCTGCTGGAGCAAGGTGTCTCCCAAGGAGGAGTTCTTTCACCAACATTATTCCTAGCATATATAAATGACATCACAGAAAATTTTCCAGCCAGAGTACACACATCCTCCTTTGCAGATGACCTAGCCATATGGACATCTGAAGAATATATTAGTACAGCTAACAGCAGAATACAGCAAGCCTTATTAGCGCTAGAGGACTGGTCAAAATCATGGCTAGTGAAGATAAGTGAGGAGAAAACAACATGCACAGTGTTCTCCCTCTCAAATAAAACTCAGCAACCTAAGCTGGTATTGAATGGAAAAATATTGCGCCATGAAGAAAATCCAAACTATCTAGGAGTCACCTTTGATCGTCGCCTGACATGGAAGACACAGGTTGAGAAAAATCGAACAAGAGCAGGCAGAGAATGGCAATCATGAAAAAGCTTGCTGGTACAACGTGGGGAGCAGATGAGAAAGTTCTCAAGAAGTTATATACTGGACGGGTGAGGCCAGTACTGGAATATGGCATTGCAGCTTGGGCAACAGCAGCTAAGTCAAACTTTAACAAAATAAGTAGAGTCCAAAACCAAGGAATGCGAATCATAACTGGAAGCCTGAAGACAACGCCTATTAATGAACTAGAAAAGATCACTTGTTTACAACCAATGCAGGATAGAAGAGATAGCAGAGCCCAGCAACAAGCAGAAAAATTTAGAAGATTGACAGACCACCCTATGTACAACAGATTTAATGGTTTTGGAAAGGGAAGACTGAAGCGTAGCAACTTTGTAGAAACTGCAAAACGAAGGATTAGGGCAGATCCTATACTTAACATATCAACAGTCAAGCCCATACACAATGCACACAACTTCCCAGCTTGGAGACAGCAGCAACTGCCTGAGATGATAGAAAACATTCCTGGTATTGAGAAAAAGAACACTCAGCATGAAACCGAAAGAAGAGAAATAACCCTAAACTACATAAAAGAACATTACCCAAGCAGGAATTGGACCCATTCATATACAGATGGATCAGCCAAAAATTCAATAGAGAATGGAGGAGGAGGAATTCTCCTAAATTTAAAAAATGGAGTGAAAAAAACACATTCAATGGCAACTGGAAAATTTTCAAGTAACTTCAAAGCGGAGGTAGAGGCTTTGAAAACTGCAACAGAAATGCTCCTGATGGAGGAAAATAAAGAGAAGCAAATAGCTATCTTCACAGATGCAAAGTCAGCTGTCTCAATACTCAAGAGCAATAACAGCACAGAACTAACTGACCTAAGAGCAGCACTCCATGGTCTATGCCAGAAATCCAAAAAAGTTGTAATACAGTGGATCCCATCACATTGCAGTATACCTGGAAACGAAGAGGCTGACAGACTGGCAAAAGAGGGCGGACGACTACCACAGCCTGACATAGACATAACCTATAATGAGGCAAAGAGGTTGATAAAAAGCACTTATAGAACCAAATGGGAATCTGAGCATCCAGGCCATCAGAAGGATGATGCATATTACAAACTCGACCGAAGAGAACAAGTAGCAATCTTCAGACTCCGCACAGGACATAACAGGCTGAAATACCACTTGTTCAATAAACTAAAGATAGGAGACTGATGAATGTAATTGTAGAACTGGAAAAATGACAGCAAAACATTTGCTGCAGGATTGCCCAACGTATGCAGAACAGAGAAAGATATTTTGGCCCACACCTGCTTCATTTGAGGACAAGCTCTATGGAGATATCAACAAGCTCAAGTTGACCCCAGCTTACTTTAACTACATACAGGTTGACATTTAAAGGTGCATGAAGACCCAGAGGCATGAAATGGAATATTGCTTGGATAGCAAATCCATTATGTGGAAAGTCCAAATCGAAAGCTCGCTGTGTGGGCTTCATAAAAGGTGGAAAAGTGTCCTAGTGGCACGAAATGGAATATTGCTTGGATAGCAAATCCATTACGTGGAAAGTCTGAATCAAAAGCCCATTGTGTGGGCTTCATAAAAGGTGGAAAAGTGTCCTAGTGGCATGAAATGGAATATTGCTTGGATAGCAAATCCATTACGTGCAAAGTCCGAATCGAAAGCTCACTGTGTGGATGTCATCTGCAGACTGCATACTTCTGGTTTCCGGAAGAACAGCCTATGGTGAACGGAAGGCCCAATATACGGAAGTGAGGCTAAGCAGCCATGTGCAGGACGTGACGATTCCTTGGGTGAGCCCAGTACCAGAGCGCTATGTATCGGCTCTGCAAGTATGGAAGCCTCCTTGGATGGCGGGGAATGCCCATGGTCTGCCCCTGCCTTCCCTTGAGGGCTGACCAGGATCTTTGGCTGTTCTATATGGATCAGCTGGGATGGGGGATAACACCACAACAGTGAGAGTCAAACGTCCTAAGAAACCCCCGGGAAGGTTAACCCGGTCAACAAATGCCCGCAGAAGTCGGATGTGTCGGCCTAACGGCGCAAGAACGCAGCTCTGCTGTAAACAGGCACAACGCAATCACATCCGAAAAAAAACTCCGGATGAACGAAGAAGAAGAAGAAGATACCGGTAACCTTTATTTCCCAAAATACTTCTTAGTACCCAGGTTATGCTGGGTCGACCTGGAAGACCATTTAACTCTTTGCCCCGATACTGATTTGAACCCATAACCACCGGGGCGAGAGGCAGGCCTCTAGCCAGCACCCTGTGGCGGCAGTATACAAGACAGAAGAGGCAGAGGTGCACCAAGAAGAAAGTTTATACAACAAGGATTCACAGAGTTATTCAAGCAGGTGTAATGCATACAAGAAACTCATGACAGGCAACAGCCATATGGTATGAACTTCACGACTAGCCCACAGGTTGCATTGCCGATGAAGATCATGTATCACATGGTATATTTAGCAACTTGCTATACCTTATTTGCTGTTCCATACATTGAGTAATTTTTCCTGAAGGAAATCGTAATATATTTTGGTCGTGTGGAGAGTAATCGATGTGACAGCTTGATTATAAAGACAAAGTTGAGCAAACACAAAGGCTCAATTTTACTGAGTGAGAAATCCTGTTCCACGAGGGTGATTTTAATTAATTCTTATGCTGAAGTGTCACTTATTGGTAGTTTTTCTTCTTCTTCTTGGTCTCCGCTTCCTTCTTCTCCCCCTTTCTCCTCTCTGACGTATACAGTCTCAATCAAAGCGATTTTAAATGAATAAGTTTTTATTGGGAGAGGGGGTGGGGTGGGGGAGAGACACCTGTTGGAGTATATGCCCACAGCCACGCATACCAATCCCTTTATAGGCTACTTCATGGTTGCTTGCATGTTGGCTGATCTACATTTTATTTTATTTATTTTGTTTGCATTGTTTTTAAAACGTTGTTATATAGTCACTCCTAGACCAACCTTCCTTAGTCGCCTTTTATGACATACACAGGAAATCTACAGTGTTGCCATTCTTTACTCCAACTGTAATCACATAGGGGAAGCTTTGAATGAACAGCTAGAATCTATATATATATATATATAAAAGAGAATGTGTATGTGTGTCTTTGTTTGTGTGTCCATTATGCGTTTCCGAACGGTTCATCCGATTGAGATGAAATTTTCTACAGATGTTCTTCTCACTCCCGCGGAGCCAACTGGCATAGTTAGTTAGTTTAAAATCAACAATTTTTCCTCCAGCGCGAAAGAAAATGTCAAGAGCTTAAGAAATAGACGAATAAATGTCCCGCCATCTTGCTGCAAGGGAACTCACTCTCTGATTAAACCAGAAATTAGTTATGAACAGTTGTTGTTCTCACTCGCGTGGATGCAACTGAAATAGTTAGTTAGTTTAAAATCAATTTTTAATTTTTGGGAACGGGAACGGGAGCAGGGGCCGAATATGAATTAAATGAGACGCTCCTCGCCAGGTGTTGGGCGAAGCCGGGCCGGGTCGTCTTTTTTGGGAACGGGAGCAGGGGCCGAATATGAATTAAATGAGACGCTTCCCGCCAGGGTCTGGGCGAAGCCGGGCCAGGTCGTCTAGTATACTATATACCTTTCACTGATAAGACTAAGCCGACTTTGATATGAATATTTTTGCCTCCTATTGCTCTGTTTATCTGAACCAAGTTAATGTATTTAAGTATATGGGTACTTTACCTGTGACAGTGCCAAACAAAAATGGATGCTGGGGCTGGAAAGTAAGGGTGTATCTAAGCTATGACTTAAAAGTTGTTAAATTGATAGAAGATATGTTGTATCATGTATCAAATTTAACAGGGTTGTAAAGGGAAAACTACTGTATAGATATTTTAACTATAGTTTGATTTATAAACCGATGGCATTTACGGGAAGTTTGAATAAGAATAATTATCATCCCTTGGCACTTCATCAGTTAATAATAGTAGATGGAATATGTATTCAGGAAGTTAAATGTAGAATAGCCCAGGCAAAGGCAGCATTTCACCAGACGAAGAGTCTTCTTTGCAATTTATTTTTGTCAGTCGAGCTGAGGGAAATCGTTTTTAAGAGCTATGTTGAGACAGTCTTGATGTAAGGATGCGAATCATGGACAATTAGCAGACAAGTGGGGAATATTGAGGAAGCTGCGAAAATGTGGTTTTATAGAAGAGTGATGAGAATACCGTGAACAGATAGAAAGACCAACGAAGTTAACTCACAAAGAGAACTGGTTACTCGCATCAGAAGACAGTCCAGATTCTTTCAGCATATCATGCAAACACAAAAACGGGCAACTTGGAGGGGAAGAGAAGCACGGGGAGACCAGGATGCTGGACAGTTTGGCATCATGACATGGAGGAACAATAGTCTTAGAGTTGATTGGAAGCACACGAGACAGAAGGTTGTGGACATAATTGATCCCCAACACCACACGGTATACTACTGTCACAGCGGTTGTTGTCTCTGGAGCGGTCTTGGCTGGCATAGATTAGGATTAGTTTCATTTTCGTGCCATGGCATGCGGGTGTACAAGGAAATGGGAAGGCTGACAGGCTTGCAGGTAAGGCTACTGTGGAGGGCGGACGAGCCATGGATCAGGCTGATATACTAAATGCTCTAAGAGAAATAAGCCGTTTGCGAGAGATGATTACTGTGAATCTACAATCATGGCCAGACTGCGAGAACAGAAACTTAAAAGAGGTGTGGCCAAACAAGAATACTATGCAGGAAGACACAGAAGATTAATAAACCAACACAGAACTGGTGTCGTTAGCCGCTACACGCTGTGGGATTTACCGAGGAGGAGATCCGTGCAATTAAGGACTGAATGGTTCGATGTGCAATGAGGTTGATCTGTCGACTAACTAACTAATCAACCAACCAACCAACTAATTACACGGCATGGGCTCGAAGGAGAAAGAGATTGCCTGATTAATTCCACCCACCTTGTGAAAACGTGAAATATACACAGTACACTACCGGAGCCTACATTCTCCAGTGCCTAGGGATGACACAACAACCCAAGCGTGCACAATTTATGTCAATACTTTCAAATCGCCTGCTGTCACCGAACAATGACCTTTGTTCAACAATAGTGGCAATTGTATGTAATGTCTCTCTCTAGTGAGAATGTTTCGGCGAAGGCGTTTGTCGGTCCTTGATTAGAGTCATAACTTCAGACAATTATGTCCTGTGCTTATACGAGAGGCTTGAAATGAAAACCGTAAATGTTTGTTTGGTTGTTTGTTTGTTTTTGTTTGGGTGAATATAATCTGAAAAAGTCAAGAACTAATGTATAATTTTTCGATGTAGTCACCACTATGTTATATGCAAGTACTCCAGCGCCGATAAAGTACTTGAATTCTTGTAGAAAAATATTCTCTTGGTGGCGTGTGTAACCACTCATGCACCACCCGCTGTACCTCTTTATCGGACCGAAAATTCTGTCACAGAAGTCACGCCTCTTTGAAATTCCCTATACCACTCATGCACTTGCTGGACTGACAGCCATGCTGTACCTTCATTCGCCGATGAATTTCTATAGGTTTCACCCCTTTACTGATCAGAAACGGATACAGAACGCTGTTCCTCTTTGGTGCATGTCAAAAGTGGGATGTTCATCTTTAAACTGTCCATACTTCGTCAACGTGTTCGTCTGTACCGTGGTGTCACGCGCCGAACACTCTTGACACCCTTACAAGGCAATGGCATGTTTGTTTTTTTTATTTCTATGACACTTGTAAGATTTTTATTTGAAGCCCCCTTATATATATATATATATATATATATATATATATATATATATATATATATATATATATATATATATATATATATATATATATATATATATATATTGCCAAGTTAGGGCAAGATTACCCACCTATTCCCTATGCATTCCGACGTACAAAATGTGATTGTCCTACCGCATCACAGACCCATAGCAAGCAACTGTTTCAAGAAAATTCCTGTTTTCTCCACGCCTTGAGACTATTGGATCCCGTATTGTTATTGTCCAATCGACACGCGACGGGTGATGTGGTCAATATAACCAAGGCCGTATTTACATCCCGTGTCATTTCCTGGTACCCATTTTAACCTTGTTATGCTGTATGTCAAGGGCTTGCGAACGCGGTTTGTGAGCCCGTATCCCCGGGTTCAAAACACGGCGGTGCTGGTTTTTTCGAAAAAGGTATAGGAGCCGATCGTTCAGAAAGCAATGGCAAACTACCGAACGTAACATTTGCCCAGGAATCACGAACAGCGTTATTGCTGGGGTTGACTGCTACGTCCTGTGAAGGACATGCAACTTAATTTTTTTTAAAATGATGTATGCACGTGAAACATGGACGATAAACAGATATGTGTGGGCAATCTAATGGCAGTAGAAATGCGGTTTCTGAGAGTAGTTGAGTTGAGCTAAGAATTGATATCACTGCATTGTGAGTACTGTACAGTTAAAGTCTTATTTGTTAATATGATGTTTCGGTCATGTAGATTTCAGATTTTTAGGGGACAAAAAAGTGCTTTCATCACCAGCGTATGAGTAGATTTCTTCTTGTACTACATACGCACTTTTGTCTGATTAGTGGAAAATGTCCAGCTCGAATTTGTATGTGACTGGAATCTTTTCAGTTTTAATGTGTATGGTGAGTGGGAAAAGGGCGAGGGGCTGAGTGGTCTCGGGGTATGGTGTCCGCCTCGAGTGCTGGAGGTCCCGGATTCAAGCCCCGGTGAGGGCCGGGATTTTTTTCACGTGGACTTCTATTTAAAAAATTTCCCCTGATCTCTGGGTAGTGAGATCGGACGCCTGTGTGTATTGTTGCGCGGGTAAAAAATCCCTTGGCCGTTGGAAATCAAATAAGAGTAGCCCAACAGCGCTGCCCGGGCAAAATTTCGAGTTAAAGATCTACCCAAATTATTTCAGTATCCTCGCAGGTGCTACGGAGTTCGTGCACTGAGCTGAGAAACTCTAGACTCACGCTTGAGTTAGGAGTAGAACGGAGCACTTATGGGTTACACCCGTGTGCGTGGTGTTGATCCGTCGACTAAACTAAACTATCACTGCACTCAGGACATTCCCTACCCCACCGCTATCTGATTGAAAGTTCGCATTGTCTTTTCTCTCGGTTTTGAGATTCTTCCAGAACCCCGCCGATTCCCAGCAATATCATTCTTTCCACACACGGGTTCTCAATCTGTTCCCCCGCCTTCTCCACCAGGTCCCACAGTCGCATGACCACCTCTCCCTTGTCCATAGATAGTCTACCGCCAAGAGATGCATCGCCTGCCAGCCTATTATCCTGTTCATTCCTCTGCTCTCCCCACTCTGGCAAGTAGTTGTAGTTAGCCAAGATTTTGTGAACACGTTATGCGAAGAAATGAACTTGAACACTTAGTGACAAGTGACAAACTTGATGCCGAAACGAGCAAGAGGAAGACAACGAGCTAAATACTTGGATATCTTGCGTGTTCAGGCCAAGAATACAGATCTGATCGTGGTATCAGATGGCCAATCATGACCGCCCGTGCTCATTGTTAGGGCACTTGATGAAGGCTGCGTGTCGCCGCTAGGATTACCGCCACCTTGACGGCCAGCTGTTGTTAGCGTTAACAGAGCTGGTGTTGTATGTAACACGTTTGGTTGGCGGTGTTGGACACACGCTAGATGACACTGTACCAATATGTAACTAATAGCCTACACAGTACGCCCACCACCTGTTGCCCGAGTAACCCAAGAGTCGAATTTATGTTTTTGTGTGAACTGGTGTGGATGTGGTAAGCAGGGGGAGCGAAACATGCATTATTGATTTTAATTACCTCCCTAGTCCCCTTTGTCCATGGCCGTAGCCCGGTTTCGATTTATCATGTATGGCTAGGCATGGTCCCACCGCGGCACTTACTTGTAGAGCAGTGGTTCTCAACCTTTTTTGGTCCGTGCCCCCCTCACCATATTGTCAAAACGTCATTCCCCCCCCCCCTTTTTTTTTTCGTATTTCCTACCTAAAAATTTGGCCCGTGCCCCCTTTCGCCATATTTTCAGAACGTCATTCCGCCCTTTCATATTTCCTACCTAAAAATCTCGCCCCCGCCCCTACACAGTATACGTAATAATGGAAGCTAAATTTAATAGCACATACTAAAACAAGTCTAGACGTCCACATAAAACATGATTGATTGATTGATTTAGGAACCGACATCACAGCATTCGGGGCATTCCCATAAGCGCTCCGTCCCCATCCTCAGCAGCCAGCGAAGAGTTCCAACACTAATAGTACCAGTAGCAATCTGATTATATGTCCGTCTCGCCTTTCCTCTGAGCGTTGATCGTCGGCCAGATCCCCTCGTCACCCCTCGCTGTCGCATTCTTGCCAGACCATGGTGATCCATTTGCTCCTCTGAGGTGTACACATGCTCCCACAAGGTCGAAACCACATCTGCTTTGTCATGCATCAATACTCCACCAAGTTTTGCCGAGCCAGCCAATCTGTCCGCCAGTTCATTCCCAAGCACACCAGCATGCCCCGGAGAAAAGATCCAGACGATGCTTGTCACCCGTGACTTCCGAAGTGAAGAAGCCACTCTGCACGAAGCCTGCCTGTCCTCACCCTACTCAGCATGCTTTCTGAGTCAGTTACAATCACGGTGTGTGTGTGTGTGTGTGTGTGTGTGTGTGTGTGTGTGTGTGTGTGTGTGTGTGTGTCGTATTCTCCATCCAGCGGAAAGCTGCACTGACCGCCTCCACCTCCATTCTTAAGCTAGATGTTGTGGTATCATATATCAGGCTCTCCTGCACCAAACGTTGACCATTGGCTTTTGCTAAGAACCCCCAGGCACTTCTCCTACCTCTCAACACCGACCCATCTGTGTAGATAATCACATCACCTGAAAGAGCATTATCCTGAATTACTTGCTGGATTTCCACTTCCGTGGCCCCTGCTGGCCACTCTCTGCGCTCCCGGCTTAATGTGATTATAACTCTGCACAAGTCTGCAGCTCCGCTGACACTCTGACCCACTCTTCTCCTCTCCTAATGTTCTCCAAGGGGCACACTTGCCTGATCGTATCCTCCGCCTGAGCCATCCATGATTTCCCTCTTATCAGTCGCTGACCCTTAACTGCGTCCAGCGCCTCATGCAACGGGTGATCTGTGTCTGCATCTACTCTGAGGTATGCCTTCGCCTGCATCACCTTGAGCCTACCTGCAACAGACGGCAAACCAAAGATGTAACGCATACACACAAGTGGGGTGTCTATGGTGCATCCCAGAATGACTCGCATCGCTTCGTTCTGTATGCGCTCTAATTTCACCAGCTGACTCTTTGAGACAGTGAGCAGTCCTAGTCCATAATCAATCACTGAGAGGATCAAGTGCTGGTATAGTGTGAAAAGCATTCTCTGCTCTGTGTCCATTGCAGCCATAGTTTTAAGTGCATTGAGTCCCTTTTGAGACCTTGTCACAACCGTCTCCACATGGTCCTTGAAGGACAAGCTCCTGTCAAATGTGATTCCCAGATACTTCAGTTTGTTCTCTCTGTTGACGTTTCTGCCATCTATCGCGAGGCTTGGGACATCAGCTTTCACAATCCTGTTGTCCTGAGAGCACCACAAAACAGCTGCCTTTTCTGGGTGGATGACAGCACTCATTTCAGTGCACCAGTCAATCACATTGTCTACTGTTGCCTGTAGCCCCTGGCCACATGATTTGTGGGTCTACTTACTTTATAAATTGGATTTTAGAAGGGTGAGGCGTACAGAAGCGTACAGTATGAAGGGAAAAACAATATCAAGTAATCGGTTCTTGTATTAACGCGATCTTGAAACAATCTTAATCCCCCCCCCCCGGGAAACCCTGAAATTCCCCCCTGGAGGGGGTGGGGGACTTTCCCCACCGGTTGAGAACCACTGTTGTAGAGGGTCTTTTTTGCAAGAGGTTTAGAGTCGAGGTGGGAAAAGTGGGTCTGTCTGTCTGTCCGTCTGTCTGTCTGTCTGTCTGTCTGTCTGTCTGTCTGTCTGTCTGTCTGTCTGTCTGTCTGTCTGTATCTCTCTCCGAGAGAGAGAGAGAGAGAGAGAGAGAGAGAGAGAGAGAGAGAGAGAGAGAGAGAGAGAGAGAGAGAGAGAGAGAGAGAGAGAGAGAGAGCTCTAATCTCTAATCTCCATACCTCTTTGTGTATGCATGTATTAGAAATACAATTTGAACATCACGTCACCCGATTGGTAACTGAGATATGGCAATGCATGAACTATGTTCCCATTACTATTCCCGATTACTTATAGAAGTGATAACACCCACCATAATTCATTACATTAATCTTCTCTTGACCAGGCGGTCCAAGCCTTGGGCACGGCCATCTTCGAGGCTCTGGATTACGGAATCGACCCGTCAGAGGAGCGTCAGCTGAGTCAGGAGTTGGAGACTCTCATTGTGACCATGACCAACGCTGACAACTCGCTAGAGTTTGACCCGGACTCCCAGAACGCCGACGACGAGGGCATTGAGAAGGATGCAGACATTGAGCCTCGCTGTACAATTCTGGACGTGGTTAGGGTAAGTTTGTGGATAGTAGTGGACGAATCACATGACAGCCAGCAGAGACAAATCTTCTTCTTCTTCTTCTTCTTCTTCTTCTTCTTCTTCTTCTTCTTCTTCTTCTTCTTCTTCTTCTTCTTCTTCTTCTTCTTCTTCTTCTTCTTCTTCTCCAGCACCCCCACCACATCTCTTCCTCTACTACCACAACCACCACCATTATTACTAATACCACTGCTACTACTACAACTACTGCTGGTACAACAACAACAAAAACTACTACTACTACTACTACTACTACTACTACTACTACTACTACTACTACTACTACTACTACTACTACTACTACTACTACTACTACTACTACTACTACTGGTACTACTACTACTGCTGCTGCTGCTGCTGCTGTAACTACTACTACTACTACTACTACTACTACTACTACTACTACTACTACTACTACTACTACTACTACTACTACTACTACTACTACTACTATTGCTGCTGCTGCTGCTGTAACTAATACTAATACTACTACTACTACTACTACTACTACTACTACTACTACTACTACTACTACTACTACTACTACTACTACTACTACTACTACTACTACCACCTTTACTACCTTTACTACTGAAATAAAACGTTTTTCCGTCTGTAAACTTTCCCTTTAAAAACAATATTCTACCGCTCTGTCGCTGAGGGGACACGTTTCGTGAAAGTCAGCTACGCCTACCTCCACCGATGTGTTTGACAGCAACCCACTTCAGCCCTGATAATAGAGCCCAGCTTATCGCTACACTGTCGTTAGCTGAGATCATCTGTTTTGTTCTGATTAGCTTCAGGTCGGCTAACTGGCGTATGTGGCCTAGGAGTAGTGAATTCAGTTTCACAATGCGACACACTTGGTTCGGAGTCAGCCGCTGGAGATTTGGATGCAGGCCGCTAGCGTTTATTCTCATAATAGTATAAGCGTCGCCGTTCAAAAAGCAATGGCAAACATAAGATGAAAACAGCGACTCGGTAAAGGAACGGGAATTCGGTCGAAATGTCCCTATTAGTATTATGGTGTTGTGTTCATGTGTCGAATTTCCCAGTCACATTTCACATTCTGTCGTGGTTAATATGTGTGTGTTACAGCGGCTACAAAATGATTGTTTGGTCACATTATGAGAAGATAAAAACTAGAACAAGAAACGGTAAGATTTGTGGAAATAATTGAGTTGAGTTGGGCTAAGAACAGAACTGACATCATTGCACTCGGAAAATTCCTACACGCGCTCCGTCCCCTCGTGCAACAGCCAGCGAAGAGTCACACTACTAATCGTTCCCACCACCATCTGATTGAAAGTTCTCCTGGTCTTCCCTCTCAGTTTTGAGATTCTACCAGAATCCCTGCGAATCTCTGGCAATCTCACCCTTTCCATATACGACTTCTTAATCTGTTCGCCCACCTTCTGCACCTGATCCCACAGGCGCACGAACACCTCTCCCTTGTCCATAGGTAATCTACTATCAAGAGGTGCATTCCCGTGGAAAGACAGATAGAGTAAGATAGTGAGAGAAAATTCTTGACAGTCTTGTGTCATGGCACGGAAGGGAGGTAACACATGAATTGATCCATGAGATCGGAGATCATAATTTGTGAAGAAGCACGATGGCCCACGCCAGACTGCAAGGCACTTGATGATGATGATGTTAAGCGTAAGGGTAAGCGATCTCTTTTCACGTCAAGAGGGATGTTGGGTTTATGGGATGTTCCCCATATCTTGGATCAGTCGGCATTCGGTATGGGATGTGTTCTATATCGTGCCGGCTGCCTTTATTTCTTTTTTTCCATTTAACTTCCTGGTAGGCATTGTAGGCCGGTACGACATGGGAGCCAGATCAACGAACAAATTCCACGAGGGGAATAGGTGGTACACTTGAGGTAACACATGAATTGATCCATGACGTCGGAGATCATCATTTGTGAAGAAGCACGATGGCCCACGCCATACGGCAAGGCACGAGTTAGAGTAGGGGTAAGCGATCGGAGAGGCAGACTTGCTACCCTGTGCCCTACTGCAGCTGTCTTTCATCATCAACTTTGAGCTATAGCCTACATTGTTTGTCGTGATGACGTGGACCAGGCCTTAGGTTCGTACCGAAATATAATCAGCGTTGCCAGTGGTGGGTTGTGCTCAACCTTTAAATCTCAAATCCCGGGAAAAAACCAAATAAATCAATATTCTAGTATGATAATTTGGTCGCGTCTAGCGAGAGCGGCGTGGTTACACACCCGCCTCACACGCCAGTGAATCGGAGTTCGATCCCGGGCTCAGTCAGGGAAAGGCACTACTGACGAGCTCAAACGAGAGCGAAACTCGTGTCTAGTGCTTCTAATCTGACAAGGCCCAAGGTTCGTACCGGAATACGATCAGCGTTGCCAGTAGTGGGTTGTGCTCAATCTTCAAACCCCAAATCCCGAAACAACGAAATCAATCAATAATGAGCATTGTCGATAAGCGTGGACAGTCATGGTTTGCCATCTTACACGGTCACCGGAGCCGTGGATCAGCTCTGTGTTCTTGTCTCGACTGTGCCATGTGGACAAGCCATCCAGATATTCATCTCTTTGCCGTCTCTCTGGTCCTGTCCCTCTAGTTGTCATTAATTTTCTAGTTTATTTCTACTCACAACGTGCCCACAAAGTTTTGACTGCCTATGTATGATTCCTCTAATCAGTTTGCGGTTTTAATTTATTGTAGAACTGCCTCAATCATGGTTCTTTCCGTCTATGTTATTCTTTACATTTACCTCAGATGCCACATTTCCACTTTCATCAGATATTTTTCAGCTGGTCTGCTGTATGCATCCTGCAAATTATGTTGTTAAAACGACAAATGTTTGCTTGCCACCTGTATATGCCCGTCAGTTCTGTTGTTGCGACGCATGACTGCTTGCGCTCTGTATGTATTCTGTACATTCTGTTGTTACAACAAATGTCTGCTTGCTCCATGTATGCATGCCTGTAAATTATGTTGTTACAACAAATGTCTGCTTGCTCCATGTATGCATGCCTGTAAATTATGTTGTTACAACGACAAATGTTTGCTTGCCACCTGTATATGCCCGTCAGTTCTGTTGTTGCGACGCATGACTGCTTGCGCTCTGTATGTATTCTGTACATTCTGTTGTTACAACAAATGTCTGCTTGCTCCATGTATGCATGCCTGTAAATTATGTTGTTACAACGACAAATGTCTGCTTACACCCTGTATGCATGCCTATACATTTTGTTGTTAAACAGGCAAGTGTCTGGTTATCCCCCAAGGCTGGATATGCGAGATATTTTGACTAGCGTTGGAGAATGTGTCGGGGTGTCCTCAACTCTCCAGATCTTAAAATAGATACCAGGCATTGATCTGAGCTGTCAGGAAAACGCTGTGGGGAAACGGTGGTGATGGTTGCTCTTTTCTAGATTAAACCTCACATACACGCCCGCGCTCACACACCCCCACAAACACACAGATTTTATAGAGTTGTGCACACACACAGAAGTATATGTGCGAGTAGAAGTATTACAGTTGTTGTGGTAACACATTGTTACAAAGATTAAAGAGAAACCATAGACAACTGAAATGTAGTATTTGGTAGAAAACTTGAAGTCCTGTAACGACTCAATCAATTAGGTGTCGCCTGCTCAACGAAGGCTGCCTGCAATAGATCTCCAACACTGTTTATCCCCTTGATTGAACATTCTGTTAGACTGCTGTTCGTCTATCTCTTGATGTTATCTTTCCACTGGTATCGATATCTATCTCCTGCTTGCTTGCATTCGAGCTTACCAGTATGGTTTTTATAAGAGTGTTATGTCTTTTAACATGGTCGAAACATTTCACTTGCCTCTTTTATTTCTTTCATCTATTTTCTTTTCATTCCCAGTTTTTATAGAACTTCTGTATTTGATTGTTGTGGTTTCCATGAAATACGACATATTCTTCTGTATATTTACATCTCCAAGGCCTTTATTCGACGTTCTAATTGCTTATTCATTGTCCAGGCTTCTGCGTCATTTAGTAGTGTTAAGTATATATAACATTTGACAACTAAAATCTATTATTTTAAGATTGTATCCACAAAAATCCTGAACAATAAACAATTATCACTCCATGTTCAGTCTTAAACAAATATGAATAACGAAGATATAACCAGTAGATTTATTGCCTGACATTTCGCTGCATCTCGCCAGGTACAAACGGAAAAAAATCACACAACATAAACTAAAGTATTTATTTAAATACTTCAAACTGAAATATACATCACTCGTATTCACACTGTAATTGCAGTGGTCTACCACGGGAATTTTAAACTGACAATCATGTCTTTCTGTTTGCACAAAAATGGCTTCTGTAAATTAATGGTGATTGCTTCTGTTGCCTTTACATGCGAACATTTTGTGTCTATCAATTACATTACCGGTTTCCAAAATGTGCCGTCCAATCAATGATATCGGACGTTTGTTGTGTGTCGGCTTGCCCAGGTTCCCATGATCTTTGTGTATTATATATATATATATATATATATATATATATATATATATATATATATATATATATATATATATATATATATATATATATATATATATATATAAACAAATATGGCAGCAGCCTACTTCATTCCTCCTCAACGTATATGGTAATGTCACAAACCTGAAACTGACTTCTACTTTGGTTAGGGACAATACCACGAAGGTCTGAGTGACAATGAGGAAGAACACGATTATAGATATCATCCCGTACCATCCTCTACATGCTCATCATGTACTTCTTCATATCCTTTGCAGACGGCCACTTTCATTACGGCTATCCCAATAGATTCTGGATCCTCTACCAGTTCCCCTGCCTCATGCATGTTTATGCCCAAGATGTCTTCGGTGTCCCGTGTCCTTCCTGCTGGACCCTGCTTCTTCTTCCCGGCACCATGCCTTCCATCGAGCCACTGTGGCGTTATTTGTGTGTGTATGTGTGTGTGCGTGTGTGTGTGTGTGCTTGCGTGCTTTCGCGCGCGTGCGTGTGTGTGTGTGTGGCCGTGGCCGCCACATTATTTCAGTTTTCGAGAACTTGATTCTCTTTATGAGCTGTTTTTTTTTTTTTTGTATATCTCTGCTTGCCTAGTCGCTAGAATGCCGGATTCTCTTTCAGGAGACCTGGGTTCGAATCCTCGCTAAGGTGTGGAATTGTTTATGTCCGGCGCAAAAAGACAACTCTAACCTGCACTGTTCGCTGCGACTGCACTAGACTGGCAGCCTTAATTCCTAAGGCTCAAGACACCCCTGTCCTACACCGCAAGGTACTATCTAGGCAGTAAATGACAGACAGTATTTTTTTATGTCCAGATTTGGTAGAATATCGGTCATTTTCTTTTTCTTGGTCCACAATAGTCTAAGAATTTTTCGATACCTTTATTCAGCAGCCCTGGTTTTCTTCGTGAATAAAATATAAACATTCTAACATTACGCAAAGTAGTGCAGCTTTACATAGCAGAATTATGACACATACAGGACGTTGAGGCGATTAGCCTTCATCAGCAAACAAACACATTCACAAAACACAACATATAGTCAAGGAGATCTCCTGTAACTACATCAAAACGTCACGACAAGACGTGATGAACAAAAAAGATGAAAAAATGAAAGCAATGAAGAGAAAATGAAAATTGGAAAAAATGTTCGTACTTACCTCAGAATTCCGAGCTATGTGTTCTGTAAATATGTTTTTTGTAAAGCAAACAATATAAAATAACAGGAAGTAATGTAGCTTTACAGAACAGAATTACGGAAAACACAGAGCATCACAACCAGGTATTCTGAGATAAATAGCACGTTTCTTCCCCTTAAATTTCATTTTTCATTTTCTTTTCATTTTTCTCATGTTTTCACCCTTTCTTATGCCTTAATGTAATCACCGTAGTGTCTTCTCCTTGATTATATGTTGTGTTTTGTGCATGTATTTATTTGCTGATGAAGGCTAGTTGGCCCAACGTCCTGTGTTTTCCGTATTCTGTTATGTAAAGCTGCATCACTTTGTGTTATTTTATATTGTTTACATTTCCAGAGCTTTACCGCAGTGCTACTAATTTTGCGTGTGGATGTAAAACAAAACGGTTTTGCTTTGTTTATCTCTTTGATCAAAGAGTATGATGTGTGTGTGTGTGTGTGTGTGTGTGTGTGTGTGTGTGTGCGTGTGTGTGTGTGTGTGCGCGCGCGCGTGTGTGTTTTGTGTGTGTGTGTGTGTGGAAGATCACTGTCACTGCACCTCCTTCATTACTCCACATATCACTCAAGACGAATCTCAGCACAGTGCGCAAACCCCGTATCGCCAGCGAAGATCACACGTTGCTACAAATATTCTTTTATGAGTAGGTTTTCTGATTTTGAAATTTAACATTAACTCTAATCCCGAAACAACCAAATAAATCAAATTTAATATTGACTGCGGCTTATTGGGTCTGCTGGATTTGTAACAGTCGAGGAATTGATGCGTGCAAACGGACGACCGAGTTTTCGCCCTTGGCTGAGAAAGCTGGACGTCAGTCTACTTCCTTAGGATCAGAGGGGGTATACCATTTGAATTGTGTAAGAATCGACCGTCCTTTCCTTGAATAGAGCCAGGTCTGCTGCAACAACTATAGTCGGACACTGTAACTCAGCACTTACTGTTTGCAGAAGTTAGTTACATAACCTTGTACACGATGTTGCAATCAACCCCAGTATTTATTTGTTACTTGTAATTTGCTAGGCGTTGTTACATTCAGAAGTTTGCCATTGATTTCTGAATATCGAGACTCATACCATTGAAATCGCCGGCTCCATGGCCGAGGGGTTAGCAGCTTTTCCCGTAACCCCGAATACTCTCGTGGTTGACGTGAGCGCACGAGAATTGGAAGCGGTTCGAGTCGCGCCAGTGACATGAGAGTATGGATCCGGTCGCTCAGAAAGTCGTGGCGTGCTTATGAGCGTAATCTAGCCTAGGAATCAACATACAGCTGAAAGATGCTGATATCGACCACAATATCCTGAAACGGGATGGAAATGCGGGGGAACAAAAATACCATTGAAGTCGACGTGAAGCTGTCTGCTCCCAAATCACCTGCGACTAATTTCGAGCCTTCGACTCAGTATGTCGGTGAATTGTGAAACTGCCTCCAGTAACCCCTAAGCCACAGGCGCCGAGTCCAACAAAAACAACAACAACAACAACTACTACTACTACTACTACTACTACTACTACTACTACTACTACTACTACTACTACTACTACTACTACTACTACTACTACTACTACTACTACTACTACTACTACTACTACTACTACTACTACTACTAGTGTAACGTGCGTGTGTTTATGCAAAACTGGGATGAGTGTACTAGCTAAGTATTTTATAATACTATCAAGGGAGTCTCTGTGGCGAAGTGGTCAAACCGTTTGACTCGTGCTCCGAAGGTTGTGGGTTCGATTCTGGGCTGCGTCCTTCAGTGTACGAGTTAAGTGTTTCGGAGACTCCTGTGGGTCGTCGCCAAAAGCTACGGAGTTCGTGCCTTGTGCGATGCTTTCCGTGCTGCGGAAAGAGACCGAGCCATATGGGATAAAACCCGGTGCAATGAAGTCTGCCCTGTCGACTTTTAATCGACTTTTATAATACTATCAAGGTTAACTGGGTCAAAGAAGAAGATGCAGATGTGAGGTCAGTAGGGTTAATCACAATCTTAAACAAACTGGTGTACTCCCAGACATGGTAATGGTTAAGGCACGTACACATCAATATAAATCGTCAGCTAATGGTGGGGGGATGGGGGGGGGGGGGTGTCCTAAACAACGGGTTAGGATATAACGTACTTGTCTAGAGTAAAATCACCTGTGGGAAGGTGAATCGTGCTAGTCGACGAAGAAACACAGGAAAATTCTAAATGTAATTTTCATGGGAACTGATAAGTAGAATCAAGGGTTAAATTATGTTTCTTGGGAGGTCCGGGAAGAGGGGGTAAAGAGAGAATTATAGGCAGTGGATTTTGGGCTGAGTGAGGGGCACCAGCCAAGATTGTGACATTCAGAGTAGAGTTGAGTTATGGCGGAGTTAGGGACAACTTCGCCAGGTGGCTCTCAGACAAGTGGAGTCCTGAGGCTTAGCGAGCTATTATGTGCATGGGCTAAGGGAGAAATCTCAACCAGGCTTTCAGTGAGTTCGGACGCGAGAAATCGTCCTAGGCAATTCAGTGGTTAGAGCTGAGTCCAAATAGAAGAGACTCAGAGGAGGTGGTAAGATTCACGGACGGTGAAGAGTCCGGAACAGTGTATCGTGCGAGGCCAGCAGACGGCAATAGTGTGGTCGCAGGAGCTTACTGTGTTATATTCTAATCTGAGTGTGTTGGACAGGCGCTTATGAAATCTTGATAGCTTTCACTGTTGAATTGTTCCTGAAGAGTGTTATAGCAAATAGTGTGTTTCGAATTAAAATAGTATGTGCGCAGACTCGTGTTCTGTATTGATTCATCATTGTTGAGCAGTCGTCTGAGACAATATTCACACTGACATCCTCTAGACACAACCACAGCCACTTCTGTCTGTCATCACCTTGTGACTACTACTACTACTACTACTACTACTACTACTACTACTACTACTACTACTACTACTACTACTACTACTACTACTACTACTACTACTACTACTACTACTTCTGCTGCTACTACTACTACTACTACTACTACTACTACTACTACTACTACTACTACTACTACTACTATAGACACACAGCAGTTGTTTCCCAGTTGCCATTGTACATACTGAACTGGGTTTTCAAAGGCGTGTCTTCAAGTGCCTTCCCAATGACTCACCTACCATTTACAATTATTCCCATATCGGTGTTATCACAGAGATAAGAAGTACAGTGAATGAATACTCCGTGCCCCAGAAACACCTGTCGCAGTAACACTATGTCCTGACGGCATTTGTTGTCGTCTTGACTGCGGCGTTGTCACTACCATTCTGTCTGATTCATCCAGGGTTGTGGTGTACCGGAGTGGATGTCCAGTAGGGGCCGGATAGTTGGTTGCAGATAAGGAAATAAGTAGAAGTTGATTATTCTAGAGTTAAAACGTTAACACGTATTGATGGGTGCTCGTAGAGAAGAAGAATGAGCAACCGAAGGATACACTGGACATAAATGTTGCCTGTTCGTTGCCGGGCGTGGCGATCAGCGCAGGTTGAATTCTGAGACAAGTTTACGTTCAGTAGTTTGCTATTGCCGCTCTCCGTGGCGAAGGCCTTACGGACGCGCCTCGTAATCCCGTATACCCGCGTCCGAAACACAGCTGCGCGCGATTTGGCTGCAGACCCCGTTGCGTTGGTTTTGCGTTGGTATCGGTGCCGTTTGTTCAGGAAGCAATGGCAAACTACTGAACCTAAACTTGCCAAGAGATGTTAACGGCAGAAATGCTGGTGTTGACTGCGATATCCTGTAAAAAGAAAAGGATATGCAAATAAAGAGAGATAAAAAAAAAGTTTGTTATTGCTTTCTGAACAAGAAGTCAACGTTTCCAACTGAGCGGTTTAGAACATGACCCCGCCACGAGCGTGCGGATAGTTTAATGAGCGAGCGCTCTTAACAGCAAACACTTAATGTTTGGACACCTGGGTTTGAGTCTGCCTGTTTGTCTGTCCCCCCCCCCCCCCCTACAAAAGGTGTATTTGGAGGTGTCACCATGTTTTAAACAGCCGTCGACGATTTGGCAGCAGAAGAACTTTTTTTTTATGGTATGAGTGCCGGTCGTTCAGAAAGCAATGGTAAACTTGCCCAGGAATCACGAACAGCCAAATAACGCTAGGATTGACTGCTACGTCCTGTTAATGAAATGCAACATATTTTAACCAGATTTTAGAACGCGCTACATGTTCTTTGCAAGAAGTTGCGATCAACCCCACGTTGACCTTCCAGGCAATTTTGCGTTCATTAGTTTACCATTGCTTTCTGAGCGAGAACACACGTCGGACTGTCTGGTGTACGGAATGAACTTACTATCTGACTGTCAACACACAGGAAGATTACGCGCGTGTGCGTTAAATGTATCAGCCACGCTGTACTCTGCCACCAAGTAGATATCCAAGTAAAGGTGATATTGGGCGGACCATGGAATAGGAAAGAATTCGAATCCATAATTTGCACGTCTCAGATATTGTATTTTTAACCTAGCGTTGTGGCTTAACTACAAAAGCGGGCGCACTAGACAACATAAACATTTATAGAAGCAGGGATTAGAGGACACAGTAGACAACATAAAAAGCGAAAGCTACAGTTACTGACCGGGATTCGAACCTGTCACACCCTATATCGAGGCGCTGTCGTCATTTGAAGGTGACAAGTTCGAATCCCGGTCGGTAAGTATAGCTTTCGCTTTTTATGTTGTCTACTGCGTCCTCTAATCCCTGCTTCTTTCCTACTTCTATGAGCGTCAAACATTAAATGTGTGTTTATTTATGAACTGTCTTGGTGGTCTCAAAGGGTTCCCCACTTGATACTACAAGGGGCGTGGGTAGAACATTGGCTAGCACTCCTATCTCCGGCCGGGTGGCCATGTGTTCGAATCTCCACCGAAGAGGTGTAAAAAAGAGACTTGGGCTTCCAGGTCGAAGCAGCCTACAATGAGTACCAGACAATACTGTGGGAAGTCAAGGCGGCTCACGTAATTTTGACCTCACTATCCATGTAATGCCGATTGCTCTACAACAGTGGTTCTCAACCGGTGGGGGAATTCTCCCCCACCCCCCACCCCAGCGGGGAATTTTAAGGTTTCCATTGGGGGAGGGGGGAGGGAATTTAGACCACAGATTGGCAGACTCAAAATGGCTTCAGGCACAATATCCTGGTTTTCTGTTGAACGTTTTCTTTGATGAAGCACAATTTTCTGGCATTCTGGTATCGTGTATTAAGTGACAATTCTTTGACGTTTTAACTGTTTGTTTATTGTAATATGATAAATTTGGTGTGTTAATAAAATATTGTGAATATAAACAATGCACCTTTTGGGGCTGGCAGTTTTGGAAGGAGGAAGGGGGGGGGGGGTGAATTCTAATTCTTTCATTCGCTGGAAAGGGAGGAATAACATTTAGGCATATGGTGAACGGGTGCATGGGCCAAAAAAGGTTGAGAACCACTGGCCTATAAACATACAGTGCCAATGCGATATTGCCGAAAAGGCGTGGAAAAGGACTCATACATACGAGAGGGGAACGAGAAGTAAGGTAAGCACAACAGGGAAGAAGGCAGATTGGAAGCTTATAGAGCTTTGACTGAAAGTACACGCACATCCATCCTTGTACAGCAGGGGAGTTGTGTCCGATGCCCAAACATATTTGAGAAATACAAGAATGGAAGTGGGCGCATTAAAGGATCAAGGAGGAATGCCCGGCTCTCTTTCCCCTTCCTCTCCTGGCATGCGACGCCCGTGTCGTTCATTTGTGGGCTCTTCTTGACAACGCGGAGATCGATCGCAGCTCAGTTTGTTAGACTGTCTCTCCTAACTTTATTTTTTCTTGGTGCTGGAATTGAGGTTAAACGAAACAGCAGACATCCTCTTTCGTTTTGTTATAGCCGAAGTTGAGCTGACTCTCTCTCTCTCTCTCTCTCTCTCTCTCTCTCTCTCTCTCTCTCTCTCTCTCTCTGTGTCTGTCTTTGTCTGTCTCTGTATCTGTCTGTCACTGTCTGTATCTGTCTGTCTGTCAATGTCTGTCTATCTCTCTCTTTCTGTCTGTCCCTCCGTATCTGTCTGACTCTGTGTCTCTGTCTCTCTCTGTCTCTCTCTCTGTCCCTCTGTGTGTGTGTCTTTGTCCCTCTGTGTGTCTGTCTTTGTCTGTGTCTGTCTGTCTCTGTAGCTGTCTGTCACTGTTTGTCGCAGTAAACTGTCCTCTACGTGGATATTTTGTATGACATTATGTGATAATTATATTCAATATATTTTGACCTTTCCCATATAGCCACATTGTTTGATAATTGTGTCGACTGTTTGGGTCTTTCCCCACATTGAATCAGTGTTATAAGATAGGGGGGAGGAGGTGGCGGCGGCAGCATTGGTAGGAATGTAGCCATGTTTATTAAGATGAGAAGATTGGGGAATTGTAGTATTAAAAAACTTACAGCTGACGACCGGATGAGTCTCACAAACTACAGCTGACAACCGGATGAGTCTCACAAACTACAGCTGACGACCGGATGAGTCTCACAAACTACAGCTGACGACCGGATGAGTCTCACAAACTTACAGCTGACAACCGGATGAGTCTCACAAACTACAGCTGACGACCGGATGAGTCTCACAAACTTACAGCTGACAACCGGATGAGTCTCACAAACTACAGCTGACGACCGGATGAGTCTCACAAACTACAGCTGACGACCGGATGAGTCTCACAAACTTACAGCTGACGACCGGATGAGTCTCACAAACTTACAGCTGACAACCGGATGAGTCTCACAAACTACAGCTGACAACCGGATGAGTCTCACAAACTACAGCTGACGACCGGATGAGTCTCACAAACTTACAGCTGACGACCGGATGAGTCTCACAAACTTACAGCTGACAACCGGATGAGTCTCACAAACTAGCAGACATCCTCTTTCGTTTTGTTATAGCCGAAGTTGAGCTGACTCTCTCTCTCTCTCTCTCTCTCTCTCTCTCTCTCTCTCTCTCTCTCTCTCTCTCTCTCTCTCTCTCTGTGTCTGTCTTTGTCTGTCTCTGTATCTGTCTGTCACTGTCTGTATCTGTCTGTCTGTCAATGTCTGTCTATCTCTCTCTTTCTGTCTGTCCCTCCGTATCTGTCTGACTCTGTGTCTCTGTCTCTCTCTGTCTCTCTCTCTGTCCCTCTGTGTGTGTGTCTTTGTCCCTCTGTGTGTCTGTCTTTGTCTGTGTCTGTCTGTCTCTGTAGCTGTCTGTCACTGTTTGTCGCAGTAAACTGTCCTCTACGTGGATATTTTGTATGACATTATGTGATAATTATATTCAATATATTTTGACCTTTCCCATATAGCCACATTGTTTGATAATTGTGTCGACTGTTTGGGTCTTTCCCCACATTGAATCAGTGTTATAAGATAGGGGGGAGGAGGTGGCGGCGGCAGCATTGGTAGGAATGTAGCCATGTTTATTAAGATGAGAAGATTGGGGAATTGTAGTATTTAATTTGTAACAGATGATATATATATATATATATATATATATATATATATATATATATATATATATATATATATATATATATCATCTTCCACTTCTGCCGTCAAGCGTCGTTGGGAGAGGAATAATCTGCGCTCCAACGCCCGGTGGGCGGCACTTGATAGTGTCATTCCGTGTAATTTTACAATGTCTTTGATGTCGTCAATCCATTTTCTTCTCCTCCCCTGTCTCTCTGTCTGTCTGTCTGACTGTCTGTCTGTCTCTCTCTTTCTCTCTCCCCCCCCCCCTCCCTTCTGTGTCACCGCAACCAGGTCTTAGGTATTTCATTGTCAGCTATCAACGTAAAACCATCCCCTCAACCGTGAAAGTTTTAGCCTGCGATACCATATTCCAAATAGGCCAACAATACAACACTTAGAATTACTGTGTGTTGAAAGCATTATCCGAATATGACACCATTCCTTCGGTTTCACACTTGGACGACAGCATTGGTCACGGAGTTGCCAGAAACGCTTTCACGTGTTATGGTAGCTTGTAAGCTTGCACCGTACTTCACGGTTCTCGGATTAATAATATGTATGTGTCTGTCGGCTAATTCACCAGGCCTCGATGTGTACATACTTGAAGTTCTCGAGTGTTCTATAGAGTGTATTGCTTGCCAAAGGAATTTCTTGTGGTCCGGCAAGCGGTGGAGTATTCCAAAACGCAAGGTTGACATTTCACACGATCTCCAGTTAACTGGTTTATCAGGGGAAAAAAAAAAAAGGGGGGGGGGGTGTGTGTGTGCGTTCGTGCGTGTGCGTGTATGTGTGATAGGGAGGCGGGCGGGGGGGGGGGGCCTTTGTACAAACACACCTGCACAACAATAGCCGGTTAGCCACGCCCTGGGTCCCTCGACAAGAGGTTGAGTATTTCAGGCTTTGTGTTGGTGGAGACAGCGGGTGACAGGGATGTCTTTGATGCTGTCTGGGCACTGTTTGTTGTCTTTAAGCATGACTTTCACAATCTCTCTCTCTCTCTCTCTCTCTCTCTCTCTCTCTCTCTCTCTCTCTCTCTCTCTCTTTCTCTCCCTCTCTCGCCGTGTCTCGTTCTGTCAGTCTGTCTCTTTACGTCTCTCTCTCTCTCTCTCTCTCTCTCTCTCTCTCTCTCTCTCTCTCTCTCTCTCTCTTTCGGTATCTCTATCCCCTCTTTCTCTCTGTATGGCTCGTATCTTTCCATACCTCTCTGTCTCCCGCCCTCCCTCTATCTTTCTCTAGCTCACTCTCTCGTTCTGTGCCAGTCTCTCTCTCTTTCTCTCTCTCTCCCTCTCTCTGCCGTGTCAGTCTCTCTCTCTCTCTTTCTCCCTCTCTCTGATGTGTCAGTCTCTCTCTCTCTCTCTCTCTCTCTCTCTCTCTCTCTCTCTCTCTCTCTGTCTGTGCGCGTTGAGTGTCATCCAGACCCTCCGCTTGCCACTATCTGAATACGTACCAACAATAGGACAGATACACTATAGCGTGAGAATGATGTGATGGTTGGTTATCCCGCAAGGATAACTCTTATGAACTACAGCTGGGCGGTTTAATAAATTCTAATGAACTACAGCGGAAAGTTTTAACTCTAATGAATAATCGTTGATGGATACATCAGTGCTACTGAACTAAAGCTGCCGACTGGATAAACACGAGTGAACTGTATTTGGCGGATAAATCAGCAATAATGAACTAAAGTTGACTATTGGATAACTCGAAATGAACCACAGTTAGTGGTTTAATAAACTCTAATGAACTACAGCTGGCAGTTTAGATGAACTCGAATGAACTACAATTGACGACCGGATAAATCTAACAAATAACAGCTGGCGACCAGATAAATCTCACAAATAACAGCTGGCGACCAGATAAATCTCATAAACTACAGCTGGCGGTTTATGTTAACTCTAATGAAGTACAGCTAGCTACGGGATAAAGCTCACAAACTACACCTTCCGGTTTCGGTGAACTCTATGAGCTACATTTGACGACCGGATGAGTCTCACAAACTACAGCTGACGACCGGATGAGTCTCAGAAACTTACAGCTGACGACCGGATGAGTCTCACAAACTACAGCTGACGACCGGATGAGTCTCACAAACTTACAGCTGACGACCGGATGAGTCTCACAAACTACAGCTGACGACCGGATGAGTCTCACAAACTTACAGCTGACGACCGGATGAGTCTCACAAACTACAGCTGACAACCGGATGAGTCTCACAAACTACAGCTGACGACCGGATGAGTCTCACAAACTACAGCTGACGACCGGATGAGTCTCACAAACTTACAGCTGACAACCGGATGAGTCTCACAAACTACAGCTGACGACCGGATGAGTCTCACAAACTTACAGCTGACAACCGGATGAGTCTCACAAACTACAGCTGACGACCGGATGAGTCTCACAAACTACAGCTGACGACCGGATGAGTCTCACAAACTTACAGCTGACGACCGGATGAGTCTCACAAACTTACAGCTGACAACCGGATGAGTCTCACAAACTACAGCTGACAACTGGATGAGTCTCACAAACTACAGCTGACGACCGGATGAGTCTCACAAACTTACAGCTGACGACCGGATGAGTCTCACAAACTTACAGCTGACAACCGGATGAGTCTCACAAACTACAGCTGACAACCGGATGAGTCTCACAAACTACAGCTGACAACCGGATGAGTCTCACAAACTTACAGCTGACAACCGGATGAGTCTCACAAACTACAGGTGACAACCGGATGAGTCTCACAAACTACAGCTGACGACCGGATGAGTCTCACAAACTTACAGCTGACAACCGGATGAGTCTCACAAACTACAGCTGACAACCGGATGAGTCTCACAAACTACAGCTGACGACCGGATGAGTCTCACAAACTACAGCTGACAACCGGATGAGTCTCACAAACTACAGCTGACGACCGGATGAGTCTCACAAACTACAGCTGACGACCGGATGAGTCTCACAAACTACAGCTGACAACCGGATGAGTCTCACAAACTACAGCTGACAACCGGATGAGTCTCACAAACTACAGCTGACAACCGGATGAGTCTCACAAACTACAGCTGACGACCGGATGAGTCTCACAAACTACAGCTGACAACCGGATGAGTCTCACAAACTACAGCTGACGACCGGGTGAGTCTCACAAACTACAGCTGACGACCGGATGAGTCTCACAAACTACAGCTGACAACCGGATGAGTCTCACAAACTACAGCTGACGACCGGATGAGTCTCACAAACTACAGCTGACAACCGGATGAGTCTCACAAACTACAGCTGACGACCGAATGAGTCTCACAAACTACAGCTGACAACCGGATGAGTCTCACAAACTACAGCTGACAACCGGATGAGTCTCACAAACTACAGCTGACAACCGGATGAGTCTCACAAACTACAGCTGACGACCGGATGAGTCTCACAAACTACAGCTGACGACCGGATGAGTCTCACAAACTACAGCTGACAACCGGATGAGTCTCACAAACTACAGCTGACAACCGGATGAGTCTCACAAACTACAGCTGACGACCGGATGAGTCTCACAAACTACAGCTGACGACCGGATGAGTCTCACAAACTACAGCTGACAACCGGATGAGTCTCACAAACTACAGCTGACGACCGGATGAGTCTCACAAACTACAGCTGACGACCGGATGAGTCTCACAAACTACAGCTGACGACCGGATGAGTCTCACAAACTACAGCTGACAACCGGATGAGTCTCACAAACTACAGCTGACGACCGGATGAGTCTCACAAACTTACAGCTGACAACCGGATGAGTCTAACAAACTTACAGCTGACAACCGGATGAGTCTCACAAACTACAGCTGACGACCGGATGAGTCTCACAAACTACAGCTGACGACCGGATGAGTCTCACAAACTACAGCTGACGACCGGATGAGTCTCACAAACTACAGCTGACGACCGGATGAGTCTCACAAACTACAGCTGACGACCGGATGAGTCTCACAAACTACAGCTGACGACCGGATGAGTCTCACAAACTTACAGCTGACAACCGGATGAGTCTCACAAACTACAGCTGACGACCGGATGAGTCTCACAAACTACAGCTGACAACCGGATGAGTCTCACAAACTACAGCTGACGACCGGATGAGTCTCACAAACTACAGCTGACGACCGGATGAGTCTCACAAACTACAGCTGACGACCGGATGAGTCTCACAAACTACAGCTGACGACCGGATGAGTCTCACAAACTACAGCTGACGACCGGATGAGTCTCACAAACTACAGCTGACGACCGGATGAGTCTCACAAACTACAGCTGACGACCGGATGAGTGTCACAAACTACAGCTGACGACCGGATGAGTCTCACAAACTACAGCTGACGACCGGATGAGTCTCACAAACTACAGCTGACGACCGGATGAGTCTCACAAACTACAGCTGACGACTAGATGATCTCAAATGAACTACAGCTTACGGTTTAGATTAACTCTAATGATCCACAATCGACTGAATCAAATCTAATGATCTGCAATCGACAAATAGATCAACTCTAATGATCTACAACTGACAACTAGATCATCAACTCTAATGATCTACAATCGACAACTAAATCAACTCTAAGAATTCATAATCGACAACTAAATCAACTGTAATGATCTACAATCGACAAATAGATCAAATCTAATGGTCTACAATCGACGACTAAATCAACTCTAAGAATCCACAATCGACAACTAGATCAACTGTAATGATCTACAATCGACAACTAGATCAACTCTAATGATCCACAATCGACAACTAGATCAACTCTAATGATCCACAATCGACAAATAGATCAACTCTAATGATCCACAATCGACAACTAGATCAACTCCAATGATCCACAATCGACAACTAAATCAACTCTAATGATCCACAATCGACAACTAGATCAACTCTAATGATCCACAATCGACAAATAGATCAACTCCAATGATCCACAATCGACAACTAGATCAACTCTAATGATCCACAATCGACAACTAAATCAACTCTAATGATCCACAATCGACAACTAGATCAACTCTAATGATCCACAATCGACAAATAGATCAACTCTAATGATCTACAACCGACAACTAGATCAACTCTATTGATCTACAACCGACAACTAGATCAACTCTAATTATCTACAATCGACAATTAGACCAACTCAAATGATCCACAATCGACAACTAGATCAACTCTAATGATCCACAATCGACATCTAAATCAACTCCATTGATCCACAATCGACAACTAAATCAACTCCAATGATCCACAATCGACAACTAGATCAACTCCAATGATCCACAATCGACAACTAGATCAACTGTAATGATCCACAACCGACAACTAGATCAACTCCAATGATCCACAATCGACAACTAGATCAACTCCAATGATCCACAATCGACAACTAGATCAACTCTAATGATCCATAATCGACAACTAGATCAACTCCAATGATCCACAGTCACAACTAGACCAACTCTAATGATCCACAATCGACAACTAGATCAACTCCAATGATCCACAATCGGCAACTAGATCAACTCTAATGATCTGCATTCGACAACTTGACCAACTCTAATGACAACAACAGACAACCAGATCAGTTCTGATGAAAATAAACCTCAGTCACGCCTGAGCAATGACGCAAAACCGCCAATATCAGATAAACCAGTAATATTAGAAAACAGATACCCCCCAGCACGTGTCAGGACACCTCCGTTTACTACCAGTACCGCCGCACCTAGAATCACGTGCACCACAAGTGAGATCACCTGTTGCCCGAGATCAGACAGCTGGTGGCCACGAC
This sequence comes from Cepaea hortensis, assembly GCA_963921405.1. Taxonomy (NCBI): domain Eukaryota; kingdom Metazoa; phylum Mollusca; class Gastropoda; order Stylommatophora; family Helicidae; genus Cepaea; species Cepaea hortensis. The sequence goes on along the minus strand of OY992889.1, from coordinate 92,416,568 downwards.
CTGACTGTTTCCAACACACAGAGCACATGGCCAACATCACAGCAGTTGAATGCCAAGCGCGTGTACTCACTCAGTCTGTAACGAACAAATCGCGAGTACGACCGAAGACTTCAACTTTAGCTCATAGTCATTGGCACCTTTCCGTCTTGACAGTCGATAGTTTGGTACATTGTGCTTCAAAAAGGCTTAATAACTACTATCCATGGCGGTGGCGAGTGTGGCTGGTAAGGCCAATTCTTGCTGCAAATGTTTGCCCACAGTAGGTGCATGTGAAAACATGGTCACTTCCACCATTTTGCACCATCTTACGCTCTGTGTGTACTTTATCTTCAATCATTTTCTCCTTTGTCTTTATTCCATTTCTGATAGTTGCCCTCCATGCAACACGTTCAGTGGCGACGTGCTCCCAATGTGCATTATCAATGCCTGTATCAATCATGTCCCGCTTACACACATCTTTGTATCGTAGTAGAGGCCGACCCTGAGATCTCCTACCCGTCTGTAATTCACCAAAAAAGATGTCCTTTGGTATTCTACCATCATCCATCCCCCTAACGTGTCCTATCCATCTAAGTCTACGAAGACTGAGCATGGAATACACCGTCACACAACCTGATCTTTCCAATACTTCAGTATTTGTGATTTTGTCTTGCCACTTAATACCAAGTATTCTTCGCAGACACCGCATATGAAAGCTGTTTAAACGTTTCTCTTGGCGTGAGTAAGTTGTCCAGGTTTCACTGCCATAAAGAAGAGTACTAAGGACACAGGCTTGGTAGACGAGGACTTTTGTTTTGGCAGTAAGCTTCCTGTTCTCCCAGACTCTTTTTACTAACATGTTCATTGTTGTTGCTGCCTTGCCAATCCTGATGTTGATTTCCTGATCGAGAGATAATTTGCTATTTACCTCTGATCCTAGATATGTAAAATGGTCTACTATCTCCAGTACGGCGTCGTCAATAAAGATTGATGGTACACCATGTGCACCTTGTGACATAATCTGTGTCTTTTTTTTGTTAATTGTTAAACCACATTCAGAACAAGCATTGGAGAATGCAGATAGTAGATGTTGTATTTCTTCCTCAGAGTGGGTCGTAATCGCAGCTTCATCCGCAAAAAGTAACTCTCTGATTAGTACCCTGCTAATTTTGGTCTTGGCCTTCAATCTCTGAGCATTATAGAGGCCACCATCTGAGCGTGAGTGAATGTATATACCGTCATCCTGATCACGAAAGGCATATTTCAGTAGAAGTGAAAAGTATATCCCAAAGAGGGTGGGGGATAGTACACAACCTTGCTTAACTCCACTCTTGATTTTCAAACTCTTCTGAACTTGAGCCATCAAACTTGATTATACCTTTCATGCCTGTGTGGAACGATTCCACAATGGACAGAAGAGTTGGTGGGCAGCCAATCTTCTTTAGTGCTTTGAACAGACCCTCACGACTGACCAAATCGAATGCCTTTGGGAGGTCAATGAAGGCAATAAACAGTGGCTGATTTTGTTCCCGGCATTTTTCTTGCATCTGTCGCAATGAGAATATCATATCAATGGTAGACCGGTTCTGACGGAAGCAGCACTGTGATTCGGGGTAGACTTGATCTCCCAGGACTTGAAGTCTGTGCAGGACAATTCTGGCAAATACTTTCCTAACAATACACAGAAGTGAGGTACCCCTCTAGTTGTTTCAGTCGCTCCGATCTCCCTTGTTCTTGTACAGCGTTATGATGTTTGAATCTTTGAAATCCTGTGGGACTTGTCCTTCTCGCCAGCATAGCTCTATTAGCTGGTGGATCTGTAGAGCGAGTGTGTCTTCCTACTCCTGATTACCTCTATTGGAATCCCATCCTTACCTGGAGCCTTGCCAGATGCAAGCTCATTTATAGCACACTTAACTTCTGTTATAGTGGGAAGTGTGTCCAGGTGGTCAAGAGTTGGCAGGGCCTCTATGGCGTTGAGGACATCATCCGATAGCTTGGTCTCACTTGAGTAAAGCTCTAAATAGTGCTCGACCCATCTATCCATCTGCTGTTTCTTATCAGCAATGATTTCTCCAGTCAAGGTTTTCAGCGGTGCACTTCTTTTGATCATTGGACCACAGGCTTTCTTTATCCTATTATTATTCTTTAGCTCATAGTGTACCAACCTATACCGATAAGGTGGACTTAGTGTTGACTTCTGGTTCAGAAAGCAGTGGCACACTGCTGAACGTAAAATTTTCTAGAAGATATACCTACGGTTGGGGGTCGATCGCAACATCCTGTACAGGACATGCAACAACAACAACAAAAATAGTCCTGCACAGGATAAGCAACATACAAAAAAGTCATGCACAGGACACACACAAAAAAGTCCTGCGGGAGACAAGCAACATTTAAAAAGATAAGCGGCAGCAGTGGAAACGTGTTGGCTAGACGCTGCTCTGCCAGCTTCCTGGTCATGGGTTAATAACCGCGTCGGAGTAGGTTTATAACCTTGACCTGGGCTGGCAGTTCGGCCCAGCCTAAAATACGCACCATGACATGCTTGGGAGGGGGGAGCGCTGCGTGGTCTCGAGGTATGGTGTCCGCCTCGAGTGCTGGAGGTCCCGGGTTCTAGCCCCGGTGAGGACCGGGATATTTTCACGTGGACTTCTAGTAATAAAATTTCCTCTACTCCCTGGGTAGTGAGATCGGACGCCCGTGTGTATTGTTGCGTACGTAAAAAAATCACTTGGCAGTTGGAAATCGAAAAAGAGTAGCCTAACGGCGCTGCCCGGGCCAAATTTAGAGTTAAAAAATCTACCTTATTTCAGTATCCTCTCCGGTGCTACGGAGTTCGTGCACTGAGCTGAGTTTCTCCAAACTCAGGTTTGAGTTAGGAGAACGGAGCACTTATGGGTTACACCCGTGTGCCGTTATGTTGATTCATCGACTGAACTAAACTAAAAATGTCTTGGGATGTAAAAGCGACCGGAGAGTTGCTGCCCATGTCACCCGCCGACTGGTGTGTAACTATGTGGATCTAGCCCCGTATACCCAATGGTCATTAAGGCGTGTAAACAGGGACCTTTACTGTTATACTGTAGGAATTTGAGAAGAAGGGCAGAATGTCAGACGGGCCTGCGTGCCCAATTTTTAACCCTTTGAAAATAGCGATTGTTCGATTTTGTTCCCTTTCTTAACCCACAAGTGTGCGGATGGGCTTCCAATATGCCACGTCGTCATACCGTAGCGGGTCGGGTCCTTTGCAGAATTTCGCCCTCGTCACGACCTGCCTGAAAGACCCGCGGTGTTTTGTCATTTTCCCTCCCTCGTATGTGTAACGGAGTGTTTCGGGTTCACCTTGGGTAGTGAGAGTGAACCACACCCGAGGTGTCTCTAGCACTCCCGTGTATTCTAGCCCCAGGGGTTGGACGAGCAGATACACTTTTTTTCTCTGTGGTTGATCTCAGGTTATTTAGTTACGTCTACACACCCCTCCCGATTCTAGACCCCTACTAACTACCTACACCTGTTGAACAATGAACACTTAGGCATCGTCCGAGACCACACTCAATCATTATACAAAGAGCAAGTCAACTTACATAAAGTTTATTCTACCCTTGAGAATATAGAACTGAAATGAACATCCTGATAGAAGAATCTATTTACACCAATAGAAGATAGAGTAGAGACAGAATTAGAGATGTAGGTGTCTTCATCGAGTTGAGAAGTAGTTTGGATGCAGATGTCCCGTCCAGTCGGTCCGCCACTCACCCGGCTTCCTTCCAGTGAGATGACTAGAACCTTGGAGACCACTCCGTCTCCCGAACGTGGAACCACAACAATAGAGTCACTGCTGGACCACACTTCACTGGACCAACTGCATCTATAACACTCCCACGGAGTCACTGGTAATACAGTTCTCGAACACTACCGAGTTGGAGACAATCTTCCTGGACTTGGCTCCAAGTATTGGTTACTTCGATGAACTAAATAGTCACTGACCAACCGAATGGTCTGTCACTCCTAGCACAGTCCCACTGCAGAACCGATATGGCATTGACCAATTCAATGGTCTCTTACAGTCACACTTTGTAGGATCAGATATGGCTACTGAAAAGTTACTGAGTCCTTCTAGAACACAGTTGATAATCTGGATACGGAAACAGTACATGAATAGAATCAGACATCTATTTTACGGAAACAATTCAGGTTGGACTATAATCCCTAGTCCCTTCCACCGGGTTACACTTGACACCCGTCCATACTGGTGTAGTTCTTCTCAAGACCTGCCACTCGAGCTGTCCAAAGAACCATTCAAGTGTCTGAAGATTAGTTACTTCTGCGTTTAGGCAGAACCCCCGTCATAATAGACGGACCGGTGTTTCCTGTCGTGGAGCATGACCACTCAAAATGCTGAAATGTTCCTGGCAAAAACAGAGTATCTTCTATTTTAAAACGATCACAAACCATCACTTCCCACACGTGCACCTTCAGGGCAGTTGTATGTTTTGAAGCAAACTTCACGCATGGTGCATCACATTGGGTACCTGGTGTGGTTGAGTCTGGCGTGATAGGTAAAGAACTGAACCCTTCGCTCTGTCACACGAAGTGGTTTCCTGCCAACAACAATTATAGTTGACTGGTTCCTCAACAGGCAAACTCCTGGATGGTGAAACCAGCTCTCCAGTCAGCTTCCGAACTGTTCAAGGGCTTCTCAGCTTCCTTTTCATAACAGTCAGCCGAATCATGGTTGAGGTGAGACGCAACACAAAAATGGCTCACATTCAGGCCAGCGTCTGTTCTCTTCGAACAAAAGTAAGTGAATGGCTGGTTTAGCCAATTTCCCGCTTCGTGCCAACTCGATGCGCACAAGAAGCGAGTGCTTCTTGAGAAAAGATACTTTCTCGGGAAAACGTCATTCCCCGCCTAGAGTTTCTAGATCTCTCTGCACGGGAATTTAGAGCGATACCCAACATCACGGGTTACTCGAATTCCAGTGTTTCGAGACGATTCTAGATAATAAGTCCTCCATCGGCTTCCCTCAGTCTATTTTTAGCTGGGAAAGTCCCCGATGACGCGCCAAAATAGTGCGGGAACTTGACGACCCAAGACAGATAAACGCGTTTCGTCACATAGGCCCCCACTTTAAGAGGATCGACCCCGTCGTTCCACTTCTACGCAGAAGCTGTCTATGTCGTTCGTTCTTCTTTCTAAGAGACCGGATGGCGGGAGAGAAAGTCGGCTCCGACATTTTCTTTCCCTGGGATATATTCTACCCTGAATTGGTAGGGTTGCAAAAGCAAGGACCATCTCAACAACCGTGGATTAAGTTTCTGGGATGATGCCAGAAACGTAAGTGGCTGGTGATCAGATTGCACAGTAAACTGTACCCCATATAGATATGGTTGGAATTTCTGAACTGCCCAGACCAGAGAAAGGCATTCTCGTTCCACGGTTGAGTAATTCCGTTCAGCGGGTAACAACTTCCGACTGGCATATGCCACGGGGCATAAGATAGACTGATCTTCTCGCCCCTCCTGTAGTAGAGCTGCTCCGATTCCAATGTTGCTGGCATCCGTTCGCAGCACGAAGGGTTTTTCCAGGTTAGGTAATTGCAGTACCGGTTTCGCGGTTAATGCTTGTTTCAATTTACCATACGCCTCCTCACATGCTGGAGTCCATACTAGTTTTTCGGGCTCCCCCTTTTTCAGAGTGTCGGTCAATGGTGCCGCTACCATATTGAACCGCGGAATGAATTTCTGATAGAAACCGCACAAGGACACAAAGGATCTCACATCCTTTTTCGTCTGTGGACGGGGAGCCAGCTGCACTTTCGCGATGTTTTTGGCTTCGGGGACCATCTGGCCGGGAGTTATAGTGTGTCCTAGGAATTCTAGGGTCCCATACCCCATCATACACTTGGTGGGGCGGGCGGTGAGCCCCACTTCTCTCAGTCTCCGGAAAAGGCGGTCTAAGGAAGCTATATGATCGTCCAAACTGACCGAAGCAATAAGGATGTCATCCATGAAGGAAACGATCGCGGGATCCCGAAGGGGATCTAATAGCAGCCGCATCATGCGCGTGAACACACTCGGAGCGTTATTCAGCCCAAACGGCATTACGTTGAACTCATAGTGACCGCTATGGGTACTGAATGCTAGGAGGGGCCGGATTTCCGGCTTCACTGGGATTTGATAATAACCCCGACTCAAATCAATCTTTGAGAAATATTTGGCCTGGTGCAGCCGGGAAAACAGCTGGGTTGGATTCGGTAGGGGCTCTACCTGAAAGTGGGTATGGCTGTTTAAAAGCCTGTAATCGATACACAGTCGGTGTTCCCCGCTGGGTTTTCGCAATAAGACTACCCCCGCATTATACGGGGATGTCGAGGGCGAAATGATCTCATCTTCCAGAAGCTTCTGGATCTCGGCCTCCAGGGCTTTCTCCTTCGAGAAAGGCACCGGGTAGACCCGTTGCCGGACGGGGTCTGGACTAGTTACGGTCATGTCGAACTCGATTAGCCCCGTCCGACCTGGTTTATCAGTGAGTACATCACTGTGGGACTCTAACAGACAGCTGAATTTCTTTCGATCCGCTAGCGACAGATCGGAATTTACCTTCACATCCCTATAGGTTTCCCGGGGATTTAAAGGGTATTTCGTATCAGCGTCAGGTCCTATCTCTGTTTCCATGGCGACGGCCATCGCCATGAGGTGGGAGGAATCTTCATCGGATCTCTCCTCGTATTTCTTGAGGAGATTGATGTGGAAAATCTTAGATTTTCCCCGGATCCTAATCCCATAGTTGGTCCGGGAGATCACCCGTTCCACTGGGAAAGGTCCTTGCCATCCGATTTCCAGCTTGTTACCTCCCATGGGGAGCAACAGTAACACCTTATCCCCCTCCTGGAGAGACCGCTCTTTGGTGCGCCTATTATAATAGGCGGCGTGTCTCTTCCGAGCCTTCCGTAAATTCGTCGCGGCTAACTTCCAGCCGGTCTTGAGTTTGTCTTTTAACTCTTCGACATACTGGTACGAGGACACCACCTCCTCGGGAGTGTGATCCTCGGTCCAACACCTCAATAAGGCTTCCAGGGGTCCCTTGATCGGCCGCCCAAACAACAAAGTCGCGGGTGGCAGCCCCGTGGACCCATGGGGAACCTCTCGATAAGCAAAGAGAGCTGCTGGAATGAACTCATCCCATCTCTCAGGCTTATCTTGGGCCAGCTTCCTGAGCATCGTCATGAGGGTTCCATTGAACCTCTCGACTAGCCCATTGGATTGAGGGTGGTACGGGCTGGTATGGATGTGGTTGGTATGAAATATTCGGAAGACCTCTTCCATCAATTTCCCACAGAACTGGGACCCGTTGTCCGTGAGGACCTGATTTGGGAATCCCAACCGCGTGAAGGCTTCCATAAGTGCGTTGGCCACCCTTTTTGAGTCAATGGTGGCCAATGGTATGGCTTCCGCCCACATGGAACAGCAGTCCACCATCGTGAGTATATACATATTCCTCTTCCTCGTCCGAGGAAGAGGTCCCAATATGTCGACGGCGACTCGTTCAAACGGAGTCTTCATAATGGGCATCTCCCCAAGAAGCACCGGTGCTGTCCAATGTTTGGGTGCCACTCTTTGGCACTCTGGGCATGACTTGACATACCGTCGCACATCCCCAGTCATTCCTGGCCAATAGTAGTGGCAGGAAATGCGCTGGAAAGTCGCCCCGACACCCATATGTCCACTGAAGGATATGGTGTGCCCCATGTGAAGAAGTTGGGTTCTATACGCTTTTGGGACCACCAATTGCCCGTACTGGCGGTCCTCTTTGCCCGCACGGCGGTATAGCAACCGGTTCTTCATGTAGAATTGACCCCGGGATGGCGGTTTTCCACTATTGGGCAACTTGTTGAAGCAAGGGCGCAATGTAGCGTCCTCACTCTGCGCAGCTCTGATTTCCCCCGGCAACGGGTTGGAGACACGTTCCGCCAGGGGCACCTCCCCGGTCTGGGATCGAGTTTGCATAGCTCCCACGATTATCGGTGTCTTAGGTTCTCCTAGAAACACAAAAGTATTCCCTAAAATCATGGGATAGATTGGATCGGGGAGCACCGCCGCCTGAATGGTGCCCGTGACATACTTACACCGAATGTCTACATGGGCCAGCGGCATATTCAAAGCCACTGCACTCTTGGTGGCTGGCTGGATCTCTACCGTCTTGCCGGTGAGCTGCTCTGGGCGTACCAGGTGGGAGGCAATTACTGCTTCAAATTGCAGACCGGTGTCGTACAGACACTCCACCTGGTGGCCATTCACTTCTATCATCTCAACCACTGGAGGTTTCTCTGGTTCCCGATTCTCGTCCGCCCAAGTCACTTTCTTACGAGGTTTCACCTTAACGTCGGCCAGACATGCCAAGTGTAAATCTGTCGGTGCCCTTGTACACCGGATTGTATGATGTGTAGGCGACTTACAGAATTTGCACCACCGTACACTCCACTTCCTCTTTGGAAAACTAGGTGGGCTATTCTGACCTTGGTTGACGTTAGAGATCTTCTCTACAGAGTTTACCTGTTTCTTTGGTTCATCAGACCCTTTGGTCTTCTTTGACTTCTTCTTAGACTTACCTTGATCCGGATCTTTCGATCTCGGATCTGTTGGACTGGTGTCCCCAGTCTCGCCATAGACTTCAACGTATCTTTCGGCTAACTTGGTGACTATATCCAATCTCTCAGCCCCATTCTCACCTAAGAAGTTTCGCAAGGGTTTAGACATTTGCATTCGCATCTGATCTACAACCATCAACTCACGCAAACTTTCATACTCCTCTTTAAATCCGGCCAAGGCCATCCATTTAAGAAGGTATGAGTTCAATCTCACACTGTATGCTGAAAACAGTTCACCAGGTTCTCGCTTCGCCGTTCGAAACTTCCTTCGGTATGAGTGCTCTGTGATCTCGAATCTCTTCAAGAGAGCCGCTTTCAATGCCGGGTAATCATTCTGTAACCCCGGTGGTAAGCGTGCATACACCTCATAACCTTCGGCACGGAGTCCCTGGGAGAGTTTCAAACACCATTTCTGTTTGTCTAGACCCATTGCAATAGACATGGCTTCATACTTCTCTAAGTATTGGTCTATCCGTTCCTTCTCGGGTTCGAACGGCTGTAAAGGCCATTTCATAGCCTGGTAGTCACGTCTACTGGTTGACTCTGAGCCAGGAGGTACACCTCCTCCCATAGCTCCATCAGTTACACCTGTAGCAGGCACCTGTGCCTCAAGTAGCTTCATTCGATACTCATGGTCCCGTTTTTCTTTCTCGGCTTCCAACTCAAGCCGTTTCATTTCAGTATCAGCCGCTATCCTCTTTTCCTCCAGAGCCACTTTACTGGCTTCCAGTTCTCTTTCTGCTCTCCTCCTCTCTCTTTCCTCTTGGCGAAAATTTCTTTCCACCTCTTGGACATAGGATTTCAAAGCATCTCCTTCAAGACCAGACTTACGTCCAGTTTCCTGAACTTTGTCCAAGTCTAACTCTTGGGTAGACATGTTGACTATGATAGGTGGGTACTCAAGTATGTGTGGGTGAAGCAATACAATGAATCAATAATCAATAGTACTAACTAATCACCACAACACAAATGTCCGTCAGACAGTTAGGAAATAGGTAGAAGTAGTAGAATCTTATGTAGACTGTAGTAGAGGATAAAGACAAAGTCCCTATCCCTAAGTGAGAGGTCTACAACACACAAAGATCTTGGAATAATCCCGGACGGGCCCCCACTCTGTAACGGAGTGTTTCGGGTTCACCTTGGGTAGTGAGAGTGAACCACACCCGAGGTGTCTCTAGCACTCCCGTGTATTCTAGCCCCAGGGGTTGGACGAGCAGATACACTTTTTTTCTCTGTGGTTGATCTCAGGTTATTTAGTTACGTCTACACACCCCTCCCGATTCTAGACCCCTACTAACTACCTACACCTGTTGAACAATGAACACTTAGGCATCGTCCGAGACCACACTCAATCATTATACAAAGAGCAAGTCAACTTACATAAAGTTTATTCTACCCTTGAGAATATAGAACTGAAATGAACATCCTGATAGAAGAATCTATTTACACCAATAGAAGATAGAGTAGAGACAGAATTAGAGATGTAGGTGTCTTCATCGAGTTGAGAAGTAGTTTGGATGCAGATGTCCCGTCCAGTCGGTCCGCCACTCACCCGGCTTCCTTCCAGTGAGATGACTAGAACCTTGGAGACCACTCCGTCTCCCGAACGTGGAACCACAACAATAGAGTCACTGCTGGACCACACTTCACTGGACCAACTGCATCTATAACACTCCCACGGAGTCACTGGTAATACAGTTCTCGAACACTACCGAGTTGGAGACAATCTTCCTGGACTTGGCTCCAAGTATTGGTTACTTCGATGAACTAAATAGTCACTGACCAACCGAATGGTCTGTCACTCCTAGCACAGTCCCACTGCAGAACCGATATGGCATTGACCAATTCAATGGTCTCTTACAGTCACACTTTGTAGGATCAGATATGGCTACTGAAAAGTTACTGAGTCCTTCTAGAACACAGTTGATAATCTGGATACGGAAACAGTACATGAATAGAATCAGACATCTATTTTACGGAAACAATTCAGGTTGGACTATAATCCCTAGTCCCTTCCACCGGGTTACACTTGACACCCGTCCATACTGGTGTAGTTCTTCTCAAGACCTGCCACTCGAGCTGTCCAAAGAACCATTCAAGTGTCTGAAGATTAGTTACTTCTGCGTTTAGGCAGAACCCCCGTCATAATAGACGGACCGGTGTTTCCTGTCGTGGAGCATGACCACTCAAAATGCTGAAATGTTCCTGGCAAAAACAGAGTATCTTCTATTTTAAAACGATCACAAACCATCACTTCCCACACGTGCACCTTCAGGGCAGTTGTATGTTTTGAAGCAAACTTCACGCATGGTGCATCACATTGGGTACCTGGTGTGGTTGAGTCTGGCGTGATAGGTAAAGAACTGAACCCTTCGCTCTGTCACACGAAGTGGTTTCCTGCCAACAACAATTATAGTTGACTGGTTCCTCAACAGGCAAACTCCTGGATGGTGAAACCAGCTCTCCAGTCAGCTTCCGAACTGTTCAAGGGCTTCTCAGCTTCCTTTTCATAACAGTCAGCCGAATCATGGTTGAGGTGAGACGCAACACAAAAATGGCTCACATTCAGGCCAGCGTCTGTTCTCTTCGAACAAAAGTAAGTGAATGGCTGGTTTAGCCAATTTCCCGCTTCGTGCCAACTCGATGCGCACAAGAAGCGAGTGCTTCTTGAGAAAAGATACTTTCTCGGGAAAACGTCATTCCCCGCCTAGAGTTTCTAGATCTCTCTGCACGGGAATTTAGAGCGATACCCAACATCACGGGTTACTCGAATTCCAGTGTTTCGAGACGATTCTAGATAATAAGTCCTCCATCGGCTTCCCTCAGTCTATTTTTAGCTGGGAAAGTCCCCGATGACGCGCCAAAATAGTGCGGGAACTTGACGACCCAAGACAGATAAACGCGTTTCGTCACAGTATGTTTCATGGATAAGAGCTCTGGTTTTTAAACTTCTCATGTGTTGATGTCAAGGCAGCGGGTTCATACCCATAAACCAGCCAGGTTTACTAAAATGATGAATCTGGGACTTAAATTACAACTTGTAATGTAAGTCCCGGATTCAACATTTGATTTACAAGGAAGTCGGAGTGGTGTTATCTGAAGGCGAGGGACGCTGGAATAGGGAAAACAAGCCCACACGCAAAGATCAGTCCAATGCACTAACAGTAGTAGCACGTGTGTGGACTACGCTTGAGGTCAAAGCAAGCGAACGCACAACGGAAAAAAGTCCAGTATGTCTTTACTGTCCCGTGTCAACCATTGTGTTGGTCATCCCATGTGTCTTCTTCCGAGGACAGTGCCTTTCATCGCTGTGCTGTCTAAGTCACCGTGATTTTTTAGTCCGGCAAAAGTGTTCCAGTGTCTGAGATATGGCGGGCCAGTGTTCGTGGATGTGGACATCTTGTGGAATGTAATGTGCACCATTCTTGCATGAACAACTAAAACATGTTAGTTGCTTAGGTCGGACCTGATCGGCGTGCTTTCTATTTCTGTTTGGGAGGGGGGAGGGGGGGGGGGGGGGGGTTGAGAGACACACTTCTAGGCATTGATCCTCGGTTCAATCCCCAGAAGTCACCGCTTTGCGTTGATTTTCACAATGGTATTAGCTCTGGCCTTTCGGAAATCAGTGGAATCCTACCGAACATAAAGTTACCTAGAAAAATAACAAACAACAAAAAATTTTTGAGTTGATTACGAAGTCCTGTAAAAGATATGCAACTAATTATTTTTTTTAAAGACATATTTCTGGCCCACTCAATCAACAATAAACCTCAGGCTGTATGGAACTTAAGTAGGACAAGTGCCCTTTTATACGCCTTAATTTGCACGGGGCATATGGTGATTTTTTTTTTTTGCATATCCTTTTACAGAACATCGCAGTCAACACCAGCATATCTGCCGCTGTGATCTCTTGGCAAGTTAACGTTCAGTAGTTTGCCGTTGCTTTCTGAACGATCGGCATCGATACCAACGCAAAACCAATGCAACGCGGTCTGCTGTCAAATCGCGCGCAGCTGTGTTTCGAATGCGGCTATACAGGATTACGAACGGCGTCCGTAAAATCTTCGCCACGGAGACGCATGTGGTGCTAAACCCATATTTAAAAGACCAATCGGTACTGTGTGGAAGATGGGGCCAGTATCACCCCTACCGCTTTCACTTCTTTAGACATTTCTTGGTGCCCACGTTAGACTGGGGTCGACCTGAGTCTCTGCGCCCCCCCCCCCCCCCCCACAATTAAATCTGAAATAAAACTTATTTGGCTCAATGGCGTAATGTTATTAAGGTTAATCCAACGGCTCGATGCCGGCAATGGAGAACCAATAGAAGTTAAGATAACAAGTCGGGGCATGAATGAATTGTAGTCGCTGGCGTGAATAAGCAAGTTGTTCCTTTGCCATTCTTGTTGCTTTGGCTGGCATGACGGCTCACAGTCTTTCACATGGTTGAATATAAGTGTCCAAAGAGCTTGGGGGAAATTGAGATGTGGTTACAGAGACGAATGTTGCCGAATACCTCGGGATATCAGAGCAACTAACAATCATTGCCTGGAAATGGTTTCTTAAAAATCCGAATCCACCTAGTCGTGAATAGTATCCATGATCATGAGGCCCGAAGGCGAGTGTCTAGCCATGAAACGAAAGACTTCACCATAATCCACCTGCGATTGCAGGTATCATCATCTTGTGGCATGTCATGCTGATTACCGCCAGTGATCGTGATTCGCCATTGTATTTAATGTTCTACTTTCATTAGCCTCTTCTTGGCGATCATTGTTAGAAAAGTTTGTTTATTCCCGCCAGCGACAAGCATTCATTCATGTCCCGTCTTGCTATCTTGACTTCTATTGGTACTCCATTGTCCGCATCGAGCCGTTGGATTAGCCTTGATAGCATTACGCCCTTGAACCAAACCAGTTTCATGTAAGATTTAAATGTGGCGACAGAGACTTGACACGGCAAACATGTTTACCTACCTGCTAGGTTCCCACGGTCAGTTGTACAACTTTGTTGTCTTCAAAGACTTACGTGGTTACAGTCGAATGTATATAGTTAGTCTCTTGGTGGAGACACGGTTACGGTGTGATATGGTGGTTCTCTCACTGGAGACATGGTTACTGTATAATATGGTGGTTCTCTCAGTGGAGACATGGTTACTGTATAATATGGTGGTTCTCTCACTGGAGACATGGTTACTATCTAATATAGTGGTTCTCTCAGTGGAGACATGGTTAAGGTCTACTAATATTGTGGTTCTCTCAGTGGAGACATGGTTACTGTCTGATATAGTGGTTCTCTCAGTGGGGACATGGTTAAGGTCTACTATTATAGTGGTTCTCTCAGTGGGGACGTGGTTACGGTCTGCTAATATTGTGGTTCTCTCAGTGGAGACATGGTTACTGTCTGATATAGTGGTTCTCTCAGTGGAGACATGGTTACTGTCTGATATAGTGGTTCTCTCAGTGGGGACATGGTTACTGTCTAATATAGTGGTTCTCTCAGTGGAGAATGGTTACTATCTAATATAGTGGTTCTCTCAGTGGAGACATGGTTAAGGTCTACTAATATAGTGGTTCTCTCAGTGGGGACGTGGTTACGGTCTGATATAGTGGTTCTCTCAGTGGAGACATGGTTACTGTCTGATATAGTGGTTCTCTCAGTGGAGACATGGTTACTGTCTGATATAGTGGTTCTCTCAGTGGGGACGTGGTTACTGTCTAATATAGTGGTTCTCTCAGTGGAGAATGGTTACTATCTAATATAGTGGTTCTCTCAGTGGAGACATGGTTAAGGTCTACTAATATAGTGGTTCTCTCAGTGGGGACGTGGTTACGGTCTACTAATATAGTGGTTCTCTCAGTGGGGACGTGGTTACTGTCTAATATAGTGGTTCTCTCAGTGGAGAATGATTACTATCTAATATAGTGGTTCTCTCAGTGGAGACATGGTTACGGTCTACTAATATAGTGGTTCTCTCAGTGGGGACGTGGTGACTGTCTAATATAGTGGTTCTCTCAGTGGAGAATGGTTACTATCTAATATAGTGGTTCTCTCAGTGGAGACATGGTTAAGGTCTACTAATATAGTGGTTCTCTCAGTGGAGACATGGTTAAGGTCTACTAATATAGTGGTTCTCTCAGTGGGGACGTGGTTAAGGTCTACTAATATAGTGGTTCTCTCAGTGGGGACGTGGTTAAGGTCTACTAATATAGTGGTTCTCTCAGTGGAGACATGGTTAAGGTCTACTAATATAGTGGTTCTCTCAGTGGAGACATGGTTACGGTCTACTAATATAGTGGTTATCTCAGTGGAGACATGGTTAAGGTCTACTAATATAGTGGTTCTCTCAGTGGAGACATGGTTAAGGTCTACTAATATAGTGGTTCTCTCAGTGGAGACATGATTACTGTATAATATAGTGGTTCTCTCAGTGGAGACATGGTTACGGTCTGATATAGTGGTTCTCTAACTGGAGACATGGTTACGGTCTGATATAGTAGTTCTCTCACTGGAGACATGGTTACGGTCTACTAATATAGTGGTTCTCTCAATGGAGACATGATTACTGTATAATATAGTGGTTCTCTCAGTGGAGACATGGTTACGGTATGATATAGTGGTTCTCTAACTGGAGACATGGTTACGGTCTGATATAGTGGTTCTCTCACTGGAGACATGGTTACGGTCTACTAATATAGTGGTTCTCTCAGTGGAGACATGGTTACGGTCTGATATGGTCGTTCTCTTAGTGGAGACATCGTTACTGTCTGTTGCAGTGGTTCTCTCTCCAAGTGAATCTGAAGTGAAATATGCGAGTGGCAATCAGAAAGTATTAAGCCATACTACTACTACTACTACTACTACTACTACTACTACTACTACTACTACTACTACTACTTCTACTACTACTACTACTACTACTACTACTACTACTACTACTACTACTACTACTACTACTACTAGTGCTGCTACTAGTGCTGCTACTGCTACTACTGCTGCTGTTACTACTACTACTACTACTACTACTACTACTACTACTACTACTACTACTACTACTACTACTACCACTACTACTACTACTACTACTACTACTACTACTACTACTACTACTACTACTACTACTACTACTACTACTACTACTACTGCTGCTGCTGCTACTGCCACTACTACTAATGCTGCTGTAGCTGCTGCTCCTCCCACTGGGACGTTCAAGGCGAAGAAGCAGAGACAGACCAAGAGAAATGATGCTCGATGACCTGAGACGGTGGCATGGAGGAATATCATCAACAGAGTTGGTCCAGAACACCAAAGACCGAAATCTCTGGCGAGACATGAACGCCTACGCCAGCTGGCGGGGCACTTGATGATGATGATGATGATATAATCCCAGCCAACTTACAGTCAGTACAGCCTTACGCCGGTGCGAAACAAGTACCAGCATGCCTCGATTGTACCAGATTTTGGCCTGCTCACAAAACCGTTTCATCAATGCACGAATCATACCCTCATCATCATCACACCCAGCCCCATGGAGTGCATTTTTAAGTGGACCAAACAGATGACAATCAGAAGGAGCCAGATCGGTGCTATAGAGTGGGTGGCGGAGTACAGTCCAGCCAATTTGGCAATTTCCTCCAGTATTTTCGTATCTATGTGAAGGCGTGCATTGTCGTGTTGGAGCAACAGTCCTGTGTGATTCTTGTTAGGCTGAACTCTGCGGAACCGCTTATTGAGGTTTGTTAGTGTTTTGATCCAAGCTTCAGAATTGCTTGTCTCACCGCTTGGCATCACTTCCACAAGAATGATTGACCCCCGTCAGTGTCCCAGAAGACAATGATCATAACCTTTCCTGCTCACAGAGGTGACCTGAATTGTTTCCTTTTTAGTGATTGTGGACACGCCACTCCACTGACTGCATCTTCGTCTCAGACTCAAACGGATGCGCCCAGGTTTAGTCATCTTTAACGATCTTTTGACGAATTGTTGTCACCCTCAACATTACAATATATTCCCAGTAGCAATGTGATTAACTGTCCACAGGCTTTTGTTCTGCCCACTCCCTTGCGATATTCAGTAACGTCCAGTTATTGGGCGATATTCAGTAACGTCCAGTTATTGGGCGATATTCAGTAATGTCCAGTTATTGGGTCGTGTCGGTGGCAGACTTCTCGGTGGTGGCATCTTGTGCTATAGTTTTTCAACGGTAAAATGTTTTAGAATGTTATATTTCTCTCCACGTTCTCTACCAGGTGGTCAGTGACATTTTACAAGAAAACGATTCCAACTACTAACAACATTACGGAAGACATCTTAGGCTTGTTTACATCTAATTTAATTTGGGGGGGGGGGGGGAAGGGGGGGGGGGTAGTCACATACTTTAAGGACGTCACAGTAAAGCCCATAATAATTTTTTGGGGCTGTTTGTGATTTGTTGGCAAGGTTATGTTGAATAGTGTGCGATTACTGTCTGAACAACCAGCACTCATATAATTTTATGAAAACTATCGCAAGGTGGCATGCCTTCAAATCCCCCGCAGATGCGTATAGGTTGCGGGATTGCGAATTGCATTCGTAACCCCTTCACCTTAATTTAAAAAAAAACAAAAAAAAACAAAACATGGCGCATAGATGATACACTTTGCCTTTCAGGTTATAATAATTAACTGCAGACTGTCTCTCGTTTCATTCTTCGCAATCTTTGAGCAGTTTCTGTCTCCTTGCCCACCCCATAGCACTATCTCAAAGACAGTCGTTTTAACATCTTCCATATGACCTATTTCTTTGGCTGTATTAATACTGTTTCATTAATATTTAGACGTTTAACCGCACAAGAAAGGCACTAATCACTCATATCTCGCCAACGTTTCCAGTTTCTCCATCAACAAAATATGCATGCCGCACGTTCTCATATTTTTATGGTACACTTCATCAGACTTAACAATATAAAATGATACAAAGTGGTGCAGCTTTACATAACAGAGTTACGACACATACAGAACGTTGCGGCGGTTAGCCTTCATCAGCAAACAAACACATTCACAAACACAACATACAGTCAAGGAGAACTCCTGTGACTACATTAGAAGGTGATGACAGGACGAGAGGAACAAATGCATGGAAAAATAGAAGCAATGAAGAGAAAATGAGAATTGAGAAAAATGTTAATTGAAAAGAATGTTAGTTGAAGAAAATGTTTAATAGAAAAACTGTTAATAGAGGAAAACACTGCATACTCACCTCACGTACGGATCTGAAATGACTACGGAAATCTCGGGTGTAGTTGTATACGGTGCTGGATGTTCCGGTTCAGTGAGCACATAGAAAGAAGTGGGCGGGGTAGGAGGCGTGTAAAATTGACCAAGACCCCATTGTGTTATTTAAGGTCTGGGTGGACTGGTGTGCATGAACACGCGTACATGCATAGACACACTTCAACAGACAAAATGCTAGTGTATGTGGACATATGCACAGTATATGCAAGAAGAGAGAGAGAGAGAGGGAGAGAGAAAGAGGAGAGCGAGAGAGAGAGAGAGAGACAGACAGACAGACAGACAGACAGACAGATAGACAGAGAGAGATAGAAAGAGGAAAAGTGCCTGCGACATACCACATGGGGCATACTGTACCCTACGAAATAGTCAGTATGGTTGCTTGTCATACAACGCGCTTCAGGAGCCCCTCGCCCAATGCTCGAGTTGTTGGGGCTGTGTAAGATCCAACCACTGGCAATGCACGTGAAGAAGGTATGCACAGAGAAGCCAGATGTAAGGGGAGAGAGAGGGACGCGCTCTCTCTCCCTCTCTCTCTCCCTCTCTTGATCTCTCTCTTGCCCTCCCCCTTTCTCGCTCTCAGCCTCTCTCACTCTCTCTCCCTCTCTCTCTCCCTCTCTCTCTCCCTCTCTCTCTTCCTCTCCCCCTCTCTCTCTCCTTTTCTCTCTATCTCTCTCTCCCTCTCTCTCTCCCTCTCTCTCGCTCTCTCCCTCTCTCTCTATCTATCTCTCCCTGTCTCTCTTCCTCTCTCTCTCCCCCTCTCTCCCTCCCTTTCGCTCTCTCTCTCACTCTCTCTCCCTCTCTCTCTCACTCTCTCTCCCTCTCTCTCTCCCCTTACATCTGGCTTCTCTGTGCATACCTTCTTCACGTGCATTGCCAGTGGTTGGATCTTACACAGCCCCAACAACTCGAGCACTGGGCGAGGGGCTCCTGAAGCGCGTTGTATGACAAGCAACCATACTGACTATTTCGTAGGGTACAGTATGCCCCATGTGGTATGTCGCAGGCACTTTTCCTCTCTCTGTCTGTCTCTCTCGCTCTCCTCTCTCTCTCTCTCCCTCTCTCTCTCTCTCTCACTCTTCTGCATATACTGTGCATATGTCCACATACACTAGCATTTTGTCTGTTGAAGTGTGTCTATGCATGTACGCGTGTTCATGCACACCACTCCACCCAGACCTTAAATAACACAATGGGGTCTTGGTCAATTTTACACGCCTCCTACCCCGCCCACTTCTTTGTATGTGCTCACTGAACCGGAACATCCAGCACCGTATAAAACTACACCCGAGATTTCCGTAGTCATTTAAGATCCGTACGTGAGGTGAGTATGCAGTGTTTTCCTCTATTAACAGTTTTTCTATTAAACATTTTCTTCAACTAACATTCTTTTCAATTAACATTTTTTCTCAATTCTCATTTTCTCTTCATTGCTTCTATTTTTCCATGCATTTGTTCCTCTCGTCCTGTCATCACCTTCTAATGTAGTCACAGGAGTTCTCCTTGACTGTATGTTGTGTTTGTGAATGTGTTTGTTTGCTGATGAAGGCTAACGGCCGCAACGTTCTGTATGTGTCGTAATTCTGTTATGTAAAGCTGCACCACTTTGTGTCATTTTATATTGTTTACACTTTCACAGCTTTACCGCAGTTCCACCTAATTTTATTCATCAGACTTAGTACGAGGGCGAGTCAATATGTACGTCATACAGTTCTGTGGGATGGAAGGTAAATGTAGTTGGTGTTTTCTACAGGTGTCATTAGGTGACCTCAACATCGAACTTTATATTCCCGTTCGTCAGGTGGCGCTAGGTGTCTCATGCGCAGCGCATAAACAAAATGGCGACTGTACTTAACGGACTGTAGAACCAAAGAGCAACGTGCTGTTGTGCGTTTTTTGTGGGCAAAAGGACTGCCTGCAAAGGACATTCATAAGGAAATGCTTCCTGTTTATGCTGACAAATGTCTGTCCCTTAAAGCGGTGCATAGCTGGGTAGAAAAATGTTCTCAAGGAGGCTAAACAATTGTTGATGAAATCCGATCTGGTCGTCCTGTTGAGATTGCAACAGAAGCATCCGTGCAGCGGGTGGAGGAGATGATGAGAGGTGACAGGCAAGTAATGATAGACTCTGTAGCATCTGCAATAGGGTGCTCACATGGTTCTATCGATTCTTCATGATGCAATTCGAAGAAAACGTGCAGGACTGCTGACTAGAGGAGTGTTGCTTTATCCACCTTACAGCCACGAGTAGCGATTTCCTCCTTTTTGGTCCACTGATACCCACCTTGGCGGAAGACATTTTGTGAATGACGCCGAAGTTGAATGTGAAGTGAAAATGTGGTTTAGAAAACAAAGTACGCATTTCTATGCAGCCGGTTTTGGGAGGACTGATGAAACGGTGGGATAGGTGCATCAATGTTGGTGGAAATTATTTTGAGAAATAAAGGGACAATGTATGTATAAAAATAAACTGGTTTCAAGTTGTTATCATAGTTAGTTATTTTTCTACAGCCATTTGTGACTTACTTATTGACTTCCTCTCGTAACCGCTTGCTTGTCCTGAAAGATACACATCAGTAGCCATTTCACATTTCATACCAATACAGTGGACAATGCGACTGGAACATAAATGTGTATTGAGAACAAAATAGATATCAAGGGAGCTTTATTGCTGTCTGTACACCGGGTTTAGCATCGGTCACCAAGTGTTACGGCTCTGGACCGTCAAACCTCTTTCCTGTCACATAGCTTTAGCTATAATTTGATTCCAATACATTTCTTAGCAAAGCAGGGCTCATGTGCAATCGGACAGCTATTAGCCATTGGTAGTGGGCGAGCATTTCGGCTGTCTGAAAATCGATTTCAATGCTGGATTCAGTCGCGTCTGAAGGAACTTCCATTCCAATTAGACACATTTTATTTCTTGCCTACGGGAATCAGACAGACAAGACTTATCCATTAAAGCGTCGGCCGTACACGGCTGTGAATTGAGACTGCGCACTCTTGTGGATTGTCACTATAGAATGGGAAGTCAGATGAGGTTTCATGTGCACGATTGTGAAGTGATACCATGCATTCCAGTGGTGCGGGATTGTCACGCTCTACAGTACAAACTGCCGAGAAAGTACAAGATTGTGATTAGCTTACTTATGGACATATCGTTTGCTAGGTCGGATGGCATACGTAGTACTTACGTACGTACGTTCGTACATGCATACATACATACATACATACATACATACATACATACATACCTACCTACCTACCTACCTACCTACCTACCTACCTACCTGCCTGCCTGCCTGCCTGCCTGCCTGCCTGCCTGCCTCCATCCATCCACTCACTAAGACATACACCCCTACGTGCGTCCATCCATCCATCCATCCATCGCAGTCAACATGAGGGTGTTGTCATCTCCATAGCCTGTAAACATACACCTGGTGCTCTCATTTGTAAGCAAGCATACCTGCCTACTGGCACACCTAGTTGCCCACTTGGCTACACAGAAACCTACCTACCTACCCACCCAAACCTCGGGCGCCGGTATGTTATCCGTAAACCGCGTGTTGACACCCTTAACTGTAGCTGTTCCACGCACTTGATTTTGTTTTATTAGCATATAATTCTCAACCACCCCATTCTCCCCCCCCCCCCCCCCCACACACACACACACACGCGCGCGCGCGAAGTTCACTGTCTTATACGATCTCTCGTGTGTACTAACGATGTAGCACTGCAAGCTTGTTGTATTGAACATATAGTGGCAGGGCGCCTAATGTATCATTCCCTGCGACAATATGAACGGGAAACGTGAGTAGTTGTGTCTCATTGAGCACAACGCTTGCCGCGGCGGTGAGTCATAATCACATGCCTCTGTCCCAGAGGTCCGGTCTGCCGACTTAATATAGCACATTTCCCGCGGAGTTAAGTAGGTTTTAGGGGCCACAGCGGGCCGACTGATCGAGGAGAGATAGGGCGCTGGGAGACATGTGTAGTAAACAGGGCGGAGATTGAGATCTGGGCAGACAGTTGTGCCATTGAGCCGCTGTCTGGTTTACATATAGAAACAGTCCTGTCTTTGGGCAGTGGGGTTTTCTGTCTGTCTGTCTATCTGTCTGTCTGTCTGTCTGTCTGTCTGTCTGTTGATTATGTAATTATTTCTTTCTTTCTTTCATTCAAACTTTCAAATTCTTGAATTTCGTTCATTTACAAATTCTTTTTATGCTCAGGTTTCTTTCTATTCATGCATGTACACCTCTAGTCACATGGTATGATAAACTATTGTAATTACTGAAGTAGGAATGTCTTTTCACGTATGCTTGTGTCGTTTTACTATGTTCATCAACTCGTCTCATCTTGTTCCTCTTGTACTTTGTGGTGTCAAGGTGAAGCATAAACAGCGGCAGAGTGCCTGTTTATGGGTTTCATATCTCGAGATTCCCATGGACTCTGTTATTCCCTCCGTCCATCGTTTACATGGTCGGCCTCTTTTTTTCTGGTTCAATGTCTACTTAGTTGTGGCACATAAGAAGGGGAACGAACGAACGGACTTTATTTTCAAAGGGTAACAAATTGGGCACGCAGGCCCGTCTTACATTCGGCCCTTCCAAACACTTATCTTTCGTTCATCAATAATGCATAATATATTCACATAGGAAAAAAACATTGTCAAATGAATGTTGTAAACATAAACAATGCATATTACCATGTTATGAGCCACATACCCCAACCACCCACCCATCCTCCACCCACACATCCCATACCCACACACACCCCCACCTACACACATCTCCCCAAAGACACACACACATCTCCCACCCACTAAACATCCCCCACACACATCCTCCACCCACCCACACACACCCAAGCACACATACATGCACCCACCCACACACACATACATGCACCCATCCACCCACACATCCCCCACCTACACAATCTCCCCACCCACACACACATCCTCAACCCATCCCGTAACCCATCAACACTCACCCACCCATATATCCTTCACCACATACGCACAGACCCACAAGCACCCAGTCAAACACATCCCCCAACCACATATCCCCCACCCACACACACACATATCCCCGCCAACGCACACATCACGCACCGACCCACACACAAAACTAGCACCCACCCACACATCCCCAGTTTCACACAACCCCCACCAACACAATATCCCCCACCCACAAATCCCGGGAAGATTTATAAGGGGGAAATACGAAAGGGGGATGGGGGGGGGGGGGGGAGAAATTGCATTCTGAACATATGGTGAGGGGTGCATGGGCCAAAAAAGTTTGCGAAACCACTGTTCTAGCCTGTTCGTGCTAGTCTTTTCACATGTCTCGATGTCTGACTTCATCTCTGTGTGTCGGATGTGTGGGTACATGGATTAGTTTGGTGGGTGGGTGATGGGTTGATGAATATATTTGTGAGTGGGTAGGCATTTGGACGGATTAAGTTTCGGTAGGTAGGCAGAAAGAGAACGGACGGATAGGTAGTTGGATGAATAGATTGACGGGTGGAGGGTTAGATGGATTGATAGATAGATGAATGGGCGGAGGAACAGAGAGTGTGTGTGTGTGAGAGAGAAAGAGAGAGAGAGAGAGAGCCTGTTGTATTTTGGAGTATATAACACATGCATAACTTTTTTTTATTTCTTTGACACCTAAATAAACTTGTTTGACAAACGTCAATATATGAACAACAACTACACCGGATCGTATTTGCCAACAGTGTTTACTTGAGTGTGACCAGCCTGTGCGTACATGCGTGGCGTTGCTGCCGTCAATTACCAGTTTATGAACAACAAACAGCGGCACGGAAACTACCAGCTTCTCACTATCATCACATAGGTTACAACAAAACACACCCATCATAATATAAATGACTCAAGGGATGGATGTGATCCCGCAACTCTGGCCAGACTGCAAGAATGACAGTATGTCAGACCAGGTAGAGTTAGATAAGAGCGCCACGCGGGAAGCCAAAGAAGAATAGTCAGTTAGTCGCGGTTCCAACTTCACGGCAAAGGGTCAACCCTATAATGCTTTGCTCCTGTGCCAGTGAATATCGCACAAAATGCACCTCACTGCCCCGTGTGAAAAATGGAACAAACAGCAGTACCGACAAACCAACAGCAAAATAGGCAATTACATGCATAAGACCGCTGCCAGAATGCCAACACAACAGTCTGCCACGGAAATTACAGTTCATCGGTGATGGAAGCGGCAGTCACTAGAAAAGCAGCAGCTTCACACACATTATTGCATAATGCAAAACTAGCTAGTTCAGCAACCAAGGAAAGTCAACCACCACTGAACTGGTGTTGTCCATCGCTACACACTGAGGGAGATATTGATCTATCTATCTATCTATCTATCTATCTATCTATCTATCTATCTATCTATCTATCTATCTATCTATCTATCTATCTATCTATCTATCTATCTATCTATCTATCTATCTATCTATCTATCTATCTGTCTGTCTGTCTGTCTGTCTGTCTGTCTGTCTGTCTGTCTGTCTGTTTGTCTGTCCGTTCCCCTCCCCCTCCTCACTCCCTCCCTCCCTCCATCTAACCAACGAACCAATCAACCAACTCTTAACATAGAAAATATCTGAAGTCAGCCCCGGCGGAGATGGTTAGTTGGTTGGCTGTTGCACTCCCTGGACGACTGTTTTAACACCGTGTCCTATGACGTTCTGTCATCAGATCCCTGAAGATTAGTTGTATCTGTCGGAGTGAGATTGGGGGGCAGAGCCATTCCTTCAGACCCGGTATGAAATTTCTTTCTTTCTTTCTTTCTTTCTTTCTTTCTTTCTTTCTTTCTTTCTTTCTTTCTTTCTTTCTTTCTTTCTTTCTTTCTTTCTTTCTTTCTTTCTTTCTTCCGTCCGTCCGTCCGTCCGTCCGTCCGTCCGTCCGTCCGCCCGTCCGTCCGTCCGTCCGTCTGTCTGTCTGTCTGTCTGTCTGTCTGTCTGTCTGTCTGTCTGTCTGTCTTTCTTTCTTAGCTTGCAGTCTGTCCGAACATAAATCTTTCTCTAATTAGAGATAAGTTCGCATGAACTATTCCATAGGCCAGACCCCAGACACATCATTTGGCGGTCTGACAGCACTTCCCCTAGGGTCTGCACGGAAAACAACCACAGCCTCTGCTACCATAGCCCCGCCAGCCGCCACGACTACACCAGGATTATAATGAGACAGGCAACCAATAAAAACTTGCCATAGACGCTATCCGTGTTGGAGTACTTGTCTAGCTTTGACCTTTCTGACTGAGGGGACCTAGTTAGTTAGTTAGCCGCGGTTCCAACTTCACGGCAAATGCTCGTCCTAGAGGGGACCTAACTAATGATAAGGCCCCAAGCTGGATAGTAAGCCGGTGTTGAAGACCACGCGAACCTTTCTTTTAAAGATAACGGCTGCCAGGGTGTGAAGTATTATATATGTTTGTATCGTAATGAATATTATCTTTCAGTTTAGTAATTATACCATAGAATGTTAACCTGGTGGTAATACGGCATGTGAATATTTTATTTCCAAGGAGTGAATGAGGATCTGAAGCGACCACCAAGAAAACACTTGGCTACCAGTATTTTGGGAATCATCAGTCTGGAGACAGTCTGGAGAGGGGGATCCTCCGTGGCGAAGTGGTCAAGTCGCCTGCTTCGCGCTCCGAAGGTTGTGGGTTCGATTCCCGGCTAATCTTTCGGTTCTCGGGTGCAGTTTTCTTGGAGATTCCTGGGGATCATCGCCGGAGCTACGGAGTTAGTGCTTTCTGCGATGCTTTCGGCGGGCCATCCTGCCGAAAGAGACCGAGCCATATGGGATAAAACCCTGGACAATGAAGTCGATCCTCTCGACTTTTAAGACTTTTTTTTTAAAGTCTGGAGAGTACAATTTATCGGGTTTCAGATTTAACATCTCTCACAAGAGCTTGTAAAAAAAAAAAAAAAAGAAGGTGGGAGGCACTGGGATCGACTTCATTGCACTGTTTTATCCTATATGGTTATGTCTCTTTCCACAGGTCGGCCCATCGAAAGCGTCGCACAAAGTACGAACTCTGTATGTCCAGTGACATCTCTATCTTCTCCTCCTCTTCCTCCTTCACCCCTACCCTCCTTCTCTCTCTCTCTCTCTCTCTCTCTCTCTCTCTCTCTCTCTCTCTCTCTCTCTCCCCCCCCCCGCCGTCTCCATGATAATTGCACTCGTAAACCGAAAAACGTTACCCATAATCAAACCGTCTACCTTCGGAGCGCGGGTCAGAGGGCGTAACCACTTCGGCACGGAGACTCCTGGTGTTTAAGTAGTTAGAACTGAAGAAGTTAATTAGCAAATGATTGTAAATCCATGAGTATGCGGTGTGTTCCTTTGTTGTCATGAGGTTGTATGGAGTCTTCCTGTGAAGATCTCCCATTGGAACATAGCCCGTCAACCGAACACACACCAAGCCCTTTGTAAACTTGTTCATGATTGGCTGGATTTTGCAATTAAAAGTTTCTACGGAATGAGGCATCCTGTCTTACGCCAAACTTCCTTATTTCTTTTACCTCTTACAACATGCAAAATACCGTGTTTGTTTTTTCCGGTTCGATTACCTCTACCCCGTTCAACCTCAGCGATAAGTTGTATTAGGGTCCATCATCGGCTCAGATTAATAATCCTGTTAACAGGATATTAAATTTAAGGTGATTGTTGTTCAAAGAGGGTAATGAACGGCGTTTTCTTTTTTGCTTATTTTCTCTTCTTTGCGTATCTTATGGACTGCGGGTAATACATGGACTGTTTTATGGATATGCATATGACGGTGAGGAAAATGGCTTTTCCAAACCGTCAGGATACAGACAAATATAGTTTTAAAAATTAAAAGGCATCGACCTAAACCTACAGTCGCGGTCGTTCACCTACGAAACCGGGGTGATTCCAGGCAAAGAACACGAGAGTTAGTAAAAGCTTTTGTCTAGATCTGTCATTAGGCAAAG
>OY992889.1:92317183-92384683 GCA_963921405.1 Cepaea hortensis | reverse complement strand
CTCTGGGGAGCGGCTTGCCGAGTGGCTAGAACGCCAGATTTTCATTCGGGAGACCCGGGTTCGAATCCTTAGTAAGGTGTGGGATTTTTTTTCTGTTCGGGGGGGGGGGGGGGGGGGGAAACGGGGACCTAACCTGCACATTTTGCAGCGACTATACTAGCCAGGCGGCCTCAATTCCTCAAGACTCAAAGACCCCCCCCTCCCTCCCCTGCCATACACCGCAAGTACTGTACTAGATTGGCAGTAAACGAGTTGTTTTATTGAGTTTTTTGACAGTATACTCTGGGGAGACTACTAACTATCAGCTGATACAGCTTTACTCTGCAGACAATCTCAAAGAAGAACTTACTACCAACTGGTACATCTTTACTCTGTGTATATACTCTCTAAGAAGACTTTACTAACCACTGGCAAATTTTACTCTGTATATACTCTCTAAGAAGACTTTACTACCAACTGGTACATCTTTAACCTGTATATACTCTATAGAAATACTTTACTACCAACTGGTACATCTTTAACCTGTATATACTCTCTAGAACAGTGGTTCTCAACCGGTGGGGAATTCCCCCCAGGGGGGAATTTTATGGTTTCCAGGGTGCGGGGAGTGAAGATTATTTCAAGATCGCGTTAATAAAAGAACCCATTACTTGATATTGTTTTTCTTTCATACTTTACGGTTCTGTACGTCTCAACTCTTCTAAAATTCATTTTATAAAGTAAGTAGACCCACAAATCACGTTTTATGTGGACGTCTAGACTTGTTTTCGTATGTGCTTTCATTATTACGTATACTGTGTAGGGGCGGGAGGAGGGGGATTTTAGGTCGGAAATGCGAAAAGGGGGGAATGACGTTGTGAACATATGGTGAAAAGGGGGGGGGGGGGGGGCACGGGCCAAATTTTTAGGTAGGAAATACGAAAGGGGTGGGGGAATGACGTTCTGAAAATATGGTGAATGGGGGCACGGGCCAAAAAAGGTTGAGAACCACTACTCTAGAAAGACTTTACTACCAGCTAGTACATCTTTACTCTATATATACTCTAGAAGACTTTACTACCAACTGGTACATCATTAACCTGTATATACTCTCTAGAAAGACTTTACTACCAGCTGGTACATCTTTACTCTGTATATACTCTAGAAGACTTTACTACCAGCTGGTACATCTTTACTCTGTATATACTCTAGAAAGACTTTACTACCAGCTGGTACATCTTTACTCTGTATATACTCTAGAAGACTTTACTACCAGCTGGTACATCTTTACTCTGTATATACTCTCTAGAAAGACTTTACTACCAGCTGGTAAGTAACTGATATCATCATTTCATAATTCTTTGTTTCAATGCTAATATAGTCACAGACATAACTGGTAGGTAACCTTGATCCATTGTCATGAGTGATCTGTTCTTATTAAACACATTATCACGTGTAATGCGAATCATGGCGGTTGAACAACCATTGCGTGCACTGTATACACCACGTTACAAATGTCACCATTAATTGTTGTTTGTGCGTGTGTGTGTGTTTGTGTGTGTGTGTGTGTGTTTGGTTGTGTATGTGTTTGTTCCTTTAGGTAGGTAGCAAGGCATGTACATGTGTGGCTGTCTGTAGGTAGGTAGTGTGTCTAACTGTCTGTCCGTCTGCGTGTGTGTGCCTCCGCCTGCGTGTGTGTGCCTCCGCCTGCGTGTGTGTGCCTCCGCCTGCGTGTGTGTGCCTCCGCCTGCGTGTGTGTGCCTGCCTGTACACATATATACATTTGTATGTGTGGAAGGGGGGGGGAGGCTCCCTACCTGCCGGCAAGTGCGTGTGTTTATGTTCATGTGGTGAGTATGTGAGTGTATTGTGTGCCTTCTTGTCTATTTGTCTGTCCTGTCAATCGTTCGGCTTTTCATTGGACCAGTTTAGTGTATCCACTTTCCTTTACTTGTACAATCGTCAATCATCGCCCGTGGATGCATTCCTCCTACGGTCACAGACTTAGCCTAAAAGAAAGCCCGCTGTAAGGCTAAAACCACAGCTGTCCCCATCCCTGCAGCAATAATTGCGCATAGTTGAGCCCAACCTTGGACAGAGAAACAACTCGGCCGCTGTTGACCCTCAGCTGCTGAAACATTGGCCAGCAGTCTTGAGCCGCTGCAAATTGCGGCCAAAATTGTGTGTCCAGCAAACGCCGGCTACGACGGGCAGGGCACTGGGGTGTGTTTATCCTAGGATCAGAGTGAAACATTCAACAGGAGTTCCCGCGGAGGAGAAGTCCGCTTGAAGGCGCCCCAGAGTGAAGTCTGCAGTAGGTGGTTTTTTGACTTGGGGGTTTGCTTTCAAGAGGGGGAGGGTGTTGCTGTTGAAAGCCAGCGAGAGGAAACGAGGATGTATAGTAGAATTAGGCTTCGGGAGTAGGGGAAAAGGAGAGAAAGTGGACAAAAATAGGTGAATATGGAAGCACAAGAGAAGTAAGACTTGTATTTTCTCAACTGTTCGATTTTCGACCCAGCCTCACGAAATGGGTGAGCTGTGGCTAGCACTGTGGTAAGGCTGTGGCTAGCACTGTGGTAAGACTGTGGCTAGCACTGTGGTAAAGGTGTGGCTAGCACTGTGGTAAGGCTGTGGCTAGCACATTATTTTCAAAATTGAGTACGCACGCCCGTCTGACATTCTTCCAAACAAATATATAGAGAAAAAGAACGAACGAATGAACGAACAGACTTTATTTTCAAAGGGTAACAAATTGGGCACACAGGCCCGTCTTACATTCGGCCCTTCCAATCACTCATCTTTCGTTCATCAGTAGTCCGTAGGAAAAACATTGTCAAATGAATTTTGTAAACATAAACAATGCATATTACCATGTTATGAGACACATCCACCACCCACCCACACATCCCCATTTACTCACACATCCCTCACACAACCACACACACACACAGACACACACACCCCAGGCACACATACCTTCCCCCACCCATCCACCACATCTCCACACCTAGACATATCCCCACCCACACACATTCCCACCAACCACACACATTCCCACCAACCACACATCCCATCCACCCACACCCCAAGCATACATACATTTCCCAACCCACACGAGAGAGAGAGAGAGAGAGGGGGGGGGGGGAGAGACTTGCAGACAGACAGACGGGTAGATAACATAATGAGGTGAGATAACCACTTCACTTCCTGTATTACAGCGGCTAGCGCACATGATACCCGGTCGTAACGAGTTCTCTGTGTGGATGGGTATAGTTCCCCCGTCTTGACACATTTAGCGCCGTCTCTTGTCTGCCGCAACTGTGACACGTCGCACACAGTCTGAATATTTGTTGAAAGAAGGCTTGTATGCGGTGGGCCCATGGCGGAAGGTTAGGTTAAGTTAGGGATCGGGAGAGGGGATAACCGAACACATCCGTGAACGTTCACATTAATTAGGCCCCTGTCGTTATATTGTTGAGATGAGGCTGTGTAATGGCACTGGTCGTTTTCTTTTATGGTTAAAATCGAAGCGTGCATATTTCATAACAAAAAACGCGCACAGTCACAACTACGCGTCGATTCAACATCGTAGTCGTCAATGAAGCACTTGGAAATGTCCCAAACTTTGAACCTTAGCTAGACAGTTACCAACAACATAGACCACTCACAAGACACCAGGAGACTGGTCATCGCAAGGCATAGGTTAGAAGACAGCGTTAAGAGCCACTGACACAAGGTCAACCAAATAAATGCAAGCTAACATGTTGAGAACACGCATCATTTCCCGTGCCATAATACGGATCTATATCACGAACGATAATGTAATCACTAAAGAAGAAAATCGAACCTTTTGAATTTGAATGTTACAGGCAAATACCTCTCATACAGTAGATCAAAAAGATGAAAGATATTGAAATTTTATCCGGGAGGAAGGGGGAGGGGAGGAGAAAAGAGGAAATGGCTTATCTTTTATCTACCCAGCCCATTATTGTCCCTACCATCTTTTCCGTTGATTCCTGGGACTAGTGTTGTAAATGTATTGCTGGACAAACCAGCAGATGTTGACATGTTGAACCCGGACCACCGTTTTGGTAAGCCCGTGCACAATGCCACTGAGGCTATGGGATTCTCTTTTCCGTATGTAGCAACTGCTGGAGTGAATGTGTGTTTCTACAATGTCTTCATTCCCCACATTGAACTCAAGTCGGGCCGGTCGAGTTTCATTGCACCGGGTGCTACCCCATCCAGCTCAGCGACTCGCCACAGAGCGGCAAGCTGCTCCTCGTAAAGAGCATCGCACAAAGCAGGAACTTCTGGTCCACATTGTCTCCGCGTCTAATGGCTGCCCTGTATCTGCAGGTCAATGGAGAGCTGCCTCATAAGGTGAAGGATAATGCCCAAGCTGTCATACTGGACTTCATCCGGTCACGCCCTCCGCTGAAGAAGGTAAGGGATTCTTGTGTGTTTCCTCTCCAACATCCTGAGAATGGAATAATTGTTTATGTGTGTATTCTCCCTCTCTAAATCTTCCCCTCTCTCTAAATCTTCCCCTCTCTCTAAATCTTCCCCTCTCTCTAAATCTTTCCCTCTCTCTAAATTCCACTCTCTAAGTCTCTATGTGTCTCCTCCTCTTTCTTAATCTCTTCCCCCTCTCAATCCTCCCCACCCCCCCCCCCCCCACCCCCTGTGTTCCCCCTCTCTAAGTCTCTCTGTCCGCCGCATAGGTTGGTATTGTCTTCTCCATGGGATCTAGATTTGTCATTGTCAACAGGCTTCACTATAATATCCAGGAGGGTAGCTGGGGACACAGACACAGACAATAGAAACAGTGGGAAGGGAGGTTCGATGTGTATATAATAAGAACGATATTGACTACGGCAGAATATGCTAATGCAAAATTAAGAGAATAAAAGACATGCTGAGATCTTGGGGAGAAACAACAACTATACACTCATATACTCTATTTCTGGACGATGCCTGGCATATATTATATTATACGTACTGTTACATCAATATCTTCTTATACTTCTGCTGCCTGCCATGATTCAATGGAGTATAGCCCTGCAGTTAACTCATGACAAGGCTTTTGTAGACGTGTTTGTGATTGGTTAGATTTGTTGTAGACTTGTTTGTGATTTTTTAGAGTTTGCAGCTGAAGTTTGTGGGATGAGGCAATTAGTCTAACACCAGCCCTACTTAGTTGCCTTCCAGGACATGCATGGTAGGTTGCAGTGTTGCTATTCTTAGCTGCCCTTATGTGGCCCAGATCACGCATGAACAACATAAGTATTTATACAAAATATACACCTGGCAGCTGTATACCTGTACTGCTTGATAGTTAAGCTATTAGGGCCGTGATACACATCTCATCACATCTCATCTTGTTCCTCTTGTGCCTTGTGGTGTCAAGGTGAAGTATAAACATATTCATATATCGATATTCCCATTGACTATTATTCTCTCTGTCCATCGTTTCATGGTCAGCCTCTTTTACTGGTTCCGTTTGTTCTGAGTATCATTGCTTGTTGAGGTATACTGTTAGTTAATAACCTAGTTATTTTGCCAAATCATTGTACTTGCTGTTTTCTAATGAAATCTAGCGCTGCTTTCACCCCCACTTTAGTCCTGGTTTCATCATTTCTGATTTTCTATTTTCTTGATACGTTGAATAACAGGAATTTCATTTTAGTTATCGTTATTTTTATTTTACTAACACTAACAAAACGAAACATTGTATGCACTTCGCCATTCTTTTGTGTTTTTCCCCTTTAACAACGAAAAGAACGACCCATACTGTATAAGGGACGTAAGAAGAGAAATACTCAGTCTTTACTGGGTTACCTTTCCTGGAATAATGAAACTTGTGTTAGCCCACTTCTAGTGTGCGGATACCCGTAAAGGGGAGCAAAGAATAGTAGCACTGTAGCCTACATGCATGTCGTAAGAGGCGACTAAGTAGGATTGGTGTGAGACTCGCTACCCCATACCATAGAACGCTGAAAACTTTAGCTGCAAAATCCGACCCGGCATAAAGTTAACACAGGGCTTGCCTTGAGTTGATTGAGGACATTTGTTGCATTGAGAGATGAAAGGCAGTAGTAATAGTAGTAGTAGTAGTATTAGTAGCAGCAGCAGCAGCAGTAGTAGTAGTGTTGGTAGTGGTAGAAGAAGAAGAAGAAAAAAAGGGTGTTTTTTTAATGACTGCAGTGTTTGAAAATATTGCTGGTCCAAGTTTTGTATTTACCTATTATGTTGCATGAACTTTAAGAGGTTGCTTGCTTGCTTGCTTGTGTTCGTTGGCTTGAGCTCCAACGCGAAGTCCTGTATGTCGGATGAAGGCATCCTGTTGTCCAACATCAGTGTGATGTCATACAGGACCTGAGTTTTGCGTGAGTATCCGTTGTCCCATGTCTGGCTTATTGGTGTGCAGACTGGTGGTTCCTCGCCGTACAGGCAGACACTCTCCGACTTCGGAGGAAACGGCGATCCTACTGACTTTAGCCAGGACCCCGAAGGGACCTGTTGCCCAGGACGCTCGACGAGGACGCGTCAATAGGTCTTGGCCAGTATATAACCCGGCCCTGGTGCCTTGGAAACACCTTGACTTCACAACTTGGACCGGCAATATTTTCAAACACTGGTTACTGTTTGTGTATTCCTGAATATTTATTTTGTTTCTGCTTTTATCTTTGAATTGTAATGTATTCTTCATTGTTATTCTTTGCGTTGAGCCATGCATCTATGCACTTTGGCAAATATCTGTAGGTGATCAGTTTCTCCCAGCAAATGTCTGTTTAGAAGGTTGCTGAATGTCCCCACAGTGCATGCACTCTCTAACAATGGCATTGAGTCTGCTTTAGAATTGAAGTTGTTTTTGCTGCAGTGATATCTTTATTTTAGTTCTGTCAATTTAATCTTGGTCTGTCCTTTCTGTCCCTACTTATCATCTAAATCAGTCAGCACACGAGTGCAGGATCTTAAACTTCCGGTGTGCTGTTGCCCGGGTAGCAGGTTCTGCTAAAATGTTGACTTCGTCCTTGACTTGGGGACGTAAATTACAACTACCTCAGAAGCCAGAGTAGGTTCGTCTGATGGCGAGGGACACTCGTAATAGATAAATCTAATCCAAAAATCAGGTCAGTGCTACTAAAAGTAGTAGCAAGTGTATGGACTATGCGTGAGTCCAAAGCCCCCAAACGCAAACAAACAACAACACAAAAACCCATTATAACACCATTAGCATTTCACATACTCTAAGACGTAGCACCAACACTGTAGCTCAGTCTGTAGTTTTGCCTGAAGACACGTTTACTTATGTCGTGTGCCGTAGCATTTAATCTTTTTGTTTTGTTTTTGGATTGCTAGTTCGACCACAAAACAGTACTGGTCGGCTCTGTAAATTCCTATTGTTAGTTAGCTGCATATCCTTTATAGGACGTTTGCAATCAATACCAGAATTTTTTTGCTGTCGTTGATGTCTTGGCAAGTTTACGTTCAGTAGTTTGCCATTGTTTACTAAACGACGGGCACCCATACCATTTCGTAAAAAAAAAAACAGCGCGTCGCGGTCTGCTCACAGCTGTGTTTCTAACGCGGGTATGCGGGATCATGAACCGCGTCAGTAAACCCTTCACCACGGAGACCGGCAAATTCCTATTACTTTTGGGAATTCAACAGCCAACCACTGCATTAGTAAACCATCGTGCTGGCCAGTACACCGCCATGACTAATTCACTGTGACCAACCGGTTCTCTAAGCCGTGGGGCTTTGTCATTAAACATGTTACTCCGGGAGACCACCAGCTTGACAGTTCTAAGCATATATTTAACTATCAGGTGAATGTCGTCGCTATTTATGAACTCATAAAACAGTAAAGCAGCCGTGTACACGCCTTGGAGTGTATTGAGTATATGGTGCTTGCGTCATATTTGATAGGTTAACCAGCACTCCGTGGGTGGTGTGGTCAGTGTCATATAGGTAGCCTTTACTTCCCTGAACATTTTCTGGTACCTGATTTAGACTGGGCCGATCTGTGAGCCCAGGTAATTTTATATAACAACCCGCGTTATTGGGAGTTTGAAAACATCACCATCGCATCTCACCAACAGGCAAGCCACGGCTTCCTATATCTACGCTGAGATCAAAATTGATGGGCTGTTGGTTTGTTGAGACTCCTGTCTGTTCCACCTTTCACACGGGGCAGTGATGAGCATGTTGTGTTATATTCACTGGCACTGGAACGGAGCATAATGGGACGACCCTTTGCCGTGAAGTTGGAACTGTGACTAACTTTCAAAATCTGTGCTATATGAGCTAATAATGTATGCGCTGACGCATACACAGTGAAGTGGCTGAGGGTAAGCTCCGTGGAATGACGCGTTATCACTTGAACGTACACTCGTCAAGGAATCTGTTTCGATGGGAATTATAACTAACTTCCATGTTAGGCGTGCCTTTAGCACGATAATCCACATTTGTGGGGGAATTCCTCCAGATGGCAAGGTGATATCGTAATTAGCTTGACGGCGACCCAAGGAAGGCAATCTACATGTCATTTCACGATAATGTGAAAGTCCGTGCTTATAGCACGGGTCAGGATATGAAAAATGAAAGCAATGTTTTCCGGGTGTAAATTCATACCATGGTGGCAACACCTGTTGTGAGACGGCGAAATATACCCAGCAATAGATCGTGCAGATACAGGACATATGCCAGGCAATAAATCGTGCAGATACAGGGCCATATGCCAGGCAATAAATCGTGCAGATAGGAAAATATACCTGACAATAAATCGTGCAGATACGGGGACATATGCCAGGCAATAAATCTTGCAGATATAGAGACATATGCCAGGCAATAAATCGTGCAGATACAGGGACATATGCCAAGCAATAAATCTTGCAGATACAGGACATATGCCAGACAATAAATCGTGCAGATACAGGGGCATATGCCAGGCAATAAATCGTGCAGATACAGAGACATATGCCAGGTAATAAATCATGCAGATAGGAAAATATACCTGACAATAAATCGTGCAGATACGGGGACATATGTCGGGCAATAAGTCGTGTAGATGCGGGGACATATGCCAGGCAATAAATCATGCAGATAGGAAAATATACCTGGCAATAAATCGTGCAGATACAAGGACATATGCCAGGCATAAATCATGCAGATACAGGGGCACATGCCAGGCAACAAATCGTGCAGATAGGAAAATATACCTGGCAATAAATCGTGCAGATACAAGGACATATGCCAGGCATAAATCGTGCAGATACAGGGGCACATGCCAGGCAACAAATCGTGCAGATACGGAGTCATATGTCAGGCAATACATCGTGCAGATACTGGGACATATGCTAGGCAATAAATCTTGCATACAAGGGAATATACCCGGCTATAAATCGTGCAGATACAGGGACATATACCACGCATAAATCGTGCAGATACGGGACATATGCCAGGCAATAAATCGTGCAGATACGGGGACATATGTCAGGCAATAAATCGTGCAGATACGGGGACATATGCCAGGCAATAAATCGTGCAGATACGGGAACACACGCCAGGCAATAAATCGTGCAGATACGGGAACACACGCCAGGCAATAAATCGTGCAGATACAGGGACATGCCAGGCAATAAATCGTGCAGATACGGGGACATATGCCAGGCAATAAATCGTGCAGATACAGGAACATATGCCAGACAATAAATCGTGCTGATACGGGAAGGAATTTCCCAGTTGCCACTGATTATTTTAAAAAAAAACAAACAAACTATTTTTAAACATTTAGGAGAATTCCTCATCCTCCATTTTCTATTGTATTTTTGGCTGATCCATCTATATATGCAGGGATGTTTTCTATCATCTAAGGCAGTTGCTGCTGCCTCCAAGCTGGAAACTTGTGTGCAGTGTAAATGGGCTTCACTGTTGATTTGTTAAGAATAGGATTTGTCTTAATCTTTCTTTTTGCAATTTCTATAAAGTTGCTACAATTTTACATTGGGTCGCATGGGAGCCAAAATATGGGGGGGGGGGGGGGAAGAAGACAATCCCTACCTTGAAGGGGAGTTGAACACATGACCACTGGGGCAACAAGCAAACATGCCAGCCACAGCGCTACCTTTTCTCCCATCTCTGCCGCCATTCATTCCGGGAAAAATGCTAATCTGGCCATGACGGGTCGATCCTGGAATCATGCGATCGCGAGAAACATCCCTTGTTGGTAGAGATAGGAATTCGGTTCGGCTGGGCCAACCAGTAAGTGCAATAGCCACCAAGTGGCCGCAGTTCCTGTCAGAGTGCTAGGCATTCATGATCAAGCCACTTGCCTTTCACTGTTTCATCGAGCCTGAGGCGCAGCACATCCGACTTCCAAAGTATTTCTTTCGGGTTTGCTGTCCTTACCCTATGATTGTCCCCCGTCTACCTACAAGTCAACAGGCGTGTGTCTCTCTTCGTCTGGTCACTATCCTTTGACCTGTCCGACATAGGAGACCCTACCAGTAGCTGCGCTGCCGTCGACATGTCTCTTGGAGGCATCCAACAAATAGGCCCATCTACCGCTTCAAGATGGATGCACAGCAGAGGAAGGGAGGTATTCTAATAGCAAATGTATGTACTGCCGACTCTTCATATACACTTTCCAGCCCAATCGAGGATCGCTACAATAAAAAAAAACAAAAAAAAAACAGAAGAAGGAGAACAACAACGTTAAATCGATCAAACGGGTCCAGATTGGTAGGTAATTGTACCAGCATTTGAAGATAGACACAGTGGGTAAACAATATAATAGATAGTTTACTGCCCGAGTTTTATCTTGCTAATATTGCTTAGTATCATTGACTTTTCTGTGACACTGCGGCACTACATACAATTACTGCTATTGAAGTATCGATTTCCAGCCTCGCTCAAACATCTCACCGTTTTCCCATCGGCACCATCTTCATATCTTCCTCTCTCTGCCCCTCTCTCTCATCCCCCCTTCTCTTTCTCTCTTTCTTCCTCCCTCTTCCTCTCTTCCCTCCCACTTCCTCTCTCTTTTTCTATCTCTCTTTACCCCTCTCTCCCCCCTCTCTCCCATGATCTTCCCCTTTCTCTCTCTAACCATCTTTCTCTCTCTTGATCTCCCCGTTTCTTTTTCAGCCATGTTCCTCTTTAATCCTCCTCCTCACTATTTCTTTCTCTGTTCCCGTTCTTTCACTTCCTCTCTCTCTCTCTCTCTCTCTCTCTCTCTCTCTCTCTCTCTCTCTCTCTCTCTCTCTTCTCTCTCTCCCCTCCCTCTCTCTATCTATCCATCTATCCATCCACCCACCCACCCACCTATCTATCTATCTATCTATCTATCTATCTATCTATCTATCTATCTATCTATCTATCTATCTATCTATCTATCTATCTATCTATCTATCTATCTATCATATCTCTCTCTCTCTCTCTCTCTCTCTCTCTCTCTCTCTCTCTCTCTCTCTCTCTCTCTCTCTCACTCGTGATTCCTGCCTTTCTCTTGTTCAGTTCTCTCTCTCTATGTCTCTGGTGGAGGTAGAGAGGGGAGAAGGGGGGCTTGCGGGAGTAAATATTTATTGATGCAATTAGATCTGTACATATGTGTAGACATGAACAGTTCCCAATGTAAATATTTATGAATGTAAACATGTTTGGATGTAAACATTTCTTGATGGTTTCTCATAAACCAGAAGCCATCTACGTGCATTCAACATGACGTGTGTTTAGTTGTTAACTGGGATATGGGAGAATGTTTGGTTGAGAGACTGCAGTATCACAATAGACGTAAGAAGTTCGCGGGTTTGAATCCCAACATAGATTTTGCAAGAACCAGTTGATCTGTAATGATATCATACCGCCACATAACCTAATGGGTAAGGAGATGAGATACCTACACTTTTAGGACAATGGCGAGAAAACTCAGTGGCCGGCGTACAGATTTCGCATGTTAAAATTCCAACGGTAGTTGAAAATCGCAAATACCATGAAGCCATGCCTTGGCAAATTTGATACTAGTGTAAACCTACCCACTATCAGAAAGAGTCGGTGGTTTTGGATGTGGTATATTTATAGAAAGTTAATTTTACACATCTCCATGCTGACCGTGGACAGGAAAGTTATCTTTATGCTGACCTTGTACAAGAAAATTAACTTTTCATATCTCTGTGCTGACTTGGACAAGAAAGTTAATTTTACACACCTCTATGCTGACGTTGGACAAGAAAATTAACTTTACACATATCGATGCTGAAGTTGGACAAGAAGGTAACTTTACACATCTCTAGGCTGGAGCTGGACAAGAAAGTTAACTTTACAAATTCCCAGACTGATACTGGACACACTGACCTCTGAGTCTGAGAGATCAATAACTACTCGAAACGGACTACTGCTAGAAAAGGAAGGCAGAAGTTAACAAATCGGTAAATTCAACAAAATGTATGTTCACTTATTTAGTTTTAATTTTCTGACATGTCATAGTTAAAGGTAGTTGCATCTCCTTTACAGGACGTCGCACTCAACGACGTCATCTTTTGTCTGTTTGCGATTTCTTGGCAAGTTTACATTCCGTAATTTGCCATTGCTTTCTTAGGGACCCTGACTCATACCATTTTATGAAAATCAACATAAGGCCGGTCTCCCTTGTCGAGGGGTTAGCAGATTTATCCGTAACCCCGAATACTCTCGTGGTTGACGTGAGCGCAGGAGAATTGGAAGCGGTTCGAGCCGCGCCAGTGACTTATGAGAGTATAGAGCCGGTCGCTCAGAAAGTCGTGGCGAGCTTCTTCTTCTTCTGCTGCGTTCATCCGGTTTTTTTTTTCCGGACGTGACTGCGTTGTGCCTGTTTACAGCAGAGCTGCGCTCTTGCGCCGTTAGGCCGACACATCCGACTTCTGTGGGAATTTGTTGACCGGGTTAACCTTCCCGGGGGTCGTAGCGAGCTGATGAGCGTAATCTAGCCTAGGAATCAACATACAGCTGAAAGATGGTGGTGTTGACCGCAATATCCTGAAACAGGATAGAAACACGGAAAACACAAGGAGGTCTGCTGTCAAATCCTCTGCAGCTGTGTTTTTTTCGAGCGCGGTATGCAGGATTACAAATTGTGTCTGTAACCCCTTCGTCACGGAGCCGGCGATCTGTCATAACTCAACAGAATAACTGTTGCTCATGGACGCGAAATTGTCCTTTTTTGGCTTATATACACAGATATCGAAATATTATTAGACAGTAGTTTGTTTATCAACACAGTTGCAAGTATTATCACCCAAAACAAAAGCAGTTATAACTCTTGACATGGCTGCAGTCACCGAGCCTTGGGGTCACTGCCAAGAGGATCTTTAAAAGGAAGAGGATCGACTTTATGCACCGAGTGTTATCTTATATGACTCGGTCTCTTTCCGCAGGGCGCCACGCCGAAAGCGTCGCACAAAGCACGGACTCCACAGCTCCAGCGACGACCCCCAGGAGACTCCGAGAAAACTGCACTCGTGAACCGACGGACGTAGCCCGGAATCGAACCCACGACCTTCGAAGCGCGAGGCAAGCGACGTAATCACTTTGTCATGAAGACTCCTTGCCAAGAAGGAAAGCAATGGCAGGCTCCTTTTTTACAGATGTCTAGAACATCCAGACACAAACTGGAACATGTCGTGACAACCGATAAGATTTGCGGAAAGAAAGAGAGAGGGGGAAGACAGCAGGAGAAGATTTTTGACAGTCTTGTGTCATGGCACGTAAGGGAAACAGCTCACAAATTGATCCATGCTGTCGGAGATCGCAGTTTAGGGAGAGACCTGATGAGCGGCAAGGCACTGGATGATAATAAGAAGATCCATGGTTCATCATGTCACATAATATCACAGCAGCCGATAGATAACTGTTGGTTATGGTTCCAAGTTTACGGTAGGCAGTGGATGTTTTAATAATCCGTAAATTGATTAGAGAAGTGAGACGTTGGCATGTTTAAAGTTAGTTGCATATCCTTTACAGGACATAATTCGTTATCCCTCAAACCGCGTTCGCAACACAGATGCGGACGATTTGGCAGCAAACCGCTTTGCGTTGGTTTTCGACACAATGGTTTGAGTCCCGGTCGTTAAGAAAGCAATGTCAAACTACTGAATGTAAACTTGCCAAGAAATCACAAACAGCCGCCCCCCCCCCCCCCCCCCCTTTTTTTTTCCAACCAAAAAAAAAAAAAAAAAAACACCGCTAGGGTTGACCTTGACGCCTTGTAAAGGATATGCAACTATTTTTTTCTTTTTTAAATCCTCTGCGCTGAAATAACTGGCTTACTGACACCTTGCTGTCTCGACAGACGATAGTTTGTTACATTGTGCTTTTAAAAAAAAAGGTTATTAACTACAACCCATGGCAGTAGTGAATATGAACTCGCCGACCAAGATATACGTAAAACCTGTGGAGTTAGTAATCCCAGTATCTGGTCTAATCTCACTATGTGCAGTGCTGTAACGTGACCTGGTAACACTCTAATATGCCACGCCGGAGATATAAAGTTCCAATACTGGCCTTTCACGCCTTCTTGGTTTCTGACTTTAAAGCGGGGAAGGGAAACAGTCCCCTTGGTGATGGCACTTCCATATTGGTTCGAGAGAAAAGTCTCTACACCAACCTTGCGACGCAAACCCACTTCAGATCTCAAACTATCTATGCACCAACTCATCGGACTTAAGAATTAAGACTCAGTCTTCCCGAGGATTCACCAACCGACCAAGCAATCATTTTATGCGGT
Organism: Cepaea hortensis; assembly: GCA_963921405.1. NCBI lineage: Eukaryota > Metazoa > Mollusca > Gastropoda > Stylommatophora > Helicidae > Cepaea > Cepaea hortensis. Next base: position 92,369,937 of record OY992889.1, on the reverse strand, counting down.
TAGTGCATTCCCTAGCCTCAACGGGACAGTCCATACATAAACTGTCAAGTGTTGAGAGCTTGTGATGACTTTAATGATCGTTCACAGCTCGGTGTTCAACACCCAACGTCGTCAGTCGGTGGTTAATGCGTACATATATCATTGAGTTGCTGTGCCTGTGTTGTGGCAAGTGCTGGCTAGTCGTGCCCAAGTACCGGTTGCATAAATTTTTTGTGCATGCCTATCCTGGCTTAGTCTTTGTGTTGATCGGATTATTCTCCAGATCTCGAGTGAAGTATTCTCTTGTTTTATCTATGTGTGTGTGTTTTTTTTTCTTCTTTTCTATAAGCTTCGTTCGCAACTCCCGCATGTCTCTCTCTCTCTCTCTCTCTCTCTCTCTCTCTCTCTCTCTCTCTCTCTCTCTCTCTCTCTCTCTCTCTGTCTTGCCTATCTGTCTCTCTCTCCTCTCTATCTGTGTGTGTGTGCGCGGGCTGGCGCGCGCGCGTGTGTGCGTGTGTGTGAGTGTAATTTTTTTTTCGTGGAGCCTTCTAGTCCTATTTTGATTTTTATTCAGACTTGAGTATCGGCTCCTCAGCAGAGGACCCTCATTTTCTATAGCATCTTATATGCCTACTAGTTGGTTATGTTAACGCTTTCTTTCACAAGTAAGCCTGCATGAGCTGATTCCGTGTGTATCAAGCAACATATGGTGTGTTGTTATATCTTTTACCCGTTGTCTGAACATAGTAAAGAAATTTGGCTAGCATCTTTAGCATGTATCAAGCGTATAAGGCGTCGTTGAAAGTAATACTATCATGCTACTCATCTTGTGGTTATGTTTTCCCCATGAGCATCTGCCACATTATCACCGGGAACTGAAAGTAACAAACGTTCGATTATGACAGAGTTAAATTGATAACAGTGTGACAACCAAAGTTTAAGGTATAGGTAGAATAGGTTAAACACGTATCATTGAATTGTTGTCCTGGTTATGAGACCTGCTTTTCAGTGATACCCCCAGACAGCTCTTACATTAATTCTTGATGTGACTGTCAGTGTGTCACTTTAAGGTAGCAAACGCGTACGTCTAAATGGGTAAAATAATAACACAGTGTTACAGATGAAGTTTAAGTAACATCGGGGTCTCATATTATCTCATCATGTTCCTCTTGTACCTTGCGGTGTCGAGGTGAAGTATAAACATCGTGAGAGTGCCCGAATATGGGCTTCATATATCGATATTCCCATGGACTCTGCTAGTCCCTCCGTCCAACGTTTACGTGGTCGGCCTCTTCCGCTGTTTCCATCTGGTCTGTACATTATTGCTTGTTGTGGTATGCTGTTGACTGGTAACCTACTTGCATGGCCAAACCATTTGACTTGCTGCTTTCTAATAAAATCTAGTGCCCCACTTTAGTCCTGATTTCTTCATTTCTGATCTTATCTCTTCTTGATACGTTGAGTATTCTTCTCAGGAACCTCATTTCTGTTGTGATTTTTCTTTTCTCTTTTTCTGTCATTGTCCAGGTTTGGCATTGGTAGCATAGAGTTGGTAGGAAGATTGTGTTGTAAAGTGTTTTTTTTTAAAGTAGTTATTGATACATGTTTGTTCTTTAGTATTGGTGCCATTTGTCCAATGAGTTGATTTTCCTTATTGCACATATTTTCGATCTCGTCTTCTGATCTGCCATTTGATGATATTATACTTGAAACTTGAAACTCTTTACTTGTTAGGTGAATTGTTGTTGTTTGGTCTTCTTTAGTTATAGTCATTACCTCTGTTTTTCTTGTGCTAATTTTCATATTATGTTCCCTACACATTTCGTTTAGATTATTCATGTGGTCTTGTACAGCTTCTGATTTTGCTATTAGTGCTTGGTCGTCCGCAAACAGGAGTTCTCTAATGGTTAAATTTGCAGATGGTTCTTCTTCTGTGTTCTCGTCATGCGGTAATCTTGCTGTCTCTGCTTGGCTGGTTTCTTTACATATGTTGTCTATATATTTATGTTATGAACAAGAGAGGGGATAGGGCGCAACCTTGTCGTACTCCACATCTTATGGTACATCGGGGTAAAATGAGTTAAACACGTATCATTGATTTGTTGTCCCGGTTATGAGACGTGATTTGTAGCTGTACCCCAGACCTTACATTAACTTTACAGAGTTACATTAACTCTTGATAAGAGTTACTTTAATAGTTACATTAACTCTTGATAAACTTGTCAGTGTGTCAATTTAACATGGCAAGCGCGAGGGTCTAAATTATTAAAGCAATAACACAGTGTGACAGCCTGAGCTAAAGCAATATAGGATCATCATCGTCGTCGTCAGCATCATCTCATCCGGTAGCCATTGACGCGGGTCGTAGGGCTGCCGTGATGGGGCATCAGTAATCAGTATTCTCCACTGCTCCTTGTCCTGGCCATCGCACACAAGTGGACATACTACACCGGTCAATTGGATAGTTTCGTTCTTTTGTTCGTTTGAGAAAAAATAAATAAAAAATTCGACCTGGTTGGTCGATTGGTTATAATTGAGATACTTATTCTGCCGTCCTATACTAACATGTTCACTTCTCGTCCTTGACTTTTGGACGTAAATTACAACTACCTCAGAAATCGGAGTGGGTTCGCCTGATAGCGAGGGACACTGGTAATAAGGAAAGTTCATACACACTTATAAATCAGTCCAGTGCACTAAAAGTAGTAGCACTTGTATGGACATTTGAGTTTTGGATTTGGGCTATAAGTGAGCTAACGAAAAAAAAAAAAAAACACTACACCCAGTCTAAATAACACATGTTATCAGATCTGGGTTGTCTCCTTAAGACACCCTGTAATGGATCACGCAACTAAATGTATCCTGCTGTTAATGAGAATATTGACAAGGCACACTGTGATTCTTTTGCAATTTTCCGAAAGAAGAGAAAACGAAATATCCGAACTTCTGTATGCTGTAAACACAGTATCTACTTCTTTGTCCACATTCAGACATCTATATTAATGCAGTCAACTTAAGCTTGTTCACATCTCCATAGAGTCTGTTCTCAAAGTATTCTCTGTTCTGCATATTTTGAACACCCCTGCAGTAAATGCCAAGCTGTCATTTTACCAGTTCCACAGTTACATTCATTAGTATCTCCTATCTTTAGTTGATTAAACATGTGGGTATTTCAGCCTGATGTGGCCTGTCTGTAGTCTGAAGATTGTCAGTTGTTCTTTTCGGTTGAGTTTGTAATGTGCTTCATCTTTCTGAGTGGCGTGGAAGCCACTTGGCTCTCTAATTGCTTCTAATTAATCTCTGTGCCTTTTCATAGGTTTAGTCTATACCAGGCTGAGATAGTCTTCCACCTTTCTCTCCCAATCTGTCAACCTTTTCATTTCCAGGCATGTTGCAATGAGAAGGAATCCATTGTAGTACAGCTATTTTGGATTCCTGGCGTATTTCATGCAGTGTTGCCCTTGGGTCTGCTAGTCGTGCACAGTTTCTACAAGTCAGTATTGAAACAACTCCCTTCACATAATTATTATCGACAATTGTCATAACCGCATATAGTACCTTGTGTTGTAGGACAGGGTTGTCTTGAGCCTGAGGAATTAAGGCCGCCTGGCTAGCGCAGTCGCGGCGAACTGTGTAGACTAGGGTTTACTCTTTATCCCCCCGACAGAAAAAACATCCATCACCTTAATCAGGAATTAAACCTGACTTTCCCAAATGGAAGTCCGGGGTTCTAGCCACTGAGTAATACGACCTTCATTAACGACAACACCAATTGTGAATTGAGAAACTAATTATGTCAGTGCATGAAGAAAGTGAGAAAGAAAATTTATATCTCAATTAAACAAACACGAAAGCAATGGCAAGCGGAAAAAAAAAACATATATGGCAAAAGATACATTCATCAACGGACAGACAATTAGTAGTTTTGACTATCTAGATTCTTTTCTAACGTGACTAAGTGACTAACACTTATATATGTGTATATATATATATATATATATATATATATATATATATATATATATATATATATATATATATATATATATATATATATGAGAGAGAGAGAGAGAGAGAGAGAGAGAGAGAGAGAGAGAGAGAGAGAGAGAGAGAGAGAGAGAGAGAGAGAGAGAGAGAGAGAGAGAGAGAGAGAGACGCATACAGAAAAGAACGAAATAACTATATTGTCACATTTCAGAGGGTTACAAATTACCGTGTTATGAGGCAGACAGTCAGGCAAACAGACGCACATACATAAACACATGCATACCTGCATACATGCTTACATGATTTACACAAACTCTCATAGTTGTGCACCCACTCACACATATACACACCCTCGCATGTACATATACACACATAATCACAACAGATTAGATAGATGGATGGACTGGACGGACGGACGAAGGAAAGGATGTGGATGGATGGATGGATGGACAGACAATCAGATAGACAGACATACATGTATATTAAAGAAGCAACATTGCTCATTAAAAACGAAACCAATTAAATTCTTTATAGAGTTCATCAGACAAAACAGTAGAAATCGGAATACTGAGAGCATGCATATTTCACGTAGCAACCAACAATTGGGTGCGAGACCTGGCTGATGACAAGCACACATCCGCCTTTGAATATAAATGTCACAGAAGAGTATTAACAATTCATTGAACAGAAAGGAGAACAGGCAGACCTATCCATCCAGAAGATTGGTTATTAAGGCAAACAAAACATGCAACAACAAAAAAATGAAATATTTTGGAATTGTACAAATGTAGTGAAAGCCTTTTTTTCGCATATCCTATACAGGACATCGCTGTCAACATCAGTATTTTTCAGCTGATTGTTGATTTCTTGGCAAGATTACGCTCTGTAGTTTGCCATTGCTTTCTGAGCGATCGGCTCACATACCCCGTAAGTTACCGACGCAGAGAGAACCGCTATCAATTCTTGCGCAACGTCACGTTCGATAATTATGGAGGGAAGGTGCTGGGGAGGAGAAGAAGAAGAGGAAAAACTGAAGGTAGAGGGATACAAGATGTGGAGACAACGCCAAATATCTAAAGAGGCGCGACGTCTGGGTTATTGGAGAGTGACATTTGGAAAGACTTATGTTATAGGGCCAGGTTCTGCACAGGGCCGGCTACTGCTGTAGACAAGCGTGGACAGATTGTTTTTTATTATACTTCTTATACTCAACCATGTGTCCAAAGTATGAATATATATATATGTGTGGTGTGTGTGTGTGTGTGTGTGTGTGTGGTTTTTTTTTTTTTTTTTTTTTCCCGTTCGTTCGCATATCCTTTACAGGACATCGCTGTCAATATCAGCATCTTTCAGCTGACTGTTGATTTCTTGGCAAGACTACGCTCAGTAGTTTGCCATTGCTTTCTGAGCGATCGGCTCACATACCCCGTAAGTTACCGACGCAGAGAGAACCGCTATCAATTCTTGCGCAACGTCACGTTCGATAATTATGGAGGGAAGGTGCTGGGGAGGAGAAGAAGAAGAGGAAAAACTGAAGGTAGAGGGATACAAGATGTGGAGACAACGCCAAATATCTAAAGAGGCGCGACGTCTGGGTTATTGGAGAGTGACATTTGGAAAGACTTATGTTATAGGGCCAGGTTCTGCACAGGGCCGGCTACTGCTGTAGACAAGCGTTGACAGATTGTTTTTTTATTATACTTCTTATACTCAACCATGTGTCCAAAGTATGAATATATATATATATATATATATATATATATATATATATATATATATATATATGTGTGTGTGTGTGTGTGTGTGTGTGTGTTTTTTTTTTTTTTTTTTTTTTTTTCCGTCCGTTCGCATATCCTTTACAGGACATCGCTGTCAATATCAGCATCTTTCAGCCTGACTGTTGATTTCTTGGCAAGACTACGCTCAGTAGTTTGCCATTGATTTCTGAGCGACCGGCTCACATAGTAAGTTAACGACGCGGAGAGAACCGCTACCGATTCTCGCGCACGTCCACGTTACTCACGCGAGTATACGGGATTACGGAGAAAGTCGTGTAACGCCTAGACCAGGGAGAACGGCAAAGTATGAACTAGAGCAGTGGTTCTCAACCTTTTTTGGCCCGTGCCCCCCTTCACCATATTTTCAGAATGTCATCCCCCACCCCTTTTGTATTTCCGACCTAAAAATCTCTCTCTCCCCCCCCCCCCCCCCCCACAGTATACGTAATAATGGAAGCTAAATTTAATAGCACATACTAAAACAAGTCTAGACGTCCCACATAAAACGTGATTTGTGGGACTACTTACTTTATAAAATGAATTTTAGAAAGGTGAGACGTACAGAACCGTAAAGTATGAAAGGAAAAACAATATCAAGTAATCGGTTCTTGTATTAACGCGATCTTGAAATAATCTTAATTACCCCCCCCCCCCCCCCTGGAAACCCTAAAATCCCCCACCCGGGGGGGGGGGGAATTCCCCGCCAGTTGCGAACCACTGAACTAGAGGGATTTAAAAGCGAGGGGATCGATTTCAATGCACTTGTGTCCCTGTAGCTCTGTCTCTTTCCTGCCGAAAGCACCTCACAGAGCACGAACTCCGTAGCTCTAGCGACGACCTCCAGGAGTCTCCGAGAACATTGCAGTCATGAGGCGAATGACGGGGTTGGGAAGCGAACTCACCACCTTCGGTGCACGAAGCAGGCGGTTTAACCACTTGGCCACGGAGACTCCCAGTACTAGATATGAAGATCTACCATTGACTTGAGGACGAAATTCGGGACATGCAACAAAAAAGAGGACATTAAACAAACGTCTATTATACCAGTACAGACATGCAAGAGCTGTGAGGTTCGGATGGCTGCAGAGCTGGGTAGAATGTCTGACAACACGGGGCGGAGAAGGATAATGATCAACGTCATTTACATTCTTACAACTGGCTAATATGATAATAATGATGATGATGATGATGATGATGATGATGATGATGATGATGATTAATAACGTTTAGCAATTTTCCTCCATGCTGGTCTTCCATGCTTAACATATTCAAGGAAGGACGTTAAAGAAACATCTACGGCTTTCATGGCCAAGGATTTTACGGACGTAGCTTTTAATCCCCGCATACCGCGTTCAAAACACAGCTTCGTGCGATTTGGCAGCAGACCGTCCTGCGTTGGTTTTTTTTAATGAAATGGTATGGGTGCCAATCGTTCAGAAAGCAATGATAAGTTAATGAACATGAACTTGCCCAGGAATCACAAACAGCCAAAAAATGCTGGGGTTAACGGCTACGCCCTGTAAAGCGTATGCAACTAACTTGTAACTGCATATATAGAGGCACGCAAGAGTAGTAAGTCTCGAACCAATGCATATATGAAAAAATAGCTGACATTTGGGTGGGGGGGGGGGGTGTGGTCAACAACCAGTAGCATTCTTAGCACTGACTAAGTCGATGATGATGATGATGATGATAATGACGATATATAATTAATAATGACTGTTTGCAATTTTCCGCCATGCTGTTCTTCCATGCTTGACACAAATTCAAGGAAGGGCTTTAAAGGATAATCTGTCGCATGCAAGAGTAGGCAGGTTAGGATTTACATAGTGCCGAAGAGAATTGCTTAGAATTGGAGGGATACAAAGAGACATCACCAACGCCAATAACATTTTAACACTGACTAGCTTGATAAGATACATTGAGCCACTCCTGGTGTAGGGATGCCAGTCATGGAAAAATAGCATACAAGTGAGGAATTATATGGAGGATGAGGAGTTGTGGTTTTAAAGAAGGCAATGAATGAATCACAAAAAAAACGTGAAGTAATTGTGAGTTTTACTAAGACACGATTATAAGAAACAAATTGGATGTTGCGGCCAAAGCCTTCGTCAGCACGGAACAAACAAACATAAACCGACACAAAACTGCATGAAACACTCTACATGACAATATTAAGGGTGCTTATTTGAATCTGTATCATAGCTAGGAGTGACTGGCGACTGACACGCCTTCTAGTTTTAAAGAAGAACGATAGGAACACACTGGACGGATAGAAAGATCAATGACGATATATTGAAAGATGTTATGTCACGAAGAGAACTGGTTACTGGCATCAGAAGAAGACAGTCCACATTCTTTGGGCATGTCATGAAAAGGGGATATCTCCTCTTTCTTCTTCTTCTTCTTCTTCTTCTTCTTCTTCTTCTTCTTCTTCTTCTTCTTCTTCTTTCTTCTTCTTCTTCTTCTTCTTCTTCTTCTTCTTCTTCTTCTCCTTCTTCTTCTTCTTCTTCTTCTTCTTCTTCTTCTTCTTCTTCTTCTTCTTCTTCTTCTTCTTCTTCTTCTTCTTCTTCTTCTTCTTCTTCTTCTTCGTACATCCGGAGTCTTTTTTCGGACGTGGTTGTGTTGTCCTGTATACAGCGGAGCTGCGATACTTGCGCCTTTATTCCGACACATCCGACTTTTGTGGGCGTTTGTTGACCGGGTTAACTTTCCCGGGAGGGGTAATCTATAGCGGAATAGAGGCAGTGGGAGAATAAGAGAGAAGATTCTGGACAGTTTGACATCATGACAAGCAGGAACATTAGTAACAGAAATAATTGGCAGCACATGAGACAGAGGGCTGTGGATAGGCATGATTACCAACCCCACACGTCCTTGACTAAGAAGCAGAAGAAGAAGAGGAAGAAGAAAAAGCAGAAGCAGAAGCAGACGAAGCAGCAGCATGATGGTGATGATGATGATGATGATGGTGATGGTTGCGCCCCGCTGATCTTCTAGGCCGAACGCATATTCAGTACTCCTGTTTAGTGCATACATTTACTAACTGCTTAAAGTGCACACTGCTGACTCAACGGCATCTGTGCACACAATCAGCCATGTACACGTTTACTCTTCTCCTTGTTGTATAGTGGTAGTTAATTGCTCAATAGCTTTAACTAGGCTGTGCCATGTGAGAGTTGGCCTTACTGGATCTAGATCTTGTATTTACTGGATCGAGCCTGGCGCGATGGCGTTTTCCAGCCGGCATCGTTGTCCCCCAGCTGGGAACATAGACGTCGTGTCTCAGAACCCACGGGGTAATTTGCTTTAAATTGATCCGTGTTTGTGAGGGGTTTTATTTCTACACTGCGGGACTTTTAATAGGCAGATTCGGCTGGCATTTCTATTCGTATAGATTATACACTCTGTATGTTTTCTTCCCGACTGTCGCATTGCTTCGAAAGCTGGAAATGCATTTGGCCATGTTGATCAGACCGAACAAGTGTATAGATAATTTCCATTGGGTGTAATGGTGTAGGGGAATTCAATTGCAGTTACATCGCTTATATTAGGTTAAGGTTTTTGTTGTTGTTGTGTGGTGACGAGTTCCTATTGCAGGTTGTAATTGTTAAAATGAGCGATGTTAAGTTAGTTTCTTGATATGAATACAGCTGTGAGTTACTGTAATCTTTTAGTTGGTTGATATGAAGACAGCTGTGAGTTACAGTAATCGGTTAGTTTGTTGACATAAATACAGCTGTGAACTTCTGTAAACTTGAATGAAATCATTGCCGTGACAGCCAAGGATTAGAAACCAGTTTTATATAGAAAAGATCACAAGAGAAGCACTCAATACCCATACTGTAGTGGGGAGTTGACATGTTTGCAGGATCCATTTGTGTGAGTATTGTATTCCTGACTTTAACAACTGTTTGACTCCCTGTATGTTGTCTACGGCATCTGAAAGCTGACTCCCTCGCGCTACGAATGGCATGTCATGGGTTTGTTTCCGGACGTGGTCATTTGGTTCACGAGCGAAGTTGTTTCGGAGACTCCTGGTCGTTGCTGCTGGAGTTACTGACAAGGCTCAGGTCCACGTTCAATCTCTATCACCTGAGGTTTGTTTTTCCCCCAACCAGTACAGTTGTGTGTGTGTGTGTGTGTGTGTGCGTGCGTGCGTGAGTGTGTGCGTGCATGCGTGAGAGAGAGAGAGAGAGAGAGTCCTCACCCTGATCTTTAAACTTACGGGACTAGCACCATATACCAAGGATACTTGGTCTTTTGTGTGTGTGTGGGGTGTGGGGGGGGGGGGGTATTTCTGGTCTCCATCAGTGTCGAGAAGGTGGCTGCACGCAACTGTGGCTTTGTTCTTTCCCGTGGTGTCACGCTGTAACTGTGACCATCTTTTCGTACTTTCATCTGGTGAAGTAAGCTCATGGACCAGACACGTACATTAAGAATGTATAAGGTTTGAATTCTCTATCTATCTATCTATCTATCTATCTATCTATCTATCTATCTATCTATCTATCTATCTATCTATCTGTCTGTCTGTCTGTCTGTCTGTCTGTCTGTCTGTCTGTCTGTCTGTCTGTCTGTCTGCCTGCCTGCCTGTCTGTCTGTCTGTCTGTCTGTCTGTCTGTCTGTCTGTCTCTGTCTGTCTGTCTGTCTGTCTTTCTGTCTGTCTGCCTGCCTGCCTGATTGCCCCTCCTTCTCCCTACAAGTCATTACTTCACAAAAGGACAACTCCGAGATGGTGATAAACAAGGGCACCCTCACAGTTAAGTCACTTCATGGTTGTAAATACGGTTAGCCTTGACGTGCCGTACAACCAGTGGTTCTCACCCCTGTATCCAATATTCGCCGCAGCCTTGCCAGATACGGGCATATTTACTGACCTTCTTTATTTAACACAATGCCCGCGTTGGTGCGGTTCTCGGTGCACCTCGTCCACAAATACGTCGTGAGTTCGATCCCCAGCTGGGTTGATTCTAGGAAGCATTGCGGTTATGAACAGTGAGCCATGTCTTATGCATGGTTGTATATGATTGGTTGTGAATGTTCAGGAAGCCTGTGAGTTTTAATTCATAACACACGTTGACCTTCAGATCGTCTGAGGTCCGAGAAGTGTTTACATCGATGGGAGCCAGGTTGATATTGAGTCTTGTATCCCTCCCGTTACCAAAGTACCATCTCCACGGGGAGTGAGGTATACTCTTGCTCCCTTCTCCAAGCCCAGAAATCAACGCGTTTGCAAGATCAACAGTGGAACTTTACACTATGGAGAGGCATGTTAGATTGTAACCAGATCGTGATTGAGCACAACACACACTGCCTGGCTCATCTGTACCTGGAGAGTCTCAACTCCTGGGGCTAGTGTAAGTGGACTGGTAAATTTGACCAAATCAGACCACTTCAAAAAGCGCATGGAATGCTAATTGTCTCGATGGTGTTTGTCCATCAAGAATGATTGATTGATTGATTGATTGATTTAGGAACCGAAGAATGATGATGACCATTTATTTAATCCAGTGGGGTTGAAATTATGGAGCCGTGAGTTCTAAGATGGCTGGTATGGTCTATTTCGGCTCGAAATGCTCTTTAGCAATGTGGGCAAAGAATGCTTGAGGTTCCAGGAGGCGGATCTTCTGCGGTGTTTTTTTTTCCCCAGCCTTTTTTTTCCACACTCTTGGAGTCCTGTTTGCTTCACAAGTGATGAATTTCGAAAGCTTTTAGTGAGATCTTCAGAGTGTCTTTAAAGCGTTTTCTCAGGCCGCCTTGGGAGCGTTTAACTTAAACGGTTTACCACAGCGCAGCTCACGGTAAAAACATTTGTTTAGGGACCCCGTGATCTGGCATGCGAGTCAAGTGACTAGCCCAGCGAATCCGGTTCTTCATTAGTAGAGTAATAGTCTAGATAATATAGTAACAATAATGCGCTTATCTTATGCATTAAGTCACTATTATTGAATGTAAGAGAGAGAGAGAGAGAGAGAGAGAGAGAGAGAGAGAGAGAGAGAGAGAGAGAGAGAGAGAGAGAGAGTATTGACATATATGACCCGTCTTGCTGTATGGCAGTGAATCACGGAAGACATAAATGAGGAAGAGCATGTAAGCAACGAAGATGTTGTCCCTGAGACGAATGTTGGGAATATCGTGGACTGCCAGAGTAACTAACAGCGCTTGCCTGGAAGAGGCTAATGAAACTAGAACACTGTATACAACTATAAGAAATAAACAAACGGCTTTCTTTGTGCGTGTGATGAGAAAAGAAGGAATGGAGAAATCCTTGACAACTAGAAAGGTCATCGGGAAAAGCGACGGAGGCACACCGAAAAAAAAATAATAATGCTAGCTGGAATGAGACGGTAGCATGGAAGAATAACTAACTTTACAGTTGATCCTGAACAAGGATTGAGATCTGTGCAGAGACACTAAAGCCTACGCCACTTGGCAGGCCACATGACGATGATGCTAATATTTAACTCCGTATAAAAACAATTTTTTTAATGGTATTCAAAATAACATTACTGTATTCGTACTGTTAATGTACTTTTAAATAAAGTACAATTAGACAATATGTTTACAGTATGAGAATCACGTTGTGTCGGGCTATTCTCCTTAATAAGAGAATACAATCACTGGAGTACTTCTTGGGCTGTTCAGTCTAGATGAGTGTGTGGCTTGGGGATGTGGGAATTTGTCGAGTTTTAAATTAGAAACCCTTCAACCGTTACTGTGATTATTGCTATTTTAGTTATTGTGAAATTCTCTCTCTCTCTCTCTCTCTCTCTCTCTCTCTCTCTCTCTCTCTCTCTCTCTCTCTCTCTCTCTCTCTCTCTCTCTACTATCTCTCTCTCTACTATCTCTCTCTACTATCTCTCTCGTGTTTTCTCCCTTACTCTTTCTCTATCTCCTTCTCTCTCTGCCGTCTCCGTCTCTCTCTCTCTCTCTCTCTCTCTCTCTCTCTCTCTCTCTCTCTCTCTCTCTCACGCAACCAACGGAACACGATTAACGGCTGATACCTGGCAAGATAGCAGCTCCCACGTGTCTGTTTTATTCCATAAATTAACATATCGGGTTAACAGAAACAACAACCACAACAACATCAATGAAATAATCAGTACGCAACAATTCGAAAGACTAGCAACAGGAAACAACATATCTATAATTCAAAAATATGTGTGTGTGTGTATTTGTATATACATTCATGTGTGTGCACGCGTGTGTATTTGTCTGTACTTAAGTGTGTGTGTGTGTGTGTGTGTGCGTGCGTGCGTGCCTGCCTGCCTGCCTGCACATACACTTATAAGTTCGTGTGTTTCATGCATATATTTATTTATATGGTGGTATGACTAGTTATGGAAAAGCAACTGATATACAGTAAACCTGAAGTAAACCAGTAAATCTCCGGAACATAAATCATTAGAGTATTGCATATGAGTTAATGTAGCATCCGATTGCAACACAATGAGTTAACCGTTTTTCTACCATGCGTTTTGTCTATGGGTCTGTTTATAAACATGCAAACGTTAGTTGCTATTATCTGCTCGCAGACTGTCTTCTGTCCCCTTACTGGTAGGAAACTTGTGCTCACCCTGTCTCTCTTGTAATGCTTTTGGCACCAGACGGGTTTGAGTGCTAAATAAGGTCTGAGCTAGTTTTAGGAGCGGCCTGTGGTAGAAGCTGAATGGCAGAAGGGCGATAAAGCCGCGCTCTAAACTATATTTAGAGAACTGGAGAGGCATTTTTTGCATCGATTACACGGCATGAAATTGCATCTGTGTTACTGAGCCGCTAGTTGGGGAAATTGCCAGGGGATTGACCGCAGGAAGAACAAGGAAAGTCACCCTGCCCGTAGGCTCTACTGATAAGCTTGTCAGGTCCATCTTGGAGGAGGCTAGGGATAGGGTTGCCAGACGTCCGGCAAAGAGAGGACATGTCCTCCTTTTTAGCCTAATGTCCTCCGCCCGGCAGGCAAAGCTAAACACCTTTAAAATGTCCGGCTTTTTAAATATTTTATGTTATAATTTTTTTATGTATTGTTGTTACAATTTGCAATGTATCTACACTCTACCGTGTGTTTACATTCTTTATTAAAACCCATTGCTTAATAATATTTATTTAATTTTCCCATTTATACCAAATGTGAAACACTAATTATTTGTATAATTTGAATATAACTGTTGCTCTATTCGGCAACACTGACAATGCTGTAGTCTCAATGGTCAAAATGTTTGTGTTATTTCCGGTTCCGGTAGCAGAGACGCCACTTAAAATTTTTTTTCTTCAAATTTATAATTTTTGCCGTCTATGTTTATGAAAATGGCTTCTACAAAGAGAAACTGCAAATTCTCGAACACTATGAAAAATAAGTGTCCATGCTTCGTTGAAGGACGCAACGAGAATGAGACAAAGTGTACGATTTGCGATAGTTGCTTGTCCGTTGCCAACAAAGGAACTACAGACTTGGAGCGCCATGTTGACAGTGAGAGACAGAGAGACCTAATCAAAGTGTACGCGTCATCTAGCATATTGACGTCTTTATTTTTCATCCTAAGTACTCAAATGTGTTGCTGAAAACGCACGCGGCTGAAGCAACTGTGGCATTTCATACAGTTTGTCATCATCAGTCTTACAACTCGATGACCTGCACAGCTGGTTTGTTGCACACATTATTTGAAGATTCAGAAATTGCTAAAAATATTGTTTGTGCAAAAACAAAGACTGAACCAATAATAAACCAGGTGATTTGACCACCACACTGTTGATGAATTGGATAAATCTGTAAGTCTTTTGACAGATGGTAACAATCACGGTTCGCAGAAAATATTTCCGATCGTTGTTCAGTACTTTGACTGGAAAGCAGGTGGAATCCAAACTAAGATTCTCGAGTTAGACAACACACCAAATGAAACCTCAGAAAATATATCACACTATATTTTGAGAGCATGGACGAGACAGGAACACTGAGCTGATCCACGACACTGGTGATCGAGTGAAATGGCGAGTCATGACCGCCCACGCTTTCCGGCATGGCACATGATTGATTGATTGATTGATATTTTGAGAACACTCCAAAAACATGATTTGTACTCCAAATGTGTTGCTTTTGTTGGTGACAATGCCAATGTGAATTTTAGAGGCATTGACAGAAGAGAAGGTAGAAATGTGTTCTCGCATTTGGCAGCTATTGTAATAAAATTGTACTGATTGTGGATTTAATCTGGAACGATTTAAATGAAACATTCAATATGTCCTCCTTTGTCCTCCTTGTTGTCTTATTATGTCCTCCTTATGGTGCCCACGTATCTGGCAACCCAAGCTAGGGAGCGGTTTAGTGTATTGGTTATTGCAGATTATTTACACCTTTCTATACTAAACCGAACCTGCTCTGTGGCGAAGGCGTTACGAATGCAATTTGTAATCCTGCATACCGCGTTGAGATGCCTTGAAGAGATTAGAACAAGAATCGTCATGGCGAAGGTAGCCTTTTGCAAGATGAAAGACATACTGACCAATACAAAGATATCAATTGAAACGAGAAAAAGAGTGTTGAAGTGCTAGATAGAACCTATACTTTTGTATGGATGTGAAGCATGGACAATAAGCAGTGAAGCTGAAAAACAGCTGATGGCTGTGGAAATGTGGTTTCTGAGGAAAATGCAAAGAATACCATGGACAGACAGAAAACCAATGAACAAGTCCTTCAAGAAACAAATGAAGATCGTAAACTGATTAGAGACATTAGACGTAGACAGTCAAATTTTGTGGGCATGTTATGAGAAGAAATGAATTGGAGAACTTGGTGACGACTGGCAAGATCGTAGGGAAAAGACCAAGGGGAAGATCGAGAAGTAAATACCTGGATGGCTTGGCCACGTGGCATGGTCGAAACAGGAACACAGAGCTGATCCACGACTCTGGTGATCGAGTGACATGGCAGTACATGACCGCCCACGCTTATCGGCATGGCACATGATGGATGGATACCGCGTTCAAAATACAGTTGCGGGTGATTTGGAAGCAGACCGCCTTGCGTTGGTTTCCATACAGTAGTATGACTGCCGGTCGTTCAGAAAGTAATGGCAAACTTTTGTTTCCCCATATTCTATTTACAAAACGGTGCTGTCAACACCAGCATTTTACTGTTGTTGTTGATGTCTTGGCAAGTTAACGTTCAGTAGTTTGCCATTGCTTTATGAACGAGCGGCTCCCTTACCAACACGTTAAAACCCAGCGCAACGCGGTCTGCTGCCAAATCGGTCGCAGCTGTGTTTTGAACGCGGGTAAGAGGGCTTACGAATTGCGTCCGTAAGCTCTTAGCCATGGAGACGGTAATGGCAAACTACTGGACGTAAACTTGCCCAGGAATCACAAACAGCCAGAAAATGCTGGAGTTGACTGCTACGTCCCTTAAAGGATATTCAGCTAACTTTATTTTATTATTATACCACACCGAGGTGGCTGCTTGGTTGATTGTCAATTCTCTGACAGATTTGGCGTTTTTAAGGCCAGTGCATTTGTGTCTCTTGTCTGAGCTAAAAAAGGTTTGGATATATCGGACTGAGGTTCGTGTAGACTTTCCTTCCGATCCAGTACTAAAGTAGTATATCCACGAGGACTTGCAGAGCTGTCCTTTGCCTCTCCAAGTTCAGGAACTAGCTGGGTATGTAAGTCTGGTGCGGGAGCTTCCCGTCTTTGCAGGGGTATATCATGACGTAACCAGGCAATGATCTAGAAGAGCACATACAGACTGGCTGGGGTTTAGACTATTCTTGGTAGTATTTCCTCCACAGATTCTATGTATTTTATTGTCAGCAGACTCCAGCCCATTGCCCTGCTGGGATATGGTATCGGATATATCACTGGTCACAGAGGTCACAGGTGGCGAATTGAGCATGAGAGCCGCCGACAGCTTGTTGTTGGTTATCGTCTCCCGTTCAGGACGGTAGGCAGACGATCTATTTATGAGGACAATGGCCATTCTTTTGACCAGGATGGTTACTGCCAGAAGGAAAGTAAGGCTGTCTTCTTTACAGATGTTTAGTACATTTTTTTTCCGCGTTTCCATCCTGTTTCAGGATATTGCAGTCAACACCATCATCTTTCAGCTGTATGTTGATTCCTAGGCTAAATTACGCTCATAAGCGATCGGATGATTCAAAATACACAACAGCGCGCACTCGTGCGAATAAGATAGTACTTCAAGAAACAAATGATAACTATAAATTGTTAGAGAAATTAGACAGACAGTCGCGATTTTTTGGGCTCGTTAAGAGAAGAAATACACTTGACAACTTAATAACAACTGGCAAATCTGATGTAACATGATGAAAGGGAAGAAAAAAGGTAATGCCCGGATGACTTAGCCACCTGGCATTCTCTCAAGAGCACAGATCCAAGGCTGATGATTGTGTGAGATGGTGGAACCATGACCGTCCACGTCTATAGGCCTTGCACATGATGATGATGATCAGTGTCTAATAGTACACGCCACTGTACTGCCGATTCAGTGAGTGCGTACTCGGTACACCGGAATACGAAGAGACATCTTCCAGTCGCTGGTGTTAATTATCAGAAGCCAGTGCCCAGAGATGGGGACTCGTAGACAAAAACCATCGATATCACGTGCGGAAGACCAGAGGCAACCAACGGATATGTCTGATGCCCTTTTGACGCGGGCTGTTCCACGTAATACAATATACCCGAACCGAGAACTTGGTGTCTGTAAGAATCGATGCCCAGAAATAGATCTCGTAGTCGTAGTGCCATAAAGGAGAAAGTGGGCGTGAGGCGCCGTCGGCACAATCACGCAGAAACCATGCCAAACAAACAAGCAGTTCGCGGGATGTGTTTGCAGTTTTCGCGGGCGATTGACAATTGATAGTTCACCATTTCAAATAGCCCACGGGCGCTTCAGCGAGCGTGGAAATATTTCTCTAATTGGAGCTGCAATATAGTTCATGAGGTATTTCGTTGGCATAGGATATAATTGGTGCAGTTGACTTTTTTTTTTTCTTTCTGTGTGCGGTCGATTTGTACTCGAAAAGATGTTTTGGGGTAAGTTCTGTCTTTACTATGTTTTTTTTTTTTTAAAGTTTTTTTTTTTTTTTTTTTTTAAATTTTAAAAAAAGGCATTATAGTAATTGTAAATTGCATAGATTTGTTAATTATGGAGAAGCAAGGGTTTGTCTTCTTTGTTGAATGGTGTCACACACTCATCATCATCATCATCATCATCACCGTCGTCGTCATTCAACTTCGTCACCATCATCAGTATTCATCATCGTCGTCAACATGAAGTAAATGTTTTACAGAACGTCTCTCTCATCATAACCCATCATCATCAAGTGACATGCCAGCTGGCATAGGCGTTCATGCCTCACCACATATCTCTGTCTTTGGTGTTTTGGATCAACTCTGCTGCTGATATTCCTCCATGCCACCGTCTCAATCCATCCAGCATTATTTTTTCTTGGTCGGCCTCTGCCTCTCTTCCCCTCGATCTTTCCAGTCGTCACGATGTTCTCCAAAGCCTCTGTTTATATCACATTATTCCCCCCCCCCCCAATAATAATTTTTAAAAAGCTGTGTGTCTCTTTCTTATTGTTGTATATAATGTTCTAGTTGCATTAGCCTTTTTGAAGTTTTCACTCATCATCACAATCCCTGGAAAGATTATAGAACCCTCGATAGTTCTCCTGCCTAATATGTATGTGTGTGTGTGTGTTTGTTTTTTTTAAATGTCCGGGAAACCTGTAATGCCCCGTGTCCGCTGTCCTGCTGGTGGCCCCCAGCCTCCCTTGTTCAGGAACCATGTCTTCCTTGACCGTTCTTTCTAAATATTTGTGACGTTTAATATGGTCACAGTAGTTTAGTTCCTACACTTGACTCTGTGGCGAAATGGTTGTGAATGCAATTCGTAATCCCGGATACCGCATTCAAAACACAGCTGCGGGCGATTTGGCAGCAGACTGCCTTGTGTTGGTTTCAATACAATTATATGAATGCCGGTCGTTCATAAAGCAATGGCAAACTATTGAGCATAAACTTGCCCTGGAATCACAAGCAGCCCAAAACAAATACTGGGGTTGACCTGTAAAGGGAATGCATCTAACTTAATACTTGGCACAGGTGGCGAGCCGGTTTTCTTCGATGGTCAGATCTGGTAGAATGTCTGTATTTGACTTCCTTGTGATTTACAGCAAGGAACGCATAGTTTGGATCTGGGTCATCTGCACACCAGTTAGTTGGACTGTCTATGTACAATATGTCATTGATTCATATCTGTCTAGTCGTAATTATAGACAAATGAAACTACTTCACCGTTCTGGTTGCCTGGAGTTGTCACTGGTGCGTGCTGTCACCTAGACAGTCGTGAGTCTGTAGTGTACAGACAGATGAATGATATTGGGGGGACATGCCGGGAGCTACAGGAGACAGCGACATATAGAACAGCTTGTCATGGTCTGGTTCTAATGCCCCAGTGAGAAATACAGAGAATAAGAAGTGGTCGTGCAGTAGTTGTGGCTGTGTTGATGTGGTCATCGTACTTTCTGTGAAGATACATCAGTCTGCCTTTGGGCCACGCGCCTGAGCGACATCATTCACATACCGCTTTCGTATATAAACACGTCCCTAATCATCGCAGCACCCTTGCACACTGTGTTCTAGAACCTTTCTCTTAACATATATGTTCAAAAGCATGAAGTTTCTTCTTCTTCTTCTTCTTCTTCTTCTTCTTCTTCTTCTTCTTCTTCTTCTTCTTCTTCTTCTTCTTCTTCTTCTTCTTCTTCTTCTTCTTCTCTCTCTCTCTCTCTCTCTCTCTCTCTCTCTCTCTCTCTCTCTCACACACACACACACACACACACACACACACCCCCCCCAGCATTGATATTGGAACAATCTGATCTTCGATCGCCCGTTTGGCATTTCAGTTGTTTTGGGACGAAATTAGAGAGACATCACAAGGAAAGGGGGGAGAGGGGAGAGCGCAAAACGGTGTGTGATTATATTAGACTAAAACACAACTATAAATGCTTTCGAAATTATAGGATAGAAAAGGACAGTCGTCACAGCCTGTTAACCTTTCTATATTATCGGCGTGTATAGTATCTAATATCTAGAGAAGTGAATGTTCATAATCACCGTGGTATTTCAGACGTGCAGAGTCAGAAGACGTCGTTTGTAAAGAGGCACGACATTGACCCAGCAGTTAGTCAGACCATTCGTTGTCGATTCTTTCTTTCTCTAAGGTTGACTGTTGTGCGTACTGTCGTCATGGTTTTGTCTCTTGTCGTATATCTTCCGTCGCCAAGATTATATCTACTATCGCCATAATTATATCTACTGTCGTCATGGTTTTGTCTCTTGTCGTATATCTTCCGTCGCCAAGATTATATCTACTATCGCCATAATTATATCTACTGTCGTCATGATTTTGTTTCTTGTCTTATATCTACCATCGCCATGATTATATCTACCTTCGCCATGATTATATCTACTAACGCCATTATTATATTTACTGTCGTCATGATTTTGTCTCTTGTAATATATCTACCGTCGCCATGATTATAACTATCGTCGCCATGATTATATCTACCTTCGTCATGATTATATCTACCTTCGCCATGTTTATACCTACTATCGCCATTATTATATTTACTGCCCCCCTCCCCCCGACGTGTCTCCACCTTGTCGCGGTGGGGGGCGCGGTGGGGGGCGCGGTGGGGGGGGGGGGCCCTTGGGTGTCCAAGAGATCCCAAGAGCATTGTCGACTGATGCACAACTACATGTCGGACAGGCCTTGGGTTAGGGACCAGACCAAGAGAGACACAACCTGCTGCTCTGCAGGTAGACTGAGGATAGCAGTCAAAGTCTAAATTAGGCGCACGATGCCGCTAAATTTTGGTCCGGACACATACTCTAAGGCTCTCAGCTGAGGGATATGGCTGAACGCCTCTAAGCCATAAACTCTCGGATGTGAGAGCCGGGCCGATACCCACCTACCGATAAATGGAGGTGAGATGCTGAGCACGCTACATGCTTAGTTCAGATACTTGTTCGAAGGCTCCCAGCTGGGTGATATGAGGGATCCCCGGATGAGAGGGCCTGGCCGTTTCTCGCTCACTGAACGCGCACGGAGATAAGGTGCTGCGCCGACAGCACATGAAGCCTACCTCGTGAGCGAGTACTAAAGGTAAAAAAGTGCCACAGTCGCATGAAATGGTTACGAAAAATGTCTGTATCTATACTCATAGAGAGTGTAGTCAAGGTGGAAAAACGTCTCAATAACACGAAATGGAACGCCTGGCTAGTGAATTTATTGCGTGGTCCGAAGTCCGAAGCGAAAGTTTACCTAGTGTATGTCGTCCGCAGACTGACCGTTCCTGGTTTGTGTTTGAGCGACCAGTGCCAAGCGAAATGCCCAATAGAAGGAAGTGAGGAATTAAAGCAGCCATGAGTAGGACGTGGCATTTCCTCGGGTGAGCCCAGTCTCATGGCAATATGTGCCAGCTCTCCAACTATGGAAGCCTCCCTGGATAGCGGGAAACGCCCATGGTTTGCCCCTGCCTTCCCTTGAGGGTTGACCGTGATGTCTTTGACTGTTCTATCTTGACCAGCTGAGATGTGGGCGACATCACTGTGATGTTGTTTCCCCGAGAAGAGAGTGGGATCAACATGCACATCTTTAAACTGTTTATCTGTTGGGATTATTGACTGACTTTTCGTCTACACTCCTCTCTTCTGTCTTCTCTTCCATATATCTCTTTCTTTCACTCTCTCTCTCTTATTCTCTCAACACATACTTCGACAACAGTTCTTTTCCACATTAAATAAAAGATTTAATTTAAAACTATGTCTGGTGTATGGTTGGATATTGTCTGTGTAGTTTCTAGTGTATTCTATTGTTGGTGACAGAATGAACTCAGAATGTCTATCAGCGGTATCTTCTCGCCAGTCATTCTTCACGATTACAGGACATCACATCAAACAGGACAGAGCTCACCCGGGATGATACGTAGGCTTGAGTCTGATGGTAAATCCGTTAGTGAAATGAAAACAAACTGTTCATCACTGAGTCACCGTATTGCTATAAAAGTCCCGTAAGTTTATGACTGTGCCCAAACCGGTTTCATGATATTAAGTATCCATCATCGAGAAAAAACACCACCGTGTCAATGTTCTTCCTATTGTCTATTATGATTATCACTATTGTCTTTGTCTATTCCTTCTACTCTATGTAGGCAAGTCGTATGTAGGTTGAAGTCTCTTCTTGCCCCACCTTAACATCTCTTTCTGTTTAGGAGCCCCAGTGGTATATGAGTGTTAGCATACAGTCTTCTGTATTTTACTGGATGTTAGTATTTGTTCATCTGAACAAACTGTTTAGGTTCTTTCTGGATCCACGTATGTACTTTATTGGTTCAAGTAGAGTATTTTTTTCCTTTCTTCTCTAATGTCCCTAGAAACTGGGAACCTGTGGATGAATATAACAAGTCGAGTGGTAAGCGTCCGCCCCTTACTCCTAACTTATGCAAGTGTCCTTCTCCAGCCATAATGACAAGGCTTTCGAAGTCACCATCAGCATAAGACATAAGAATTCACCTCAGTCTAAAACACCCACTAATAATATGTAATGATAAAGGTAATACACGCTCATCTATATTCCTATTCTAAAACTATATTTTAATATACCTTATACACATCTATGTTCCTTTATAGAATTAATGTAGATCCACGAATCGAAATTAATCCGCAGCCAAGCACTTTATCCCATTATAAGGGAGGATATTTCTTTTCATTACAGGACACATAATTCTATCTTTCCGTCCCGTTGGGGAACACACACTAAACTGACACAAAGAAGTGGCCCCTCTCTTTAGATCATCTTTGTCCCATCGTCCTTGACATTGCTGGACAAAGCAAATTCAGACTTCATTATCCCTTGTCAGTGGAAAATTTCTGATCTCGAACTTTTCCGTTGTTTAATACAACCAAACCGCATTCTGCTGTCCAGTCTTAGTCGCAAACCTACCTCCAGAACGCAATAGGCTGGTCCATGATACTGTCTGTCTTTGTAGCAAACCAATTTTTCCACTCTACATGTCACCTGTGTTGTAGTCGACTCTCCCGCCTTGACCTACATACACATGCGCTGGTCAATCCTTTGTGGTTATCCTTCTGTTTCATTAACCCTTCTCCCACCTCAGCCTTGTCTGTGATCACCTTCTTATGATGCACTGTATACAGTCGTCGATCTGGGAATCACTAACATTCAGCATTTCACGACATAGGCCCCCTCTTAAGAGATTAGACCGCGTCGAATCTTTCTCACTGTAGGTTTGATTCCCATGATCCACAACCCTAGGCTTCTTCCTCTGGATCTGGATGTCTGGATAAGAAATCTGCTCCTACATTCTCCTTTCCAAAAATGTATTCCACTGTGAAGTGGTATGGTTGCAGCAACAATGACCATCTCATCAGTCTGGCGTTTAACTTCTGTGATGTAGCTAGGAACATCAAGTTGATGATATGATTGGATCCTCACATTATCCAGTAGGCGCTCTAATTGACACCCTACTATACTACTAACGACTGAAACTAGTGTTGGCTCCTCGCTCCTGTACGTCCGGTCGACCTACTTTCGACTTGCGTCAGCGACGGCTCACAATACAGACGGATTGTCCCATCTTGATTGTAACACTGCTTCCATGTCCTCTTGGTTTCCCCCGGTTTTTCCTCTGGGGATGTTCCGCCTCGTCCTCGTCGGACCGAGTCGTCTTTCCCAACCCTCCTGGGCTTTTGCTTCCAGGACCATCTTGGGCGGTATTGTATCTGGTCAGCCAATCTTCGGTTGGAGTCCTGGGTAATTCTCGCTTTTCCCGACGTTACCCACCCCTTCTGAACTTGGTTACCGGTGAAACTTTCACTCTTGTCCTTTCCCTGACTTGTGATTTCCCTCCTCCTGTCGTTGGGTAAATCTGACCTATCACGTACTGTCCCATAGGTCCTCCTATGTTGTACTGGCGATCTCTGGTCTTCGTCTGGACTGGTAACCTTTGTCCCAATGGCTGCCATCACCATAAAGTGCGAAGCTTTGCTCCCGGATCTCTCTTCATATTTCCTAATGAGATGTCTAGGGAGATTTTTCTTCTCTTCCCCGATCCGTATTTTGTAGATGTTCTTGGACACCACCTTTTCCACAGGATAAGGTCCTTTCCATCCTACTTGGAGTATATTGGTCTCTGCTGGACTCCACACTTCCACTTTGTCTTCCACTTTAAGAGCTAGTTTCCTCTTAATTCGCTTGTTGGGTGGTGCTTTCTGGCACTCCGAACAAGACTTCACCCACCGGCGTACATCTCCGGTCATTCCTGGCCAGCAATAATGGCCGGAAATTTTCTGCAAGGTCTCTCTGACACCCATATGTCGATTCTCGCCTATGATGTGTCCACTCTGAAGAATGTGAGGACGGTGGGTCTCTGGAACCACCCACTGCTCATGCAGGTTATCTCCCCTCCCAGCTCTCCGATAGAGTAGTTGATTCTTCAGAAAGTACTGTCCCCGTTCTGGTGGCTCAGCACTTCTTTGCAGCTTCCTGTAGCAAGGATGCAACGTAGTATCCTTCCTCTGGGCAGTATGCAATTCTCCTATCCCTGAGTTGTCGCATAGTGTCTCTGCCTCTTTTTCCTTCCCTTGAGATCCACTGACTACTGTTCCCTTGTGGGTTGGCTGTTTGGGCATCCCCAAAAAGACATATTTCGTGCCAATGATCATTGGGAATAGGGAGTCAGCTAATACAGCCGCAGGAATAATGCCCGTGACGTACCTGGATTTAATCTCCACCTTGGCGATTGGCAGCGTCATGGTAACAGCACTCCTCATTGCCGGCTTTAGCTCTATGGTCTCCCCTGTAAGTTGGTCTGGGCTTACTAAGCTGGCGTCCACCACCGCTTCCCCATCCAAACCTGTATCATAGAGACAAGCAACCTGCTGGCCATTGACTTCAATAAGTTCAACCACAGGTGGTCTCTCTTGGTCCTGAGTGTCTTTCATCTCCTTGACCGTTTCCTTGCCTTCCTCTTTTGATTCCTCGAGGTTGGTTATGCAATTGGCGTGTTTTCCCTTGCATCTGCAGTCCACAGTATTATGTGTTGTCGACTGGCAGTGAGTGTACCATGTTCCCTTCCTAGGTTTCCGTGTGTCCTTTGTGTTCCTTTCTCCTTCGCCAACCTCAGCCTTGTCTGTGATCACCGATGTAGGAATCACTTTGCATGCTGCGAAGTAAGAACTTTTAGGTTTCGATCTGCAGTCTTTTGTGTTGTGGGAGGCCGCCCTACAAAACGAACACCACTTTTCAGACCACTGTCGTTTCGCTTGAGAATTCGAGGTGCTCTGGGTTCCTACCTTCACCTTCTCTGAACTCTCCTCTGTGTGCTTTATATAAGGTTCCACTTTTTCTCCTTCCCAGTTTTTAGGTTTCTTTTTCTCTGGTTTCTCCTGACCTTTGGTTTGTGTACTTAGTTCCTCCGCTTCACCATGTACTTCCACGAATCGTTCCGCCAGCTTATTCACAACATCAATCCGTTCCGCCCCTTGTTCTCCCAAGAAGGTTCTGAGAGGTTTCGACATTTGCTTTCGCATCTGGTCGACCACCATCATCTCTTCGAGACTCTCATAATCCCTCTTGAATTCTGCCAAGTCCATCCATTTCTGGAGATAGGATTTCAGCCTTAGACTGTATGCGGCGAATAGCTCTCCCGGCTCTCGTCTAGACGATCTAAACTTTTTCCGATATGTTTGTGCTGTGACTTCATAATGTTTCATCAAAGCTGCTTTCAATTCCTCGTACTGATTTTCCTGTCCTGGTGGTAGGCGTGTGTAGACCTCGTACCCTGAACCACGTAACGCCTGGGATACTTTAAGAGCCCATCTGGATCTTTCCAGTCCCATAGCGATTGCCATAGCCTCGAACCGATCAAAAAACTGGAATATCTTTTCTTTACTTTCATCATAGACTGCTAAAGGAAACTTCATGGCATGGTAACCCTGTCCAATCATGTGGGTTGCCCCAGGTGAAGATGAACTTCCTTCTGCTGCATCTATTTCACCCTTAGTTTGTGTCTTGAGTTCTAACTCTTTCAAGCGGTATTCATGTTCCATTTCTTGTCTCCTGGCAGTCTGTTCCATTTCCAGTTTCTTGGTCTCCTGTTCCAGTTCCAGTCGCTTGGTCTCCTGTTCCAGTTCCATTCGTTTCAATTCCAACTCAGTCTTACGGTCTTCTCTTTCCGCTTGACGAATCTCTCTCTCTCGTTCTTGTATGTAATCAGTTAGCTCTGAACCAGCTAACCCAATTTCCTCCCCGTTGGCCTTCAGTTCGGCTGTAGTTACTTTAGGAGTTGCCATAGTTACAGCAGATAAGTCAGCACGTTGAGTAAAGACACCCCAAGGCAGAAAAGAATACTCACTATAAACAGATAATCTACCTAGAACCTATATCCTTAATCTATGTCTATTTAATATAATAAATCTACAACACCACACAGTACATCACAACCACTCTCTCATCCACAAAAGGCGATATAGGATAAAGACTTATGTAGACGTGTGACCATGTGACTAGGTATGTAATGTGTCTTACCACCTATCCACATTCACTCTGTCTGGAACTTTCTCACTGTAAAGTCACCAGCCTTAATGAAATGTTTCTACCATAAATGTAATGGCACCATATATCCAATGGACGTCCTTCCATTAAAAGTCATCAATGTATACTTCTTTTTATTCCAATCAGTATGTCCCAACATGCATGTACTCCGCTATGCCTGTGCCAATATGCAGGTCATATGGGTATAATGTATGTACGTATCCCGCTCGCTCCACCAATTATGTGATGTTGTTTCCCCGAGAAGAGAGTGGGATCAACATGCACATCTTTAAACTGTTTATCTGTTGGGATTATTGACTGACTTTTCGTCTACACTCCTCTCTTCTGTCTTCTCTTCCATATATCTCTTTCTTTCACTCTCTCTCTCTTATTCTCTCAACACATACTTCGACAACAGTTCTTTTCCACATTAAATAAAAGATTTAATTTAAAACTATGTCTGGTGTATGGTTGGATATTGTCTGTGTAGTTTCTAGTGTATTCTATTGTTGGTGACAGAATGAACTCAGAATGTCTATCAGCGGTATCTTCTCGCCAGTCATTCTTCACGATTACAGGACATCACATCAAACAGGACAGAGCTCACCCGGGATGATACGTAGGCTTGAGTCTGATGGTAAATCCGTTAGTGAAATGAAAACAAACTGTTCATCACTGAGTCACCGTATTGCTATAAAAGTCCCGTAAGTTTATGACTGTGCCCAAACCGGTTTCATGATATTAAGTATCCATCATCGAGAAAAAACACCACCGTGTCAATGTTCTTCCTATTGTCTATTATGATTATCACTATTGTCTTTGTCTATTCCTTCTACTCTATGTAGGCAAGTCGTATGTAGGTTGAAGTCTCTGCTTGCCCCACCTTAACATCTCTTTCTGTTTAGGAGCCCCAGTGGTATATGAGTGTTAGCATACAGTCTTCTGTATTTTACTGGATGTTAGTATTTGTTCATCTGAACAAACTGTTTAGGTTCTTTCTGGATCCACGTATGTACTTTATTGGTTCAAGTAGAGTATTTTTTTTCCTTTCTTCTCTAATGTCCCTAGAAACTGGGAACCTGTGGATGAATATAACAAGTCGAGTGGTAAGCGTCCGCCCCTTACTCCTAACTTATGCAAGTGTCCTTCTCCAGCCATAATGACAAGGCTTTCGAAGTCACCATCAGCATAAGACATAAGAATTCACCTCAGTCTAAAACACCCACTAATAATATGTAATGATAAAGGTAATACACGCTCATCTATATTCCTATTCTAAAACTATATTTTAATATACCTTATACACATCTATGTTCCTTTATAGAATTAATGTAGATCCACGAATCGAAATTAATCCGCAGCCAAGCACTTTATCCCATTATAAGGGAGGATATTTCTTTTCATTACAGGACACATAATTCTATCTTTCCGTCCCGTTGGGGAACACACACTAAACTGACACAAAGAAGTGGCCCCTCTCTTTAGATCATCTTTGTCCCATCGTCCTTGACATTGCTGGACAAAGCAAATTCAGACTTCATTATCCCTTGTCAGTGGAAAATTTCTGATCTCGAACTTTTCCGTTGTTTAATACAACCAAACCGCATTCTGCTGTCCAGTCTTAGTCGCAAACCTACCTCCAGAACGCAATAGGCTGGTCCATGATACTGTCTGTCTTTGTAGCAAACCAATTTTTCCACTCTACATGTCACCTGTGTTGTAGTCGACTCTCCCGCCTTGACCTACATACACATGCGCTGGTCAATCCTTTGTGGTTATCCTTCTGTTTCATTAACCCTTCTCCCACCTCAGCCTTGTCTGTGATCACCTTCTTATGATGCACTGTATACAGTCGTCGATCTGGGAATCACTAACATTCAGCATTTCACGACAATCACAACAACAAAGTCTAACGTGCCTCGAAACCCGAGGAAGGCTAACCTCATTAAAAATGCCCGCCGAAGTCGGAAGTGCCGTCCTACGGGTGGCAACTACGCATTTACGTCCGAGTGAAATGTCTTGTCCGAATGTCTCTCGTGCTAGGAACAGCTCTGACTACCTAGTTTCCGAACGCCGCTCAAGTCCGGAACAGTTCTGACTAGCTAGTTTTCCGAATGTCCGTCGTGCCCGGAACAGCTCTGTCCGGGCACAACAACAAGCACATGTCCGAATCGAAAACTCACTGAGTGGATACCGTCTGCAGACCGGTCTGGTTTATGCGGGAACGGCCCGTGGCGAACAATATGCCCAATATATTGAAGTGAGAAATTAAAGCAGCCATGAGCAGGACGTGACGATTCCCTCGGTGAGTCCAGCACCAGGGCGCTATGTATCGGCTCTGCAACTATAGAAGCCACCCTGGATGGCGGAAAATGCCATGGACTGTCCCTGCCTTCCCTTGAGGGATGACCGTAAAGTCTACGACCGTTCCAACTTGACCAGCTGGGATGCAGACGATACCACAAAAGTGAGAGTCTCCCAGGAGTGCTAACCTGGTCAAAAATGCACGCAAAAGTCGGATGAGTTGGCCCAACGGTTTCGGCCCACGGGTGCATAACGACTCAACACAATCACATCTTAAAAAACACTCCGGATGAACGCAAAGAAGAAGAAGATATTTACTGTCGTCATGATTTTGTCTCTTGTCGTATATCTACCGTCGCCGTGATTATATCTACTATCGTCATGATTATATGTACCTTTGCAATGATTATATCTACCTTCGCCATGATTATATCTACTATCACCATTATTATATTTACTGTCGTCATGATTTTGTCTCTTGTCGTATATCTACCCTCGCCGTGATTATATCTACTATCGTCATGATTATATCTACCTTTGCAATGATTATATCACCTTCGCCATGATTATATCTACTATCACCATTATTATATTTACTGTCGTCATGATTTTGTCTCTTGTCGTATATCTATGGTCGCCATGATTATATCTACCGTCGCCATGTTTAGATCTACCTTCGCCATGATTATATCTACTGTCGCCATTATTATATTTACTGTCGTCATGATTTTGTCTCTTGTCGTATATCTACCTTCGCCATGATTATATCTACTATCACCATTATTATATTTACTGTCGTCATGATTTTGTCTCTTGTCGTATATCTACGGTCGCCATGATTATATCTACCGTCGCCATGTTTAGATCTACCTTCGCCATGATTATATCTACTGTCGCCATTATTATATTTACTGTCGTTATGATTTTGTCTCTTATGTTACAAGCACAGTAGCAAAATGTACATACATCCCTAATGTTATATGCACTGTCGTCAAGTGCATATCCCTTATGTTACATACACTGTCGCGCGCGCGCGCGCGCGCGTGTGTGTGTGTGTGTGTGGTGTGTGTGCAAAAGTTAAGAACAAATGTATCATTTGCCGATAAATGCATTACATGCGCCAATAAAGTGCTTGGATTCCCGTAGAAAAAAAAAAAAGATTCTCTTGGTGGTGTGTGTAATCACTCATGCACCACCTGCTGTAGATCTTCATCGGACCGAACAGTTTTGAAACTTCCTACACAGAGGTCAACCAATGCGCAGGTAAACAGGACGTTAGCTTCACCCTGGGCGTGAACTGGCGAAAAATCGAGTCTGTTCAACGTGTTGTCGTGAGAGCGACCTGCAAAAGGCATGCTACATAGCGATTAGGTCAATAACAAAGGACATTCTACATAGCGATTAAGGCAATAACAAAGGACATTCAATAACAAAGGACATTCTACATAGCGATTAAGGCAATAACAAAGGACATTCTACATAGCGATTAAGGCAATAACAAAGGACATTCAATAACACAGGACATTCTACATAGCGATTAAGTAAATAACAAAGGACATTCTACATAGCGATTAAGGCAATAACAAAGGACATTCAATAACACAGGACATTCTACATAGCGATTAAGTCAATAACAAAGGACATTCTACATAGCGATTAAGGCAATAACAAAGGACATTCTACATAGCGATTAAGGCAATAACAAAGGACATTCAATAACACAGGACATTCTACATAGCGATTAAGTCAATAACAAAGGACATTCTACATAGCGATTAAGGCAATAACAAAGGACATTCAATATCACAGGACATTCTACATAGCGATTAAGTCAATAACAAAGGACATGCTACATAGCGATTAAGGCAATAACAAAGGACATTCTACATAGTTTTTAAATCAATAAAAAGGGACAGTGGGTTTGGTCAGCTTGAAGGGACCACTGTCACACACGTAAATGGGAATATTTTTAAACAAGGGAATCGGCACAGCTATCTCGAAACAGACTTATCATCTGATGGGAGGTGCTTTGAAGAGATTATATCGCCATGGCGTAGGTAGCCTTTTGCAAGATGGAAAACATTGACCAATAAAAAGATGTAATTTGCAACGAGAAAAAAGTGTTGAAGTGCTACATATAACCTGTACTTTTGTATGGATTTAAAGCGTGGACAATGCCCAGGCAAGCTGAAAAAACATCTAATGGCTGTAGAAATGTAGTTTCTGTGGAAAAATGCAAAGAACACCACGGAAAGAAAAACCAATGACCAATACTACAAGAAACAAATGAAAACTAAACTGATTAGAGAAATTAAACGTAGACTGTCACAATTTTGTGGACACGTTATAAGAAGAAATAAATTGGAGAACTTGGTAACAACTGGTAAGATTGAGGGGACAGGAACAAGAGGAAGGCAGAGAAGTAAATACCTAAATGGCTTGACCACGTGGTCTGGTCGCGACAAGAACACAGAGCTGATCCACGACTCTGGTGACCGTGTTAGATGGCGAAACATAACCGCCCACGCTTATCGGCATGTCACATGATGATGATGGTGATGATGATCACACATGGCAGGATGGACGTTGCCTTCGTCAACACACACACACGCGCGCGCACGCACGCACGCACACACACACAAGAAAAACTATGCAGTTGCATTATTTATTGTTTTGGAAACGCTTAAATCCTAGGGCACAATGCAGCTGTGTCCGTGTCTTCGGGCGTGTATTTGTGTGTGTGTGTGTGTGTGTGTGTGTGTGTGTGCGTGCGCGCTTTCTTGTCGACGAAGGCAAGGACATGACCACCGAGGCGACATCCATGCGCTACCACAGTCTACCACACACGTCACATGATTTGCCTTAATATCGTGTACGGCTTATATTTGTTTTACGTAAGTGCGAACGAACGTAATTAGGAAAGAACTTGTGCGGATGTGCGTGCGTCTGTGTGTGTGTGTGCGTGCGCGCGCGCGCGTGTTTTTACTTAACCCGGAAGTTCCAGAAAATCCGATGTAATACCGTCCGACATACATTGTCTATCGCCCTGTAACGCTCAAAGGCTCCGCTTGGCTTTATTCACTGAGCCAGACCGGATAATCGAGTTTACCCCGGGCCGTGTTTTTTGCTGTTGGTATTGTTTGAGTTTGACTTGCGAGAGAGAGGGAGGGAGGAGAGAGAGAGAGAGAGAGAGAGAGAGAGAGAGAGAGAGAGAGAGAGAGAGAGAGAGAGAAAGAGAGATAGGGGGGGGGGAGAGGAAGAGACTCTTGTTGTTTCAGTTATTGGATTCTTGAGGTCGGTAGTGCGGCGTTAGGTGTTAGTGACGTGAGTGTGTTCGTTTGTCCGTCCATCCGATAGTTCGTCACAGGATCACCCGCATAGCTTCATTCTGTACGCACGCTTGGCGGAATAGTTGTTATTGTCGTCTTCGTCGTTTGTTTCCTTGTTGAATTTATATAACCTGTTTATTGTTATATTCGAAACACAGCTGCGGGCGATTTGGAAGCAGGCTGCCTAGAGCAGTTGTTCTCAGCCGGTGGGGAATTTTAGGGTTTCCAGGGGGAGAAATAAGATTATTTCATGATCGCGTTAATACAAGAACCGATTACTTGATATTGTTTTTCCCTCCATACTTTACGGTTCTGTACTTCTCGCCCTTCTGAAATTTGTTTTATAACGTAAGTAGACCCGCAAATCACGTTTTATTTAGACGTCTAGACTTGTTCTAGTATGTGTTATTAAATTCAGCTTCCATGTTTACGTATACTGTGTCGGGGCGGGGAGGGGGATTTATAGGGAAGAAATACGAAAGAGGGGAGGGGAGGGCGGGAATGACATTCTGAACATATGGTGAAGGAGTGCATGGGCCAAAAACGGTTGAGAACTCATGGCCTGTCGTTCTACACACCGGTCAGTTTGTCTTAAACGTCGACTTCTCGTTTAGAAAGCAGTGGCAAACTACAGAACGTACTGTGTATAGAATATCAGTATGGGATTGAACGCAACGTCCTGCAAACTTCATGCAACATTTTTATTTTAATTGTCATTGATGACTTGACGATGTCACTGGCCGTGTTTCCTAGAGGGAAACTCTCCATCAGGGAACAGATGACGGTAAGCAGCCACGGAACAGATCAAAGATGCCCATTTGATACCAACAGAGACAGATAATAACAGACATATTAGCCAGACTGTTAGGTGGTGGCAGGTAATATTTCTGTGTTGGTGCATGGTTGGAGCGGTGTGAGGAGGGGGAGAATGCAGAGAAGGAGTAGAAGAAGAAGAAGAAGAAGAAGAAGAAGAAGAAGAAGAAGAAGAAGAAGAAGAAGAAGAAGAAGAAGAAGAAGAAGAAGAACAAGAACACGAATAAAAAGAAGAGGAAGAACAATAAAAGGAAGAAGAAGAACAAGCGGAAGAAAACAAAAAGAACAAGTACAACAACAAAAAGCAGACTGAGACCAAAAACAATACGAATAACAAGAGAAGGACGTAAACAAGAATATGAAATACAAACAGTTAGATTATGGAGCTCCTGCTACATAGAGCCTGTACTATTGTATGGATGTGAAGAATAGGCAATGAGCAGTGAAAAAAACATCTGGTGGCTGTAGAAATGTGGTTTCTGAGAAAAATGCAAAGAATAGCACGGGCAGACAGAAAAACCGATGACCAAGTCCTACCAGAAACACATGAAAATTGTAAACTGATTAGAGAAATTAGACATAGACAATCAACAGGCCCCTTTGTCCTACACCGCAAGGTACAATAGGCAGTGAATGGCAGTGGCTGTGTTTCATATAATAAAGAAGAAAACAATACGACACAATGATTCCGCTGTTATTAATGCTATTGTTCTAGAGAGTTCGCTTGAGTGGCCGCAAGTGAGCGGCGTGTGGAACTCCCCGTTAGAAAGATAACACTGAAGAGTAAATCAATCATCACACTTCATTGTCGGATTGGCGCGTTAATTCGCTGAAGCAAGAGTGCGCTATCTGGCGTACCGTGACGTCAGTGCGTGTTTGCCGTGCATTCTGTTGGAGCATGTTTAGGGCGAGCACCCTGAGATGCTTTCACCGTTAATGCGTATGTAATGGTTGGCATTAAGTAGAAGGTGGTCGAGCATCGAAGAGACCGCGGTGACTATTGGAAGGTGACTATAGTCTGTTTACTTTTGTCTGCCCCAATATAAAATTCCATATCTCAGTAACCAACTGAGAGAAAATGATGAGATTTAGTATATAACCTTATCATTACGTCCACCCAACAAATTTTCTTTTTTGTTCTGGAGATTGTACAGCAGATTTCAGAGTTTGTTTATTTCAGAATTTGTTTATATGCAGTATATAATTTATTATTAAATTACATTATTAAATGTGTTACGTCTTCACACGGAAATATTAGCGTTGAATAGTTAATTTTCACGTGGGACATGGGATTGTCCTTATGATAAGAGCCTCGCGTAGTGGAACGGGGCATTACTGTAAAACAAGTTTATTAGCGAGAAATCACTAGTTTTTCACCAAAACATCAAAAAAAAATGTCGCCGCTTTCCATGATTTAAGCTGTTTTTGGTCCTGTCACAGACATATTTCTTGGATGGGAGTAAATATAAGACGGCAGGAAAGATTTCATAACGTTGCAACAGACAGTTTTCAAAATAATTGATCGTTAATCAATGCATTCATTTCTGGACAGACTATAGTTAGAATCGTGTGTGCCTGTGGCTTCATTGTTTTTTGTTTCCTGTTTTCTTGCTATTTCTTCTTCTTCTTCTTCTTCTTCTTCTTCTTCTTCTTCTTCTTCTTCTTCTTCTTCTTCTTCTTCTTCTTCTTCTTCTTCTTCTTCTTCTTCTTCTTCTTCTTCTTCTAGTCCGTGCCATGTGGTGTTGGCGATCATGTCTGTCTCCATCTTTCTGTCTCTTACACTGCCAATAATTTCTGACACAGATTGTCCTCCGTGCCAAGATGTTAAAATTTCCAGCATCTCTCTCTCTCTCTCTCTCTCTCTCTCTCTCTCTCTCTCTCTCTCTCTCTCTCTCTCTCTCTCTGTCTCTGTGTGTGAGAGTGAGTGAGTGAGTGAGTGATCCTCAACCTCTCCTTCCTTTCAGCTTCCCGGTGTCACGACGTACCCCGGCTGTACCCTTCTCATGATGTTCCCAAAGGATGCGGGCTGTCATCTTCTGATGCAAATTACCAGTTCTCTTTTTGAGTCACTGTCTTTCAACATATCTTCCTTCATTGAACGTTTTATCCGTCGCTGATGTTCTCACCATACAGTAAAACGGCATCTCTGAAGCTTCTACATAATTCCTTACTAGTCTGTTAATTGCTAATTGCCACTTCCGTACATCAGGATTGGCTGGACATAGCTGGTAAGAACTCCTTTTCTCACTTTGAATGAATCATAAAAAAACCTCCAAATCTGCCAACCCAATACACCACTCCTCTTCAGGTTGTACACGATTGAACAACTCGAGATGCAGCGAAATATGCCAGGCAATAAATCTTGCAGCATATTGTTTATGGCTTCTGTGCTTAACCAACCTCTCTTCGATAGATGCAAGCCTTTTTTTGGGGCATAAACGACTTGGACACCAGGGCTTCGGAATTAAGCGACAAGAGTCAATTTTCTATAGGATTCACAAACCTCACCTCATAATCATTATGGTAACTCAACTTGTATCCATATATGCATCCACCTCATCCTGCACCCATCTTCTCTTTGGCCTTCCTCTTTTTCGAGGCATATACCCCTCCATTATTGTTCTCTCCAAACTTTCATGACGTTTTAAGTGACCAAAATATTTAAATTGTCTGTGTCTTATCGTCGTTAATAGCCATCCTTCTTCAATATTCAGCTCGTGAAGTATGGATGCATTTGTACAATAGTATTTAGGAGCACTATACCGATAGTGGTACCCAGCATAATAATAGCTCTCTCTCTCTCTCTCTCTCTCTCTCTCTCTCTCTCTCTCTCTCTCTCTCTCTCTCTCTAACTCTTCATGCATATTTCATTGCTTCATTGAAGGTGAGTAAAGAGCTTTGTGCGCCCACTTGCGGCTTTTAAATGTATTACCTCGTCTCTCCGGGTTCGCCCGCCTGCCAGTCTGTCTGTCTCAGCAAATGCGGATAGACTTTGGCTTTTGAGAATATTAATGTATAAATAGATATACAGAAGCTCGGGGACACAGTAGTTGGTGTTAGGAGTCCCCGTGGCGAAGTAGTCAAGCCGTTTGACTCGGGTTTCGAAGGTTGTGGGTTCGATTCCGGGCCGCGTCCTTCGGTTCACGAGTGAAATTTTTCGGAGACTCTTGTGGGTCTTGTACTACGGAGTTCGTGCTTTGTGCGACGCTTTCCGCGCTGCGGAAAGAGAACGAGCTATATGGCATAAAACCCGGTGCAATGAAGTCGACCCTGTCGACTTGTAAGCGACTTTTAAGTAGTTGGTGTTCTTGCTTATTAAGATAGTGGTCCCGGTTCAAAACCTAGCAGAGGTAGACATTATTTTTCCCTACCAGTACGGCTCTGCTGTGTTTTCCCGACCAATACGGCTCTGCGGTGTTTTCCCGACCAGTACGGCTCTGTGGTGTTTTCCCCACCAGTACGACTCTGCAGTGTTTTCCCGACCAGTAAAGCTTTGCAGTGCTTTCCCGACCAGTACGGCTGTGCGGTGTTTTCCCGACCAGTACGACTCTGCAGTATTTTCCCGACTAGTACGGCCCTGCTGTGTTTTCCCGACCAGTACAGCTCTGCAGTGTTTTCCCAACCAGTACGGCTGTGCGGTGTTTTCCCGACCAGTACAGCTCTGCAGTGTTTTCCCAACCAGTACAGCTCTGCAGTGTTTTCCCGACCAATACGGCTCTGCAGTGCTCTCCCGACCAGTACGGCTCTGAGGTGTTTTCCCGACCAGTACGGCTCTGCGGTGTTTTCCCGACCAGTACGGCTCTTCGGTGTTTTCCCGACCAGTACAGCTCTGCAGTGTTTTCCCGACCAGTACGGCTCTGCGGTGTTTTCCCGACCAGTACAGCTCTGCAGTGTTTTCCCGACCAGTACGGAGCCACCCTGTGACAAGATCGCCTCGGGTATTGAGAGTTAACCACACCCGAGGTGTCTCTAGCACTCCCGTGTATTCTAACCCCAGGGGTTGGACAGGTAGATACACTGTTTACTCTGCTGTTGACCTCGTACTAGTTAATTATGTCTACAAGCCCCTCCAGATTCTAGACCCCCACTATCTACCTTCTCCCTTGGGACAATGAACAATGAGGCATTGTCGGAGACCACACTCAATAATTATACAAAGAGTAAGTCAACATACACAAAGTTTATTCTACCCTTGAGAATATAGAACTGAATTGAACACCCTGATAGAATAATTATATTTACAAAAGTAGAGGATAGAGTAGAGACAGAATCAGAGATATGGCTCAAATCATCATCAGGCTGAGAAGTAGATTGGATGCAGATGTCCCGTCCAGTCGGTCCGCCACTCACCCGGCTTCCTTCCAGTGAGATGACTAGAACCTTGGAGACCACTCCGTCCCCAGCGCTTGGATCGACAACAAGAGGAGTTAACCACTTGAACCTCACTCAACTGGATGAACTGCACTCCATCACTTCCTAATGAATCACTGTTAAAGGCACTAAACAGTTCTCTATAGACAGCCTGGCTGGGAGACCCACCTCCTTGAGTTGACCCCAGTTACTAACTACTTCAATAAATGTCTGTAGCCAATGACCAATCTAAAGGTCCCTGAATAATATCACGTACCCCTGGTTGGGTAAGAGTATAGTTCTGCTGCGAGTTCACAAGAGTCATATGAGAAAAACATTTCACAGTTCGTAGACTCTACAGTTACACCATTTGGATCAAGCACCTATTTCACAGTTCACTGCAACAATGTTCATTTGGACAATAATTAGTTGTCCTATATACCTGTTAACACTTTAGTCACAATACGTAAGCTGGTGTAGGTCTCATCATGACCTGCCACTAGTGCTGACGTAGGAACACACAAGGTTATGTGCTAATCTCTGCTTCAAGTTTCCGACGTTTAGGCGGATCAACAAAAGACTTGGACTTGATGAGCTCCCAGACCTGAGATTACCCCACCTTGATACATCTCACTGGGTAAACATAGCAACATCATTCCGTATACAGTCGATTGTCTCTTACACTTAAGCGTGATTGCTCAGATTACTGAACATCTCATTGCTGAAATAGAGCATCTTCAAACTGTCAGAAAAAGAACAAACCATCACGTCCCACATGTGCAATTTCAGGGCACTGGAATCAACTTGGTGAGAATCATTCCGTCAGGATGATTCAATCTTTTGCTAGATGTGGTTTAGTCAGGCGTGGTAAGTAGTGTCTCTACCATTCGCTATGGTACACGAAGTGGTTTCAGGCAAACAACAATTGTAGTAGGGGGACCAGCGATGATAACAAGAAGTTAGACCATCCATGTTGAAGACATTGAAGGATAACCTTTGGGATGTGTCCCAGTAAACTACAGATAGGAAAACAGTTATCAGGGTGATCAGGTGT
Source organism: Cepaea hortensis (assembly GCA_963921405.1). NCBI lineage: Eukaryota > Metazoa > Mollusca > Gastropoda > Stylommatophora > Helicidae > Cepaea > Cepaea hortensis. The sequence goes on along the minus strand of OY992889.1, from coordinate 92,331,708 downwards.
AATGGAAAACGATAGTTAAATCTCACCCTAGGCCAGAAGTAGATATCTCGACAGGGACCAGTAGTTAGTGGCTACACTATCCAAATACTGTGAGTATTTTGTGCGAGAATTATTGACAGTTGTTGCCTATAATGATACATGCTTGTGTATGATAACAGTAGGGAAACTGAGAAATGTTTGAACGATACCAGACATCAGCAACGTACATGGGAAGGCGGACACGGCAGATAGCCGGCCTAGTGTAGAGCTAACGTGTAGGGCGATTCAGTAATAAACATTAGGTTTGACTGGAACACACATGAGTTCATGTTATCTATTGTGCACAGCGTTAATGAACAGCTACGTACTTATTGTTCAACAAAGTGTTGTTGGTATTATTTAAGATGCCATGATAGTCGACTCAGAACCGAGCCAAATGAAGAGAGGACCCAATACTTGTGCTAATAAATAGAGTACTTAGAGGAGGGTCAGCGGAGTTACTACGTGGCAACTATGCAAGTGGCAAGTAGCAGGCAACTCCTGAAAGGAAGAGCGATCGGTGAGAGTATTCGGCCCCAAACATTGGTCCAAATGCAACAAATCATTGACTACTCAACCCTCAGTCAAGCTAATTAGTTATTCAACTAACCAGAGCATCATCTCTATGTTGAAAGTGGTAAAGCATGGGTATCCATCAATGTCAGATGGCCTCAAAGAATAGCCCGTCAAACAGTAAGTAACAAGAATCACGAGTCTGATCGTACGTCTCACATATCCCTATTCATGTACCAGTTGTCGCTAACTTCAATAGCTATCCTAGTTCCAGAGTTAACAGAACTAAACATTAAGGTGAGGCTTCCCTGGACCCCAACCTTACAGTATACATTCAATAGTAAACAAAATAACGATCTGTGTACCATCACTTGGGATATAGTAATAATACATGACCACATAAAGTATGTACACACTCTATTTCGCTGGTGGGACATCCTGTCCACCCTGTAGCGAAACTCTTCTTATTAGACTCTTCCCTAGAGTCAAGAAGTCTTCTTGGCACAACATGTTCCCCACAAGTCCCAAGGGTTCTGCTCCAGTTCTGCCCTTCCAAGTGGATTAGCCTTAGCCTGGGCCGAACTTCACGGCGGGCCTGGTTCGCCCGTCTCATACTTTCATAACTTGCTCTCAATCCCCATATCCCATTTTCCCCATGCCTCTTTCAGCCTCCTTTTGTCCTTCCATACTTCTATCACATCAGCACTGACTCGTACTTATGCAAGTATGCACAGGACAGGACAATAAAGAAAAGAATTAAGAACGCATGTTTACATCGCGACGATAACGCATGGTTATCAAGCGTCGAACCACTCGGCATTCGTTCGGTATCGCTTCTAGAAGTATCACATAACATGACCTAATATATATACATTATGACACATCATATATATATATATATATATATATATATATATATATATATATATATATATATATATATATATATATATATATATATATATATATCATCAATGAGAAGAACTTACCTTCTCACAGAATTCCACAGTTCCACAAAATGAATTCACTATTACGTTAACATACAATAGTTACATCATTCCCTGTGGCTAAGCATTACGTGCTCTCTTTACTTAGTAACTAAGCACATTACTGTCTGAATTCTCCACTAACAACTTACCTGGCGATCCAACAGTTCTTCTAGCTTCAGCTACTGACTGACATAAGTTAGGTTCATATCATACACTAGTAACTGTGTCATATTATAGTACAGCAACCTAGTATATGCAACTATATACCATCATACATGGTTCATAACTGGTGAACACAATACGTCGATACAATGGACTTTCTGTTCTAATCAGTTGACAGAACTACACAGGCTTGTAAACAAACGCGACACGCGCAGGTGTATACGCCCTAGTTTCTCAACTACGTTATCGATCCGTTTCTCATTAGCGATGCAAAGTCAACCGCATATTTAATGAGATTAGAACGATTGCGTTTTGTGATCAATTACAAAGTTAAATTAATTAACCAAGTAAATACCTGAATTACTTGAACCAGACTCCAGTCAGCTACCAGAACTGTTCATGGGCAAGCATGCCGCAATGGGTCGACAGTCAGCTGCATCTTGGTTGGGTGTGAGACGCTATACAATCGGCCTAGCAAAGCCATGCGTCCTCACGCCTTGAGATGGAGAAAGTGAATGACACTTCCAGCCGCATTGCTCCTACGTGCGTACCAACGCGCACGAGAAAAGAGTGCTTCTTGATGCAAGTCAACTTCTCGGACAACATTCATTTCCCGGACTAGAATTTCTAGATTCTTCTGCACGAGAATTTGTTGGTGCACCCAGCAACCCTGGTCACTCAAATCCAGTTGCTTCGAGAACCTACTAGACGGAAAATCCCATCGACTTCCCCTAGGCTATTAATAACCGGGAAAGTCCCTGATGACGCGCCGAATAGAGCCGAAACCTAGTAGACAAAAGACAGATGGAGCGTCGTTTCGTCACATGCATGAAATGAACACTGGGTAGTTTTCAGAATGACCTGGGAAATTTCTAGTAAGGTAAAGTGTGAGGATGATGACCGGCCACCAACAGCGTTGTCTGTGGTGTAGTACACGGGTGGGGAATCCTTTTATCTGCCAGGGGCATTTTGGGTATTTATAACATTCACGGACCATAAAAAAAGTATCAACTTTAAAATGAGCCTGCTATATTTGCTCAAACATATAATTAACTCACCCTTAACGTAAACATGCCAAGAGATCACGAAAGGAAAACAAATGATGGGGGGTTGACTGCAACGTTCTGTAAAGGATATGCAACTAACTTTAATGTGGTGGCTGGAGCTGCTTCTCTTTGATGAGACGTGTGATGCAAGCTGGGACTGATGATGTTGGTACTCGCAACTGCTTGTCCAGGTTTGCGTCGGTCAGTCTTGAGCGCAGTCGACTCTTTGTGATGGTAAGAATAGAAAATAACTGCTTGCAGAAAGAAGTACATAAGTTGTTCTGAGCACGGATGCATATTATGCATGTCTCTTCAAAGTGTGGAACGCATCATTGCTTATTTAACGTTTACAGAAGCCAAGCAGTAGGAGGTTGTTGTACCTAGCTTTCAGATCATTATCGCTTTGCAGCTGAGTGATTTCAAGTTGTAGGTTATCTGGCACATCAACTAGTTCCACATAGCAAAGATGTTCAATTCTTGTTGTGTACTTTTCACGTCCTAGAATCTTTCATTAAATGCCACAATCAGTTTCGCACATTTGTCAGAATGTTCAAGTATCGTAAACCGTTGTTGTTGTGTGTTTTTTTTCAGAGTGGGAAAATGCACCGTGTTATTTCTTTCAAGTTGCACTTTTCGCAGCTTTAAGTTAGCTTCAAATGGGGGTCAGACCAAAAGATTTTCTGGCGTTCTTCGGCCGCTGGGCCCCGCCCCTGGTCTAGGATATAGGGCGGTCTAACACATTGCAGCTCTACGGCAGTTCCTGCTGTGAGATTACTTGACCAAGTGGTCAAGCCGCTCGCTTCACGCTCTGAAAGTCATTGGTTTGTGTTTGGACTGCGTCGTTTAGACCATGGGCGCAGTATTTCAGGAGACTTCCGGAGTTCATCGACGGAGCAACGGAGTTTGTTTTGTGCAGCTCTCTCAGCAAGCGACTGGCCATTCTACGTAGAGTCACCGGGTCAGCTGGGGTAAAACCAGGCGCATATAAGTCATTTGTTGCATATCCTTTACAGGACATAGCAATCAACCCCAGCATTTTTTTTATTGTTCGTGATTCCTGGGCAAGTTTACATTCAGTAGTTTGCCTTTGCTTTCTAAACGACGGACATTCATACCATTTCCTTTTAAAAAATGTATGGGGGTCTGCTGCCAAATCGCCCACAGCTGTTTCGTACACTGGTATGCGAGATTACGAACTGCATATATAACCCCTTCGCCACGGAGTCAGTGCACTCGGCTGTAACCTTATAGATAGATTTAAAGGTGCATTTTCACAAGCTTCACGGTGTCCGTATATCTGTCCGTGTTTTGTCTACACTCGTGTCTATCGCCTGTGTTGCATGTCCCGTGTGTGCATGCCTGTGTGGTGAACGCAGGACACCCTGGGCATGGAACTGCATAAGGCAGGGGAACTGACAAAGGATCAAGAATCTTTCTAACGGGTTACGATGAGGGCGACGCTCTGCGTAGCACTAGGCTACATGACAATGATATGCCTATAACTTTTCCATCCCCTAAAAACCATTTAGCCACTATAGTAAAATACTACACATTGTCACACCAATATACCCTGTAGAAATATGAATCGATGAGCTGTTTTCATATCCCCCTCGCCCCTCTTCTGGTCTCCCTTTATCGTCACAGTTCAGATTTTCGCTCGTAGATGCCAATACAGGAAAATAACACTGTCGTTCATTATCGATTGATAATTTTTTTTATTTGACAGTTTTTATTTGTTCCTGTGTGTATTTTCCGGCGCGTTTAGTTACTTGGCATATATTGAAATGAATGTTAGCTTTATGGTGCTGCTGGATTTGCTTGTATATGCTGTTGAGAACCGAGAATGTTTGAGAAATACGGGTCTTGATTGGAACTCATACAGGCAAAGGAAATAATCAAGGTATCAGAGGGTATGCTAAATAATAGAAAGATTGACAGATAAAGGTTCACCGGACTGGGGGTCGACAGACAACTGGCTTTATTGTTACTGGACAATGCATTACTGTCTTACTACAGGAAGAATAAGCCGTGATAACAAACCAAGAATACTTCATGATAACAGGCGAATACTTAGTGATAATAGACGAAGAATACTCAGTCATGCTAGACAAAGAATTTGTTGATGAAAGAAATAAAAAGGAGGCAAGTGAAATATTTCGGACACGTTAAAAGACATAACACTTTTATATAAACCATACTGGAGGCTAAGGTTGAAGGCAAACGAACAAGAGGTAGACAACGATACAAGTGAGAAGATAACATCAAGAGATGGACGAACAGCAGTCAGACAGAATGTACAATCAAAGTGAGAGACTGTTGGAGATTCATTGCAGCAGCCTTCTTTGTGGAGACAGCATCTGATTGATTGATTGATTGATTGATTGATTGATTGATTGATTGATTGATTGAGTACGGTAATCGTAACATATTGATTTTGCACTAGGTGTTAGAAGAGGCAAAGACCACGAGAAAGGTAAATGGGTACCCCACTGCCGAATGAATAATGTAGTATCTAAATGACAAGCGTGATACACAGACATATCAATTGCGGGACTCTTTGAGGCCGTTAAGGCGGCTCATAAATAAATGCACAAGTATTGTTTGGCACTCAAAGAAATTTAAGTGAGAAGTAGAAAGTAACGGACACTCTAGACAACATAACAATCGAAAGCTATTTTCACAGCACGGGAATAGGAACCTGTCACCTCCAAATGACAACATCGCCTCGCTGCAGGAACAAGTGTTTCGACACATGACCAACTAACTCTACTTCTTTCTTCTACTTCTGTGAGTGCCAAACGATACACGTGAATTTATTTATGAGCTGTGAATGTTAAGGCTTGCCACTTTAAATGGGAAGCGGCACGTTCGGAGTTAAGAAGCTTAAGTTTCTCTGAGCTAAATATGTCCTATTGGTATTTACATTTGTGGGATTTATATAATGCTGGCTATTGATTAGCGTCGGGTTCTTCTCTGTGTCAGTGATACCCAACTAGAGATTAACAGCGCGCGGAAATAGAGGATACGATACAGCTTGATCTCGTCCAATAGAAAGTTCTGACCTTAAATAGGTGGTTTGTATTATTGGTTGGTAGGGTATGGTAAGGTATATTTCTCTCAGTAGGTGACAGCGTTGTTATCACTCACACACGGCTCCCCCAAGCCCTGCATACACACACACACGCACGTACATGCTACAGAGAGGTGGAGGAGGAAAGAGATTTTTTTAGGCATGGCAACTGGCTTATAATAGAGAGGAATATTGAAAGATTGTTATTGGGGAAAAGTGCTGTCAACGATAAGACACTAAATGATGATGGCGATGATGGTGATGATGATGATGATGATGATGGAGCTACAATACCAAGAATAAGATATGTAGACTGTTTGTTTATTCAAAACTATAGAGTTATAAGCACAATAATCAGACAGACTTTTTGAGGAGTAGATTATATAAACTTATAGATCTAGAAAAATGAGACTAAGATAGACTGTTATGTAGAGTATAGTATACAAAGTTATTTATAGCTAGAAGACCAGGAATCAGAGAGAGTGGCGCTATGGAGAGTATATTATACAAAGCTAAAGCAAACGAACAACAAATCAAGATAAGATAGACTATGGAGAGTATCGTATTATACAAACTTACAGAACTAGAAGACAAAGAACGGGTAGATAGGCTATTAACTATATGCTACAGTCTAATATAGGGTGTATTTTTAAGACTGTGTAGTGTTTGAAAATATTGTCGGTCCAAGTTTATTACGTTGCATGAACTTTACACAGGATGAATACAAAACTTGGGCCGGCAATATTTTCAAACACTGCATAGTCATTAAACATACACCCTATACAAAGTAATTTCAGCTCAGATCAAAAACAGCATCCCCGCTACGCTTCAAAGGCAATGAGAACCAAGTCACCGTCCATACATGTCCAAAAGCAAGAACTTGCTACGCGTCGGTGATGTGATAGCGCCACCATCATTTTTTTTTTTTAGGCCTGAATGCACGGAGGAATAGGTGGCCGGTCTTTTCTTCAGTTAGCAATAACAAGGTTCGAGACACAGACCTTCACTAGGGCATGTGTCCTTAGTGACTCAATGAGTATGCTCAGGACGATAGAGATGGGGTGGATCCGAAGGCAGAGATTAGTTTCATTTTAGTGCCAGAGTATGCTGTTGTACAAGGGAATTAGCAGGCTGACATGTTTACCGGTAAGGCTGCTGTGAAGGGCGGACGAGCCATGGACCAGGCTGATATACTGAATGCTCTATGAGAAGTAAGACTTTTGCGAGAACCAAGTGATACTGTGAATCTACAACCATGATCAGACTGCGAGAACAGCAAGTTAAAAGATGTGTGGCCATACAAGAGCACTATGCAGGAAGCCAAAGAAGATTAATAAACCAACACATAACTGGTGTCGTGAGCCGCCACACGCTGTGGGATTTGCTGAGGAGGGGATCTGAGCACTTATGGACTGAATGGTTCGATGTGCAATGAGGATGATATGTCGACTAACTAACTAACTAACTAACTAACTAACTAACTAACTAACTAACTAACTAACTAACTAACTAACTAACTAACTAACTAACTAAATAACTAACTAACTAACTTTTTTTCCAATTAGCGAGACGACGATCGTAGGCGTGGAAATTTCACACGACCGCGCTTATGACATCATGGCAGCTTCATATCAGCTACGTTATTGCCACCGCCTACCGTCCGTTTAGGATTAGTAGACACCTTTCAGTCTTGACAGACTAAAGTATGTGAGTGGAATGTGGCCACTATTCCATCACAATGTCTGGGCAGAGCTTCAGAGATCATGTGATGCCCAAACGACATGACCCCTCTCTCGGCCTAGTCTTGTGTATTCCAGAGGAATGGGTAACCAATACGTCTGGCACAAGGTAGGCTGCAGACGCTGGCGGCTCAGCGTCAATCCACCGAGACCTCACCACCAAGAGCCGGTGGCGAGTTATGGCCAGACCCTGACACCCAAGGGACCCGGCTTAGAGACGTTCAGCCATGTCCCACAGATGAGGGCCTTGTACGAGCCCGGACCATGAGGGCGCGCACATCTGTCAGTCACAAGTGTCCGGACCTGTGTAAAGCGTGCACTATCGTCAGACTCCCTACCTGACTTATAGCGGTCCCCGCGACCAGCGGGAATAGGTCCGCCATAGCTACCGCAGGAGATATTGCCTGTCTATTTGCAAGCAAATCTCCCATACTTCCACTGTGCGGATCTCGCGACCAGCGAGAATAGGCCCGCCGGAGATTTGCTCGTCTGATGCGAACAAATCTCTACCGAGAGACTGAATAAGTAAAGAAACGATAAAAGTAGTGGTATTTCAATTGCGCTTGCGCTCCCACCTATGCTACACCCTTCATGTGTCTTCACAAAGTCGGACTAGAGTCAAGCTCAACAGGGTCTTCTTTCCCCGCTGATTCTACCAAGCCCGTTTAGGATTAGATATCAGATAAATAGGTGACAACATTGTAAACGGGTCATTGACTAGCCAGGCTGGGATATGAAATACTAGTTCATGATGCCGAATTGACTTTAGAACTCGTCTGGGTGATTCATCAGTCTCAACTCCCTGTCTATAAACTGTGATTTATTTCGTGTCGCCTGGGAATTGTGTCCGACATCTGCAGTCTCATCTCTGGGTGATTGATGCAAGATAAGCAGAGAAAACGGTGTTGTTGTCGCCGTACTGTTCTGTGTAATACATTGCTGCAGTGCAAAACAAAGCTAAGAATAGATCTGCATTGCCGCGAGATTATTTCGGTTAGGGTTGCCGAGATATTAAAATTATTATGCGGTCCTAGGGCAGTTTAATGGTCTAGGAGTAAACACAATCGCTCACCATTGTGACGTGCCAATTACCTTAGAATTTTAGTACCCTTTTACATGATTTACGGCCCAGAGAGTGCATGCTGATAAACCCATATTTATTTACAGACCAATCGGCACCTTATGATGTATTTTTAAAATCCGCCCTGATGAGATTCGAACTCATGACCACCGGGCCAGCAGTTGAGCGTCTAGCCACTACGCTACCGCGATTACATTGTAAACAGGCAACGTAATTACGCCAAAACAAACATATCGGAGCAAAGAAGGAAAAGATCGTTGCCCTGAGGGTACATTTAACTTGTGTTACAGAACTTGTTTGGAGAAGTAACTGATCTATTTCTCCTTGACAATTATATATGTTCGGGTTGGAGTTATATCTTTCCATAGCACAGAGCTTGGGTTGAATTGTAGAGACCATGTGTTGCCCATACAGCATGGTCCCTCTCTCTGCCTGCCTAGTTTAATCCAGAGGAAAGATGACACCAATACATCTGGAACAAGACAAGCTGCCGAATCTGACGGATCAGCAAAGCAGTGGTTTAACTGCCCGCTTGTCGGAGTTTCGATCCTAGACTAGTTGCCAACCAAGGTTTAGGGCCTTAAGGTTCCTGGTTATGTGGTAATTTTGTATGTGCTTTAATGTGCTGACTGAGTTTAACGTGTACTCTGTGTGTGGGTCTTGTAGGTTAAAGACAGAAAGCTGAAGCCCAAACCGCCCCCTGAGCCAGATCCACACGAAAAGTTGCTCAAGGAGATCCGCTCACGGCCCAAGCTGAGACCAGTCAGGAGTGGCAGATTAGTGGGTGAGTATAGCTGTGTCCGTGTCTGTATTAGAAGAAGAAGAAGAAAGAGGAGGGAAAAGACGTGAGAAAGAGAGAGATAGTGTGTGTGTGTGTGTGTGTGTGTGTGAGAGAGAGAGAGAGAGAGAGAGAGAGAGAGAGAGAGAGAGAGAGAGAGAGAAATACATTGACCTCATTGAGATAGAGCGTGAGAGAGAGAGAGAGTGTGTGTGTGTGTGTGTTCGTATAATAGAGTGTGAGAGAAAGTAGACGAAAGAAAATGTATGTGAGAGAGAGATACATAAATGTTCTAGATTCTTGTCCAGTAACAGAGGGAGGACATCTGGCCGACAGGAGCCATCCTTAGAGAAAACAAGCGTCCGTGGATACGAATCGGGGTCTGGCCTTCAGCATTGAGGAATTCTATGACACTACGTTGCTTTAACGGAAATTCTTTGGTGGCCATTTAAAAACCGTTACTGTTGCGCAACCTATGACTGAAACAGGTTGATCATGATACGCAGTGCAGAAGAGTGGATGGGGAATACCCCTAAATTGATAAATTGTACACCAATAAATATTTACATAGATTAAATATAGGAAGCATTACTTATTGACCGTCTCTCCTAAGACTGATTATAGTATAATTAGAAACTCCTTTCTCTGGAACCTAAATTGCAGATGAAGTAGAGGAAGATTTAACATCACACGGGGAAGAGAATTGGAGTCCGATTATTAATACGGACATAAAGGAGAGCTGCAGGAGAAGGACAAAGAGTGGATGACTAGCGGTGAGTTGGTTAGGGACCAAGGCCTCAATGGGGGATGAAGGGCAGCAGTGGCAATCAGTATTCCCTGGGAGTCTCTGTGGCCATGTGGTTACGCCACCTGCTTCGCTCTCCGAAGGTCCTGGGTTCGATTCTGGGCTACGTCGTTCGGTTCACGATTAATGATAATAATAATAATAATAATATCGGGGCGAAGGGGTTAATGGCGAAGTTCGTAATCCCGCATACCAGCGTTCGAAACACAGCTATGGGCGATTTGGCAGCAGACTGTCATACGTTAGTTTTTTTTATGGTTCCGATCGTTCGGAAAGCAATGGCAACTACTGAACGTAAACTTCCCCAGGAATCACGAACAGCCAAAAATACGGGGGTTGACTGCTCCGTCCTGTAAAGGACATGGAACTAACTTTAAATAATAATAATAATAATAATAATAATAATAATCCATCATGTGCCATGCCGGAAAGCGTGGGCCGTCATGACTCACCATTTCACTCGATCACCAGAGTCGTTGCTACGCTCATTGTTCCTGTCTCGACCATGCCATGTGGCCAAGCCATCCAGGTATTTACTTCTCGGTCTTCCCCTTGGTATGTTCCCTTCGATCTTGCCAGTCGTCACCAAGTTCTCCAATTCATTTCTTCTCATAACATGTCCAAAAATGTTTGACTGTCTACGTCTAATTTCTCTAATCAGTTTACGATTTTCATTTGTTTCCTGTAATTCTTGGTCATTGGTTTTTCTGTCTGTCCATGGTATTCTTTGCATTCTCCTCCGAAACCACATTTCTACAGTCAATCAGCTTGACTGCTCATTGTCCAAGTTTCACATCCATACAAAAGTACAGGCTCTATGTAGCACCTCAACACTCTTTTTCTCGTTTTAATTGCCATCTTTGTATTGGTCAGTATGTTTTTCATCTTGCTAAAGGTTATTTTCGCCATGGCGATTCTTGTTCTAATCTCTTCAAGGCATCTGCCATCAGATGTTATGACTGTTCCGAGATAATTGTACCGATTCACTTGTTGAAGAATATTCCCATTTACTTGTATATTACATTGTGGTATTTCTTCCTTCCTAGTGACGACCATAATCTGTGTCTTTTTACAATTTAATTCTAACCCTTGTTGTTCACGGTGTACAGCAACCGCATCTGCTAATTGTTGCAGATCCTGCGCATTGTCTGCAATCAATACTGTATCATCTGCATATCTAATGTTATTGATGTTTCGTCCTCCAATGATGATTCCATTTATAATAATAATAATAATAATAATAATAATAATAATAATAATAATAATAATAATAATAATAATAACCTAGTATAACAATCAGTCCCCTTTTGGTGGTACAGTATGTCCCCCATCATCAGTCATCAAGTGCTATGCCAGCTGGCGTAGGCGTTCATGTCTCTCCACATATTTCGGTCTTTGGTGTTCTGGATCAGCTCTGCTACTGATATTCCTCTGTGCCACCGTCTCAATCCATCCAGGCTCATTTCTCTTGGTTGGCCTCTGCCTCTCGTCCCCTCGATCTTCCCAGTCGTCACGATGTTCTCCAATGCCTCTCTTCTCATAACATGACCAAAGAAAGCTGTTTGTCTCTTTCTTATTGTTGTATATAATGTTCTAGTTTCATTAGCCTGTTTCAGGCAGTCGTTGATAGTTACTCTGGTAGTCTAAGGAATTCCTAACATTTGTTTCATGAACCACATCACTGTTGTTTCTAATTTCTTCTTAATTTGTTCATTTACATTCCAAGATTCACTGCCGTACAACAAAACTGGTACTATATAGCATTTCAGCACTTTTTTTCTTACATTCAGCGAGAGTGACTTATTGCATAAGATACTCTTCATTTTCTGAAATGCAGCTTTTGCTTGCCCTATTCTGCTCTTAATCTCTGTTGTACATCTTCCATCTGATGTTATAAATGCCCCTAGGTATTTAAAATTATCCACTTGGTTAAGAATTGTCCCTTCTATTTCTATGTCACATTTTGGTGTCACGATTTTCTTTGATATCAAAATTGTTACTGTTTTCTTGATATTCTAGAAGTCCTTTCTTCGCACTCTCTGGTACTACAGTGTCCAACAATTGTTGTAGGTCTGTTGAATTATCCGCCACCAATACTGTGCCATCTGCATAGTGTATATTATTTATATTATAACCTTTGATTAGTATTCCTGGCGTCTCTTTGATCTCTCTCATTATTACTTCGCTATATAGTGAGAAGAGATCCGGTGACAAGACACACTCCTGTCTTAATCCTAGCTTTGTCTGTTCGTTAACTGCCCTCTTTATTTCCCATTTTAATTTATAATGCCCCTAGGTATTTAAAGTTATCCACTTGGTTAAGAATTTCCCCTTCTATTTCCATTTCACATTTTGGTGTCACATTTTCCTTTGAAATCACCATATTTACTGTTTACTTGATATTCAAGGAGAGTGCTTCCCTTGCACTCTCCGTTACTACAATGTCCAACAATTGTTGGAACTTTTGAATTATTCGCCACCAATACTGTGTCATCTGCATAGCGTATATTGTTTATATTATAACCTCCGATTAGTATTCACGGCTTCTCTTTGATCTCTCTCATTATGACTTTACTATAGAGGGAGAAGAGACCCGGTAACAAAACACATCCCTGTCGTACTCCTAGCTTGATTTGTTCATAATTACCCTCTTTATTTCCCATTTTAATAGTTGTTACTTGATTCCAGTAAATAGTTTTTATTATTCTGAGATCTTTCCCTTTCCCCCATAGTGAATAACAATTGCCACACCAATAATTAATATTAGTGAGTCGTGCAGTATTGATTTTTGCACATTTCCAGTGCATTTATAATGCTTGATATTGTTATTGTTGTTCTCGGTTAGCCACATAAGTGATGTGTGGATGAAATAATATATGACAGAGAGTGATAGAAGGGCCTGCGTGCTCAATTCTTAACCTTTAAAAATTAAGTTTGTTCGTTCGTTCGTTCGTTCGTACGTTCGTTCGTTCGTTCGTACGTTCGTTAGTTCTGTCTAGTCCTTCTTTCACAGCTGTCTTCCCTTCCTGTCATTTACCAAAAAGCGCCTGTATGAAACACGCAGTCACGAAGAAATAACCTCCCGGACTTGTTTGCCCTGGCCCAACCGTGTCCTGTTTGCGTTTATGGTCAGCAAAGACAGGAATGATGACACGGGCAGACAGTCGACTGGCTGGCTTTCAGACTAATGTCATTGACAAGTTGGGCGTCGTTCGAGCCCTGGAGCCGTCATGTAGAATTGTCTGACGGTGTGCTCTAAGATATTGTTGTGGTTGTAGTTAACGTTGTTTTTGTGTAATGTGTATATTGCATTCGTCCTTTAACCCTGGCGAGGTTGTATGTAGATTCCGTCATTTTTTTTTCTTCTTTGTTTTATATTTTGGCGTGACGTTCTTAAATTCAAGATGGAATCAGTTGTTGATCTGGCTACTCTTTTTAAAACAAAAACAAGTAAACTAAAGGACCCTTTTGGGGTTAAGGCGCAACTGGCATATGGTGCGAGACCCAGTTTTTAACAGACCATTCGGTACTCGGTATGTGATATGGTCAGTCTCACGCCGGTCGCATTTACTTGCCAAGACATTTTCTCAGACCCAGTTTAGGATGGGCCGACTTGGAAACCCAGGTCAGTTATTTTTAAATCCGCCCCAATGCGAAATTAAAGCAATGACCACTTGGTCGATGAGCGAGTGTCTGGCCGCTATCCTACTGCTGCTTCCTATTTACTAAGACGTCATGAGGAAGGGAAATACTCGCTTGCATTACAAGGGTTATGCGCAACTGTTGTCTTGGGCGTTTATTTTTTATATTTCTCTCTCTCTCTCTCTCTCTCTCTCTCTCTCTCTCTCTCTCTCTCTCTCTCTCTCTCTCTCCCTCTCTCTCTCTCTCTCTCCCTCCGTCTCTCTCTCTCTCCCTCCTCTTTCTCTCTCTCTCCCTCCTCTTTCTCTCTCTCTCTCTCTCTCTCTCTCTCTCTCTCTCTCTCTCTCTCTCTCTCCGACCTTTGACACCCAGCACAACAATCACACGGTATTCAACGTCCGACCCAGTATCCCGCTACATTCAGTTTGACAACCGACCCACATACTTCTTCCTCATACAGTCCCTCTTTCACTGTATCCAGTCTACTTTGGGTGAAAAATGGGGGGAGGGGGGGGGGGGGGGTGAGGTGGGCTAAGAGAGAGAGAGAGAGAGAGAGAGAGAGAGAGAGAGAGAGAGAGAGAGAGAGAGAGAACGATCAAGTTTTCCTTTATTAATGCATGCCCTTGATGAAACCCGGGTTGATTTGTTTAAAGGCAATTTTACGTTCGTTCGGTAGTTTGCCAAT
>OY992889.1:92151347-92311983 GCA_963921405.1 Cepaea hortensis | reverse complement strand
TCATTGTCCAGAGTAAACAGTAGTAGGATCCTACGGCACAACACCAGCAAACAGGTAAAGGAAACAGTTCTGAGACATGCATCTTTTCCTATGTCAGCATACAGAGGAGAATCATGGACATTTGACTATCACTAAAGAAGGAATTCTGAATTATAATATTACAGAAATATTTTTTAGAATAATGTAGATCAAGAAGAAAAGAAATACTGAAAGTTTACAATATCTTAATATTGAAAAAAATTGGCTCATAGGCAGCATGTCTCGAAAACTGAAATACAGTGTGTTTGTAAAGCCTCACTACACTTTGTATGTGGAACAAATTTGAAAAATGAAGTACATGATATCATCAAAATATGTGCTTCACAGTCCATCATGAAGCAATATGCAGTGAATGGCTATCGTCTGCTGGAGTAATTCTTTGCACTCCAAACAGAAAGGTGTTATCAATGGAAGAAGAATTTTTCAAATTTGTTCTACATACAAAGTGTAGTGAGACTTCACAAACACCCTGTACTTTGGCCATGTGAAATGTGTTAGTAGTTTAGCAAGAGTGATAATGGAAGGCATGGCTCCTGGAAGAAGGAGCGGTGGGTCGAGCAACATGATGGTGGGCACAAGATATTTAAACACCCCGGACATGGAAGTGAATGAGTAACGGACAGTGCAGGATGAAAATCCTTTCTGGTGGTTTGTGATGAGAGCAATGATCTCCAAAGGTCTTGCCATGCACTTAGTTCTTTGATAGTAGTTCATTGATTGTTAGAGTTTGAATTTAGTGACACTCACCTTTTTTATTTTTCTGCTCATTGAAACAACAAACTTGTGGTTCAGTATATGTGTGTGAGTGAGAGAGAGAGTCAGAGAGATAGGTAGAAAGAGATGGATGGATAGAGAGAGAGAGAGAGAGAGAGATAGGTAGATAGAGACATATATAGAGACATATATAGAGAGACTCTTGTTTACTACTCATTGGAACAGCAAACTTCTGACTGGGGGGGGGGGGGGGGGGGTGTTGTTTTAAGGACAGAGAGCGAGAAGAGAAAGAGAGCAAGACACTCTTGTTTGCTAGGTTAGCATCTGTGTATCTCTTATAGGTACTTAAACCACAAACACTCCCCGAGATAGGTATGTCTTCTATCACTGTTCCAACAGAAACGTAGAGTCATGTAAAGGACCTGTTTACATGTTGTAAAGCAGTGCTTCCCAAACTTTTCACTTTCGGGGACCAACATAAAATTGTTCTTTTGCACCAGGGACCAGTGTCGTTTAAAATAATTTTTCTCCTTGTAATCTGGAATTTTGTATGACCTCACTGTACATTTTAATATAAATATAAGATTTAACGTAATCGTGGGTGTTGTCCCGGTGCACTAAATACTGTTCCATAATATTATTGGATGACCGTGATTTATTTAATGGTGGTTCCATTTTCATGAGTAAGCATTTTATTGTAGAGATTTACAAATCAAAAATTTTTTCAAATGTCAAACCTACCTTTAAGTCTTCATGTAAAGGTGTATATACTTGTATACACCGAAAGTAATGAACATAATGAACACCAATATAAAATAAAAATAAAATATATCTTTGAAAACGATACCAAATCAGATTTTAAACAAGCTGACTAAATTACAGTATGTTGTAATAAAAATGATTTAATGATCAGCTGCTAACAGTAACTATTTAATGCGAGGGGTGGCCTGTTTATTATTTACAAGTTATCAAATCGTGGCTCATGTGGACCGGCCCAGAAGGGCTCACAGACCACCACTTTAGGAAGCACTGCTGTAAAGCACGTTAGACATGTGCTGCTAGACCCATCTGTGTATGGACAATCGGCACTCAGAGGCTTGGCTGGTGTGGTCAGTATTAAATCAGTCATCTTTACTTCCCAAAACATTCCATGGTGTGCACTTTAAGCTAGGTCTGCCTGGGAGCCTAAGTCAGTTGTTACAATTGGAGTCTGCCCTGATGCAGAACTTGCTTGCTTGGTTCATAAACAGAAATTTCAAATTCGTCTTTCAAACTGCTTCTTCAGCGTTGGCTAGAGTTGAGATCCCTAGATGTGTGGGTTTATATCCTAATTCTGTCTGTGCTCTCTTTTGAGTGAGTCCTAACTCGGACTGGTTATATAAGCATTTATGCCTGTGACGTCAGCTGGTTGATTGGTCGACGAGTTTCCTTTGTGCCCATCTCCTCTGGCGGTTTCTTTGTTCAGTGTTGGCTTCTGGCTCGTCTGCTTTTCTAGGACGCAGTCCTTATAAGGACTCATCCTTTAGTTTGCTTGCTTTTGTTGCCTTGGTTTGTGGTCAACCTGAGAACAATCTGGCTGCATCTCAACTTCCTCTTCAGTCCAGTCTATTATCCTGTCAGGCAAAATGCGTTTTCCTACAGGACTATCAATTTTCACGTCTAGGCTGGCCGGGCTTATCCTTATTATATGCTACATATAGCCTGTACTTTTGTATGGATGTGAAGCGTGGACAATGAGCAGTAAAGCTGACAAACATATGATGGCTGTGGAAATGTGGTTTCTGAGGAGAATGCAAAAAATATCATGGACAGAAAAATCAATAAGCAAGTCCTACAAGAAACAAATGAAAATCGTAAACTGATTAGAGAAATTAGACATAGACAGTCAAAAAGTTTTGGGCATGTTATGAGAAGAAATAAATTGGAGAACCTGGTGACAACTGGCAAGATCGAAGGGAAGAGAACAAGGTAAATAGGAAGAGGAAGTAAATACCTGGGTGGCTTGGTCACGTGGCATGGTCGAGACAAGAACACTGAGCTGATCCACAACTCTGGTGATCGAGTGAAATGGCGAATCATGACCACCCACGCTTATCGGCATGGCACAAGATGGATGGATTATATACTCTTTTTGACATAATTAATTAGTAGCACAATATCATGTCAAATACAATTTGTGCTGTCTATTCTTAAAACAGTATATATTCACTTCTTTAGGTGTATAACATTTTCTTTTTCTATTATATATTCTTCTCTAGCAGCAAAAGATGCTTTCTTCCAAGACAATAGCAGCCACCGCCCGACAAAACTGCAGCGGAGGCATACCATCATGGTTTGTGACTCTTCTATGGATGGAAAGGTGCCGCCTCAAGAATTACCCCCGTTGGAGGAAGAAGAAGAACCGTCTCCGGTGAGAGAGGTCCACCACTTTTCCAGTGACGCCGTATCCAGACAAGCACAGGGTTTATCAGTGTTGTCAAGGACATCCTTTTCTGACAATGATATTTCCAATCAAGTGGCTCTGAGATATCCGCAGGGTCACCCAAGGAGATATTCCTTGGAGCATCGAAAATCCCTGACCTCGTTGAATACTGGCTTGTGTGCCATTCCAGAAATGGAAGATGGGCAGGGTGGGACAGATTCACCCACAAAGTCTTCAAGTGCCATGCTGAGATCATGGAGTCATGAACAAGCCCCACCTCCAAATCCTTCACCTCCCTGCAAAGGAAGAGCCAGGGCAGCTCTGGGCATGAGCTTAACTGGCATGAAGTCTGTAGGAGGGCCATATCATCCTGCCACACACAGACTTCATACTAGTGGATCCTCTACAGTCACATCCCACAGTACTTCTACCAGACAGACATCTTCTGGTATGCCCACAGACTCTGTACAAACCTCAGTAGCCACCCATTATTCTCAACACACGCCAATGTCCTCATCGAAATATGTGCAATCTGCTTGTACATCTGCATCCTCATCTTCAGTATCTACCCCAGCGTATTCATCCAGCACCAACGCCAATCTGGACCCAACAGCTTCATCTCAATCTCCAAGCTACAGAAAGAAGCTGGTGATGCCTCAGAGGTCTACATTGCAAAAGAAGACATCCTGTGATAACAGTAATGAACATGAGCATTATGATGACAGGTGGAGAAGGCAGATAGTTAGAAAAGGACAATTTAATAGCCAACAACGACAAGATAGTTCTACAGATGATGATTTTGATTTTGATTGTACAGCATTAGAGCATCAGCAGACTCCCATGTCTGGAGAAGAGACTCGATCCAGGCGTTTGTCGCTAGACAGTCGGTTCAGCATGTATAAAGACAGACGCGAACAGTTTTCAGGGACTATAGAGTTTGATCAGACTCACCAGACTTCTAGAAGACTTTCTCTTGGAACACAAAGGAATGTTCGAGAAGGATTTGATACAACATACAAAAGAACGAGGACCTTAGAAGAGGAAGAGCGTTTAAGTAGATTAAAGATGCTTCATGAAGAAAACTTGACCCCTAGAACAAGGAGGATTGGAAGAAACTTAAACAACCAACAGCCTGCGTTCACTGCAGGACCAACGAAACACATATCCCAACAGTATTCTCAACAACACAACATAGGAGCCTCGCTACCAGACCTTTCCAGTGACAAGATAGACATTTTTCAGCAGAATTCAGCCAGTGAAGAAGCCAGATTTGCCCGCTGGCGTCGTCTGGAGGAGACGGGTGGATTTACTGCCCCTCTAGAAGAAGATCTAAAGCAGCTTTCACCCGTAGAACAGGAATATGTCAATGATATACTGACGGCAAGGCTTCAGACCTGTGCTGCTGCTAAGTCTGTAGAGCCTGGGTCAGGCATTTCCCCAGGAGTGCTGCCTCTCCCAGTAAGTATATAGGTTAGTCTCCAGTGACTTGCAGGTTGTAGGATGTGTGCTGTAGACTGAGGCTGCAGATAAAGATGGCTAGTTGAATTTTCTCTCTGTATGTCCTTGTCATGATCTCTATATGTTTCTGTCTGTATCCATTTCTCGTCTGTGTGTCTTAGTCTCTATCCACTTCTCTGTCTACATGAGGCTGAAGATAAAGATAGCAAGTTAGATTATCACTCTGTGTGTCATTTTCATGTCTGTATATCCCTGTCACTATCTCCACATGTCTTTGTCTATATGTCTCTCTCTGTATCCATTTCTCTGTTTAATTAAAGATGAGTTTACATATCTGTAACTCCCTCATATATCTCTGTCCATCTTTCTCTGCCTCTATCTATTTCTCTATTCTATCCATTTCTCTGTATCACCCGACCACTATCTTCCATATGTATGTCTCTGTATATATTTTCTGTTTATAATAACGGTAGCTAGTTAGTTCATGTCTCTGTATCTTGCTGTCACTAACTTCAAGGATGTCTACATCCATTTCCTTTTCTGTATGTCTTGTCTCTGTCCGTATCTCTGTCTGTAAGTCTTGTCTCTGTCCATATCTCTGTCTGTATGTCTTGGTCTCTATCCATATATCACTGTCTGTATGTCTTGTTTCTGTTCTTATGTCTGTCTTTATTAAAGATGGTTAATTGGTTTATGTGTCACTGTCTCTCCATATCATATGTCTCCATCTGTATGTCTGCATTTCTATCAATTTCTTTGTCTTTTTTTTTTATTCTCCTCTGTTCAGTTCTCTGTCTGTATGTTTCTATTTCTCTGTTTCTGTCTGTATCCATTTCTCTTTCTGTATCGCTCTGTCTCTTTCGATTTCTCTGTCTGTATGTTTCTGTCTGTATCCATTTCTCTTTCTGTATTGCTCTGTCTCTTTCAATTTCTCTGTCTCTAATTCTCTGTCTGTATGTTTCTGTCTCTCTGTTTCTGTCTGTATCCATTTCTCTTTCTGTATCTCTTTCTCTCTGTCAATTTCTCTGGCTGTATATTCTGTCGCTATCAATTTCTCTCTCTTTTTGTGTGCATGTGCATGCAAGAATGTGCATTCCTGCTTGCCAGACTGGCTGCCTTTTCTCAAAACAGTTTAGTAAGCACAACATTTCTAATTACCATTTTTGGGGGGTTCTATGTCATGCCCAATTTCTGACGCTTTGAAAATAAAGTTTGTTCATTCCTCTGTCCATTCTCTTTTCCAGTATTATCTTCCATAAGGAAACATTATCTATTCCATCTTCTCTATTTGATATTTTCTATGCATTTCACATATACATTTTGTATTGTTTTGTTGAGTGATCTAGCAACACCTCTAGCTGTCTACACTTTACCATTTGTTTTCTTGTCTGTCCACGATATTCCCATCACCCATCTTTCAAATCCACTTTAGTGATGTGAATACACAATTAGGGGGATCATGGTGAAATGGTCAAGCCGCCTGCCGTGCACTGTAAAGCTCATTGGTTCATTTTCAAACTCCCATCTTTCAGTTCACAGGTATAATTTTTCTTCTAATACCCCTGGGGTTAGTCGCTGGAGCTATAGAGTTTGAGCAACTCTATGGCTAGGCCACCCTGGGGAAAGATAGCGGACCAAATGGGATGGGATGCAACCTGGTGCAATGAAGCTGGCCTCTTTGGTCTTTGAACCTCTTTAGTCCTGGGAAGGTTAACCCGGTCAACAAATGCCTGCAGAAGTCAGATGTGTCGGCCTAACGGCGCAAGAACACAGCTCTGCTGTAAACAGGCACAACGCAGTCACGTCCGGAAAAAACTCCGGATGAACGCAGCAGAAGAAGAAGAAGAACCTCTTTAGTTATGTGAATTTAGTTTTGTGCTGTTGTTGAACTCGTGTTGACAGCCACTGAGTTCATTCTACTGACACAAATGAATCTTGTTGACAGAAGCGTTGGCAGAACCCCGTGGAATGTTTAAGTTTGACACTGGAGGAAGTCACACATATCAGATCTGTACTGACCAAAGCCGAGTTAGAATCCCTGATATCTCATCCAGATCTTTACCAGCAGGTGTCAAAAAGCAAGGTAACTTAGTGCCTCTGTTTGTTAAACATTATGTTTTCTAGCTGTGTTAAACATTATTCTTATGTTTTCTAGCTATGTTAAACATTATTCCCAAGTTTTATAGCTGTGTTAAACATTATTCCCATATTTTCTAACTGTGTTAAAATGTTGAAGAATTCTTCCCTTGATTTTTACTGTTGAAACATTCTTCCCATATCTTACAGCTGTATTGGCCAAACCCAAAATCCCACATTGTGCCAACGGCTTTGGCTGGAGGAGCACAGTTGGGAGGGTACAAGCCTTCTAGTGCAAAGAAATGTGACTTAAAGACTAGATGTCATGGCAGGGCATACAAGCCCCTAATCCTTGATAAGCAACTGGTCTAAGATCGAATCTTTGACAGGCGGACAGTTATAGCATTGCTTTGCTGATCCGGCAGCTTCTGAAGCTTGTCTTGTTCCAGATGTATTCATGTTACTTTTCCTCTAGAGTAAACTAGTCATGCACGTGGTCTCCACAATTCAGCCCAGGCTTTGTGCTATAGAGAGGTATTACTGCAACCCTAGTCCCTGCCATAGGTTGTAGCTATTATGCTTCTCTTTAAGCACAATGTAACAATTGTCTGTCAAGACAGCATAGTGCCAGATTGGTCATATCATGAGAAAAGAGGCATTGGGGAAAATGTATCAACTGGAAAATTCAATGGTAGAAGAGACAAGCCAAAGAGAAATGATACTGGATAGTCTAAAGTAGTGGTGTGGCAGATTATCCTCAACAGAGTGGATGCAGAACACCAAGGATGAAGATTTGTGGAGACATGAGTGCCCATATCATTTGGCAAAGCACCTGATGATGATGATGATGTTATACCTGTAGTAATCTTGGTAGTATATTATTCTTCATTGTTATTTTCAGATGCGATAACATGTTTGTCTTATTCTGCTGAGGAAGCCCTTGCTGTAGTGGCTCTAGAATTGTAGAACCCACATTCTAATGTGTGTGTGAATGCTGTTTGTTTCTGTAACTCCACAGTATCTAGTTTTGGTTCTGGATTTGTTTGGTCTGCCACATTTGTCATGGCTGCCGGACTTTTAGTCTCTCACATTTATTTAACAGCTATTGCCTTTTGATCTCTCACATTTATAATGTCTAGTATAACGTGTTGGTCTCTCACATTGTGTCTTATTTCTCTCACATTTATGGTGTCTAGTATAATGTTTTGGTCTCTCACATGTATGGTGTCTAGTATAATGCTTTGGTCTCTCACATGTATGGTGTCTAGTATAATGTTTTGGCCTCTCACATGTATGGTGTCTAGTAAGTTTTGGTCTCTCACATGTATGGTGTCTAGTATGTTTTGGCCTCTCACATGTATGGTGTCTAGTATGTTTTGGTCTCTCACATATATGGTGTCTAGTATGTTTTGGTCTCTCACATATATGGTGTCTAGTATAATGTTTTGGTCTCTCACATGTATGGTGTCTAGTATAATGCTTTGGTCTCTCACATGTATGGTGTCTAGTATAATGTTTTGGCCTCTCACATGTATGGTGTCTAGTAAGTTTTGGTCTCTCACATGTATGGTGTCTAGTATGTTTTGGCCTCTCACATGCATGGTGTCTAGTATGTTTTGGCCTCTCACATGTATGGTGTCTAGTATGTTTTGGTCTCTCACATATATGGTGTCTAGTATAATGTTTTGCTTCTCACATATATGGTGTCTAGTATAATGTTTTGGTCTCTCACATATATGGTGTCTAGTATAATGCTTTGGTCTCACATATATGGTGTCCAGTATAATGTTTTGGTCTCTCACATATATGGTGTCTAGTATAATGTTTTGGTCTCTCACATGTATGGTGTCTAGTATAATGTTTTGGTCTCTCACATGTATGGTGTCTAGTATAATGTTTTGGTCTCTCACATGTATGGTGTCTAGTATAATGCTTTGGTCTCTCACATATATGGTGTCTAGTATAATGTTTTGGTCTCTCACATGTATGGTGTCTAGTATACTGTTTTGGTCTCTCACATATATGGTGTCTAGTATAATGTTTTGGGTTCTCACATATATGGTGTCTAGTATAATGTTTTGGTCTCTCACATATATGGTGTCTAGTATAATGTTTTGGTCTCTCACATGTATGGTGTCTAGTATAATGTTTTGGTCTCTCACATGTATGGTGTCTAGTATAATGTTTTGGTCTCTCACATGTATGGTGTCTAGTATAATGTTTTGGTCTCTCACATGTATGGTGTCTAGTATAATGTTTTGGTTCTCACATATATGGTGTCTAGTATAATGTTTTGGTCTCTAACATATTTGGTGTCTAGTATAATGTTTTGGTCTCTCACATGTATGGTGTCTAGTATAATATTTTGGTCTCTCACATGTATGGTGTCTAGTATAATGTTTTGGTCTCTCTCATGTATGGTGTCTAGTATAATGTTTTGGCCTCTCACTTGAATGGTGTCTAGTATGTTTTGGCCTCTCACTTGAATGGTGTCTAGTATAATGTTTTGGTCTCTCACATGTATGGTGTCTAGTATAATGTTTTGGTCTCTCACATATATGGTGAATAGTATAATGTTTTGGTCTCTCACATGTATGGTGTCTAGTATAATGTTTTGGTCTCTCACATTTATGGTGTCTAGTATAATGGTTTGGTTCTCACATGTATGGTATCTAGTGTAACTTTTTGGTCTCTCACATTTATGGTGTCTAGTGCAACTTTTTGGTATCTTATATTTATAGTGACTAATATAACTTCGTAGTCTCTCACATTTATTGTAATTGCTGTAACCTTTTGGTCTCTCACATTTATAGTGACTATTATAGCTGTTTGGTCTCGGACATCTATAGTATCTACTATAACTTTTTGATCTCACATTTATAGTGACTATTATAACTGTTTGGTCTCTCACATTTATAATGACTATTATAGTTGTTTGATCTCTGACATTTATAGTGTCTACTATAACTGTTTGGTCTCTCACATTTCTAGTGACTATTATAACTTTTTGGTCTCTCATATTTATTGTGGTTACTGCAACCTTTTCCCTCTCTGATTTATTGTGGCTTTTTGGTCTCTCTCATCTGTCATAGCTGCTGTCATTTCTTCATCTCTGACATTGATTGTGGCTGTCAATTCTACAGGCACGGCAAACTATCTCAGCTTGAACTTCGCAACATATGTCTGCAAAAGATTAGACCCCCAAGCTTTGGTATACAGACATCACACCTGAATCACCATCAAAATGTTTTAATAGAGCACAACTTCTTTTTTTTTTTATGCATTAAACACATTTAATGTATCATCATTGTCTATAAGCATTCTATATAATTCCATCTGATGGCATCTTTTTATATAGTCCATGCTGTGTTCCATTGGTGATCATGTCTGTCCACAACCTTCTATCGAGATCTGATGAGCATAGGCATTTCTTTTGTAGCCAAGGGAAAGTCTCTAGTTGTATATCTTCTATTTCCAGCTGTGCTTTACGTGTAAAACAACAAGATTCTCTCTGTTTGGGGAGTGGGGTACCAAGTGCAAGTTCTGCAAGCGGACCGTCTGCTCCAAGTGTCTCAGGAAGGTAAGCTGTCATCCGCAATATGCTCAGTTGATAAGTTCTCTCTCACTATGTTCATTTGATTAAGTTAGTAATATTTATATAATACTAGTAATTATGTGATTCTGTCTCAGAAGCTCTCACCCGCACTATACTCAATTGATGAGTGTTCACACATACTATCTGTGTTTAATTGATTGTGTTAATAATATTTATATAAAACTAGCCATCATAATGGTGTGATTGTGTCTGAGGAAGGTGCGTTTTCATGCTCATTATATTCAATTGATTAAATTAGTATTAACATTTATATAAAAATAGTGATCATTAATGATGTGATTCTGTCTCAGGTAGGTAAGTTCTCACCTGCACTGTGTTCGATTTATTGAGTCAGTAATAACGTTTATATAAAACTAATAATTAATAATGAAGTGATTGTGTCTGAGGAAGGTAAGCTCTCAATCACACAGTGTTCAATTCATTAAGCATTATAGTAACATTTATATAACAACTAGCTGACCCGGCCCGGCTTCGCCCAAGCCTTGGCGGGGATCTATCTATCTATCTATCTATCTATCTATCTGTCTGTCTGTCTGTCTGCTTGTTTGTCTGTCTGTTTGTTTGTCTGTCTGTCTGACCCGGCCCGGCTTCGCCCAGCTCCTGGTGGGGAGCATCTCATTTAATTCATATAAGTAGTCATATAAGTTCCCAATCCCGACTGTCTGTCTGTCGACCCGGCTGTCTGTCTGTCTGTCTGTCTGTCTGACCCGGCCCGGCTTCACCCAGTCCCTGGTGGGGAGCATCTAATTTAATTCATATAAGTAGTCATATAAGCTCCCGTTCCCGACTATCTGTCTGTCTGACCCGGCCCGGCTTCACCCAGTCCCTGGTGGGGAGCATCTAATTTAATTCATATAAGTAGTCATATAAGTTCCCAATCCCGACTGTCTGTCTGTCGACCCGGCTGTCTGTCTGTCTGTCTGTCTGTCTGACCCGGCCCGGCTTCACCCAGTCCCTGGTGGGGAGCATCTAATTTAATTCATATAAGTAGTCATATAAGTTCCCGTTCCCAACTGTCTGTCTGTCTGTCTGTCTGTCGACCCGGCTGTCTGTCTGTCTGTCTATCTATCTGTCTGTCTGCCTGCCTGCCCGTCCGTCTCTCACTCCGTCTATCCCACCCTCTCTATCTATCGGGTCGTATCTATCTATCTATGTATCTATTTATTTATATAGCTATCTATAGCCAAGGGACTTAACCTAAGATATATCAATGCTACTAAAAGTTATGTCCCTTTATAGAATATTTCTTTTGTTAAGTCATGTAATTACAAAATGAAATTTTAGTAAGTAAGTAGTTGATTTTACACTAAGAAACTATTACAGTCGGTTACACAGGAATGAAAGGAAGACGTGTAGAAAATTTCATCTCAGTCGGATGTGCCGTTATCGAACGCATCCAATACATATCCAACCACACACATACAGTCTCTTTTATATATATAGATAAGTCAATCATAGGGCCCTGTCCCATCCATCCATCATGTGCCATGCCGATAAGCATGGGCGGTCATGTTTTGCCATCTCACTCGATCACCAGAGTCATGGATCAGTTCCATGTTCCTGTCTTGACCATGCCGCGTGGTCAAGCCATCCAGGTATTTACTTCTAGGTCTTCCCCTTGGTCTCTTCCCTTCGATCTTGCCAGTCGTCACCAAGTTCTCCAGGTCATTTCTTCTCATAACATGCCCAAAGAATTTTGACTGTCTAAGTCTAATGACTCTAATCAGTTTATGACCTTCATTCTTCTTCTTCTGCGTTCATCCGGATTTTATTTTTTCCGGACGTGACTGCGTTGTGCCTGTTTACAGCAGAGCTGTGTTCTTGCGCCGTTAGGCCGACACATCCGACTTCTGCAAGCATTTGTTGACCGGGTTAACCTTCAAGGACTTGTCCCATGCCTTAAAGTATATTGGGTATATTGTGCCAGCACCATGTTTTGGAAACTTAAAGTATACCATTTTAAAAGTATTGTAGAATTAATATTTATATAATTTTGAGCCCGATCCCCATATATCAGAAAATGCACTAATCTCAAATGTGATGTTTGTGATATTTGGATTAGAAATCCCAGAAATGTGAATACAACAGGCACAGTGCACAAACCTCACATCTGCTTATGTCTGTGATATTCATAGATGAACGTCCCTGATGACCAGTTCAAGCACATCCCAGTCTACACACTGAGTCCCTCGCCTCTAACACCAGAGATGCAGGAGGTTGTCCACAGTTTAACCAAGTGAGTTGTGTTTAGTCTGTCTTTTTAGCACTTCCCCCAGCATGTCCTGGGAATTTCCAGGGGTCTATTGGGTCAGTGAATCTCTCTCTCTCTCTCTCTCTCTCTCTCTCTCTCTCTCTCTCTCTCTCTCTCTCTCTCTCTCTCTCTCACACACACACACACACACTGCCTGCATGTATAAGTATAATTTGTGAGTGAGTGAGTATATGTATATGCTTGGAAGTGTGTGTTATTGAGTGGGTGCATAACTGTGAGAGTTTGTGTAAATGATTTAGATATATATGCAAGTATGTATATATGTGTTTATGAATGTACGTGTGTCTGCCTGTCTCATGGTAACATGCATTGTTTATGTTTACAACATTCATCTGATAATGTTCTCTTCTCTGTGAATGTAACATGCACAATTGATGAATGAAAGATGAGTGATTGGAAGGGCCGAATGTAATACAGGCCTGCGTGCTCAATTTGTGACGCTTTGAAAATAAAGTTTGTTTGTTCGTTCATTCTCTCTCTCTCTCTCTCTCAAAACTAGTATGTATGTGTGTCGTGGGAAGGAGGAGGTGGGAGATAACTAAATAACAGCAAAGCAGGCTATTTTAGATTCTGGTAAAGCATTTTTAGAATATGATGTAAGTACACACATACAGATACAGCTCACAACACTATCTGTGTTCATGTTGATGCAAGAATACACTTACATATTCATGCATACACACAAACTCACACACATTCATAATGGTAATAATTATATAATGTATGCAGTTGTCCCCTTTTCATAGGTACAGATTGTATATTGCAAAACCTAGATTTGTAGAACTTTACACAAACAATAACTCTTAACATAATGTTTTCACCCTTTCATAAATACAAGTTTATATTGCAAACCTCGATGTTTAGATACATGAAGAAATACAATAACTCTTAACATAATGTTTTCACCCTTTCGTAAATACTATTTTATATTGCAAACCTTGATGTTTAGATACATAAAGAAATACAAGAATTGCTCACTGAATGTTTTAACCCTTTCCACAGAGCCTCATCGGTCCCTTCAGTCCAGTTCACCCAGGGTTGTAACCTCAACAGAAGCAATACCTTATCAGATAAGGCACAACTCCCAGATCAAAGAACACAGCCAGCTGACTCGGGGCCATCCCTAAAAGATGATGCCAAGACCACTAAAGGATTCTTCACTCGGCCAAAGCCCCTCCAGAGATCTCAGTCTCTGTTTGTGCCCGGGCATAAACCAACACCTGGGGTATCCCGGACAGCAAAAGGACCTGTCATGGCCATCTGCTGCGACTGTAAAGGGATGGTGAAGGAAATCATCCGAGCCACCCAAGCATCTTTAGCAGTGCTGTCTTCACCAGGTTCTTCGGCCTCTACTTCCAGCATTCATCCGACATCCACGTTTGTGAACACCATGAACTGTAGAGATTGATCAGACATAAGTGTATTCTCACAGCCACAGATAATTGCCAAAGTTATTCTAATTGGATTTACTAGCAGTGATTGTTTACTTTGTGATATGTCTTTAGAGTATATTTGATAAGTAGACAAATCTGTTACTTTTCAGAGATAGCTTAATAACATTGTTTATTGTTATGTGTCTGTATATTTTGGTTTGTGTTTGGTTAGTAAACTATTGTATATATATATATTGTATATAAGAGAATTGTGTTATATTGTGGAACACAGAACAGGTGTTATATAACTTTCAGATACATGGCTTGCTTCGGTTGAGTGGCTGATCTCATTGTTGTTTTTGGTACCTGGGTGCGAGTGTGTGTGTGTGTGTCATTGTCATTATAGGTTCCTTGATGTGTGTTATTGTCATTGTCTTGTCATTGTTTTTGTACTATGGTGTGTGCTGATGTTATCAGTATTATAGGTGTTTTTGTGTGAGTACAGGTTACATTATTGTTATAGATACCTTTGTGTGTATGTGCATATGCTGATATCATCATAATAGGTACCTGTGTGTGTGTTTCATCATTCATCATCATAGGCAAACCTCTCTCTCTCTCTCTCTCTCTCTCTCTCTCTCTCTCTCTCTCTCTCTCTCTGTCTGTCTGTCTGTCTGTCTCTCTATGTGTGTGTGTTTTTTTAAAAAATATCTCTCTGTCTCTCTCAGACACTATCTGCTTTGGAACTCATGGAATAACTAAACAGCAAACAGGAGATCAAAAGAAGATACTACTAAAACACATATGGAAGAAACTTAGTAATATAATAAGACATTCATCACTCTTCAGCAAACACAAACATGCCCATGCAAGACCCTAGAAGTCCCAGAACTGATGTTTATCAGATGCCTACCATAAAATTTAGCCCCACACCTTCAACAGAGTAAATGAGTTTGCTGTTCTCTCTACCACATAGACACATTTCAATTTGATTGTGATGTCAGCATAAAGTCTGTTGTTCTAAAGAAATAAATTGACATGCCAATCTGGAATAAGCCAGAGACAGCTGTGGCAAGCTGCAATACAGAATCTCGCCTGATGTTGGCAGAAACTAGATGGCCAGTACATGTGTATACATAATCTGTGTGCTGCAGATACAGTCAGCATCTATTCTCTCTATTAAATGACAACAAAGACTGAGCACCATAGATGTTCTTGCAGTGCAGTGACGGTTGTTCTGAGTATTTATAAAAGGTTAAGGTCGTCCCATAGCAGATACTGCCATTTGGCTGTCAAGTATTAGATCCTCACATATTCTGGGCCACGACATTTGAGACGGATATTGTCAGCACCCTTTCTGACCGCCTCTCTTTCCTACAGTTCCCAGACAGTTCTGAAAATTGTCTGATACTCATTTTGACGAGGTGGAGCCATACTAGTTAGAGAAAAAATCCTGCCTCTGATGGAAAGGGTCTGGTATATGTTGATGGTGATGACTGAATTCCACCTTACTAGACAAGCCACTTAATCATTGTAGTCTATGGGATGCCAGACCCTGCCACATCAGCTTTTCTGCATCCCTGGTGACAGTACAGTTCCATATCTGTATTTTTTTTTTTCTAAATTCACTCTATACCAAATCCAGTCACCATTACATTGATTAGTTACTCCCTACAAGATACAACATTCCATTTTCTAAATTTGTTCTATACCAAACCCAGTCACCATTACATTGATCAGCAACTCCCTACAAGGTACAACATTCCATTTTCTAAATTCACTCTACCAAACCCAGTCACTATTACATTGATACAAATTCATTCTATACCAAACCAAATCACCATTGTATTAATGGATTATATCCTACATAACCATAACTGTTTTTCTTCAGAAAAAAAGATATATGGTGTGGGGAAGCGGGTTCTTCGTGGCTGATTGGTTAAGCCATCTGACTCATGTACAGAAGGTCGTGAGTTCGTTTTCTGACTACGCCAGTCAGTTATCGAGTGCAGCTGTTTCTTTGATCCTTGGGGTCGTCACAGGAACTACGGAGTTCATGCTCTGTGCGCTGCTTTCAACAGGCACTTAGTTGCTCTGTGGAGAAAGACCAAGCTAGATGGGGTAAACCTGATGCAATGAAGTTGATTTCCTGCCTGTTAACCAATAAATCTGCTTAGAGTAAAAACTTCTGGTCCAGCATTGAGGATAGACAGTTGAGCTGTTAAGGCCCCTGGAGTGTTTATGATTATGGTTGCAGTTTGCTTACGCGTTTTGCTTGTGTTGGACTGGTAGTGCATGGTTTCGTAGCCCTGCTACTGAGTTGAGTGTGGAGCAGCACTGTGAGCTGTGGATTTAATGTGGAGTGCTTTTACATCTGTCCGTGTTTGTTTGTGTCATGAACGGAATGTTCGGAATAATGGCGACCGCTGATTGCTGAATTATGCATAAATGTATGGCTGCTGGTTTTCTAGTAACTGTCGCTTCCATCGCAGATGAACTGTATTTTTCATGGCGAACTATTGTGATTGCATTCTGGCAACGGCATTATGCATAGCATCCCTGTGCAGGCTGTTGGCTTGTCGAGACCCCTGTCTATTCTACTTTTCACATTGGGCAGTGAGGAGCATTTTGTGTGATCTGGCACAGGAATAGAGCATTATGGGGCAACCCTTTGCTGTGAAGTTGGAACTATGATTAATTAACTAACTAACTAAAATAAAACCAGGAAAGTAAAAGCACCTGTAGAGAGAAACAAGAAAGACATATTAAGTTGTTGGCTGTAGAATTAGTCCAGTGTGTGAAATGTCTGGTTGTAGTTGCTGTTGCACGTGCAATGAATTTGCTTGGTATAGATTGGGCAAGGATATGTTTGTTTCATTGTAGTCATTGTTCAGCTGATGGCCAGTTTGCTTTGTCTAGACCTGAATTATTGAAAGTTGTTATATGTTTCTTATTTTCTTTAAGCTGCATGTCGTGTGTTCATGCTTCAATATTGTGATTTTCTGAATATTCTTAGTGAGGATGTTCACGGACAAGGAATACAACCAATGTTGAGGTCGTCACAGACAAGGGATAAAATGTTGAGGTCATCACAGAAAGGAAATAAAACAAATGTTGATGTCATCCCAAACAGGGGGTAAAACAAATGTTGAGGTTGTCACGGGCAAGAAATAAAACGAATGTTGATGTCGTCACAGACAAGGAATTTTTTAAAAATGTTAATGTCACAGACGAGGAATAAAACAAATGTTGAAGTCATCCCAAACAGGGGATAAAACAAATGTTGAGGTTGTCACGGGCAAGAAATAAAACAAATGTTGATGTCGTCACGGACAAGGAATAAAACAAATGTTGAGGTCATCACAGACAGTGGATAAATGTTACAGCCATTATGGACAGAAAATAAAAGAAATGTTGAGGTCGTCATAGACAGTAATTAAAAGAAATGTTGAGGTAGTGAGACATGCAGGTGTTAGAAAATCACTTACAAAACCATAAAGAAAAGACAAATACAATTTATGGGGCATATCAACAGACAAGGAGGAATAGAGAAGTTAGCCTTGTAGGGGGGAAATATTAGTCAAGAGAGACAGAGAAAGGCACTGAAGCATGTGTCTAGAAAGATTAATCAGCTTGGCCAACACATAATAAGATAAGCAACTTCATTCAAACATCAGATATCAGAGGATTGGGAAGTCATAATCACTGATGTTTGCTCCAGACCTGACAATGGAGCAAGAAGAAGAAGGTAACAGGAACTAAAATGTTTGTTTGCTAGAAACCCATAACTGTAACTTCTTATAGTCCATCTTGTGTGGCGTTGGTGTTCGTGTCTGCCCACAGCCTTCTGCCTCCAGTACTGCCAGTTGTCTGAAGTCCATGTCATGTGGCATTAGTGATCGTGTCTGTCCACAATCTTCTGCCTCCATTACTGCCAATTGCCTAATGACCATGCCATGTGGTGTTGGTGATTGGGTCTGTCCACAGCCCTCTGTCTCCTGTATTGCCAATCATATTGATATTCCTCCAAGCTATGTCCTTAAACTGTCCAGCATCTTCTCGCTTGGTCTCTCCCCTGTATCCTAGCCATTCCAGCATTCCCATTGTGATGACATCCTCCAGATTTCCCCTTCTCATGACATTCCCAAAAAATTTGAACTCTTCTTCTGATGTAAGTAACCAGCTCTCTTTCTGAGTTAACTTTGTTTCAAGATATCAATCATCATTACTTTTTCTATCCAT
Source organism: Cepaea hortensis (assembly GCA_963921405.1). NCBI lineage: Eukaryota > Metazoa > Mollusca > Gastropoda > Stylommatophora > Helicidae > Cepaea > Cepaea hortensis. Next base: position 92,293,771 of record OY992889.1, on the reverse strand, counting down.
CCACTATGTTCTCATGATTCTTTTATACAACTACATTTCTGCAGCTTCCACATAATTCCTCATTTGTCTGCTAATTGCTCATAATTTGCTTCCATACATCAGAACTGGCACATTATAGCTCTTAATAACTCCTTTCCTCGCCTTAATAAACAAAGATAAATTTCTCCATGTTAAAAAAAACAAATCAACTTCACTGCACCAGGTTTTATCCCACATGGCTCAGTCTCTTTCTGCAGGGTGGCCTGCTGAAAGCGTCGCACAAAACACGAACTCTGTAGCTCCAGCGGCGACCCCCAGGAGTTTCAGAGAAAAATGCACTCGTGAACTGAAAGACTTAGCCCGGAATTGAACTCAATCCTTCGGAGCGCGAGGCAGACGGTTTGGCCACGGAGACACCCATGTTCTCCATGTTGTGAAATGCTGCTTGTGCTGTTCATACCCTGATGTGAAAACTAAATGTAATTATAAATATGGATGACTAAAGAGAGCAATTCACGACTGTTACGCTGTTATTGATGTACTTTGACCTCTGATCTGTTGGCTTGTTGTTAGTCTGTGATATTAATTCATTCCATTGTATTCAAAATCAAAAATCATTCAAACATTACTGAAATTTATTGGCAGAAATCTCCAAAATATTGAACTATATTACAGATTTGTTTTTATATACCTTTGCATTGAAAATGATTTTTCTTTTCCTGTAGAAACCAAAATGAAAACACTATTTAATATTGAATGTATTCCAGTTTTTTTGTGTTTTGTTTTTGTTCATATTTCATGGCAGATATATTTTATACTGTCTATGAAATATGTAGATTGTTGTACAGCTTTTGTAAACTATTGTCTTGATACTTTTGCCTATGATTTTACTCTCATTGTCATAGCACTATTGGTATGTACCTCTGGTAATCATAGACACAATGTTTTACAAGGATATCAGGATGTTCTAATTAAAGGTAAATCCATGGCAGTTGCTGACATGAAGGTGTCAAGTGTTTGGCCTTCACATATTCTAGGCCATACCAAATGAGGTGAAGTGGTCAGTGCCCTTCCCTGTCACCTTTCATTCCTAGACAAGTTTCCAGAACATTGTTTGGTACCCATGTTTATGAGGCTGAATTGACCCCAGACCCGTAGTGGTTCGGAAGAGTGACCCTGCCTCTGTTGGAGATTTAACAAAGGCCATTGCCTTGGTAGGCAAACGCACTGTACACCATACCATCGCAACCCCCAGTATGTTGAGGGTGTAATAACAACAGCCTCCATCGGTCATCTGGCAAAGAACTGATGTGCCCTCAGAGCAGGAAGTCTCCTGCCCAGCCTGCCATTGCTTCCAGCATGTTCTATTCTGTGATGGTGAAGAAAGTCTCCCTTCACTGGGTTCATGATGATTCCTGACATCTCCACATGTTGCAATCAGAAGCCTTTTTATTCTAGGTTGTAATGTTTATCCTGAACATGGTCATCTTGAGGGATGATAGGTTTGTTGCTGCTCCTGCAGCCCTTTATTTCCCCTTGGAGCTTATGCCCTCAACCAACTCATGCCAACCCTTCCTATCTTGTTGCCGTCTCTTGCAGTTCCTTCCATCTATATATGTGTCCCAAAGTACTTTCCTCCTATGTCTCTGTGATGTGATAGTACCATCACATTTTGTCAGCCTCAGTGCACCAAGGAATAGGTGACCTGTCTTTCTCTCACTTTGGCAGGTGATGAGCCCAGGTGTCAAAACCATGTTTGGTCGCTCTAATGATATTATCAGCACGGTTGACTATTACCGGTGCTAACGTGCCCGCTAGTTCCTTCCATGGCCAGCCCATTTTTACCCATCTCTGTCTCAAAATCTCTTCTCTCTGTATGTTTTAAGTCTCCCTCTCATGTTTGCTCATTGCAGACTTTCAAATGTTTTCTTTACTTTTCTACATGTTCTTTTTCATTGCCAACAGATAGTTCCATCAGTGGGGCAGTCTACTGCCATACATCACACCAGGAGAATCTCAGCATGGTGCACAAACTCTGTGGCACCAATATAGATCTGAATGTGTGTATGTCTGAATCATACATGCTATAATTTTTTTTTTTTTTTTTTGAGAGCAAGTTTTATCATGTGAGGTTGACAGTGGAGTGAACTTTCTCATATGAGGCTGATCCCTGGACTGAGTTTTATCATGTCAGATTTATCCTGGAGTGAGCTTTCTCCTGTGAAGTTGACCCTGGAGTAAGCTTTCTCCTGTGAAGTTGACCCTGGAGTAAGCTTTCTCCTGTGAAGTTGACCCTGGAGTAAGCTTTCTCCTGTGAAGTTGACCCTGGCAGCAGTGTTTCTAATCTCCTCTTTCTGATCTCTGCCAGCAGATGTGTACCATGCACCCAGGTCCTCTAGTTTTACTCTTATCTGAGAAAGCTTGATATTCAATCCACTATCCGAGGATTAGTATATCATACTTTCCTTTGTAATAATCCATAACACACGCACACTGAATCACACCAGGTCTGCTGTGTATAGAGACAGCCTTAAAAGCTCTCAGCTGCTCTGTCCTCATGAAATAGTTGATCCAAAACAAAAATAAAAGTTCTTGGGATTTTTTTTTTTCAAGTCTGCTCATTTACGCATTAAACAAAATATTTTTTAGTACAGCCACCACACAGCTCAAGGAATGAAAGTAAAGATGCCATTGCAAAAGTTGTTGTGTTTGTAAGCAGATTTGTCCCACAAAGGGCATGTGCAAAGGGATTGTAATGTAACAGATTACACTTGGGCACTTTTGTGGTCATTTGGTACAAAGTGTATGTTTTAAGTGTTCAATGCTCTAAAGTAGTATATGCATCTAAAATAGCAATATTATTGTTGAAACAGCCTGTATTTGCCATGCAGTCTGTTATGTGTGATATATGTGGTCTTTTGTTTACAACAGTTCTCCGACTTTAAGCACAGAAGCCACAGACAATAGGCTGCATGATTTATTGCCAGGCATATTTTGCTGCATACTGCAGAGTTATTTACCATATGAAGTCAATCATACTTTAGCTGAAACAATTAAAACACATAGTGTTCAATTGTATAGTATCTGTTATCCCCATATTAATTTCACATTTAATACACAATCTTTTTTTCTTGCATGAAAGCGGCTGGAACCGCCTAATTGCTAACATCTCACTATATTTGAACAATCATTGATTGTTAATTGAACACAGTATAGAAAATGTGTTTTCTTTGTTCACGTTATGGCCATAGTCTATGAATATTATTCATTTATTCACGTCATAAGATACATAATTCTGCAGCTAAATATGCCAGGCCATAAATCAGGCAACCTATTATTCGTGACTTCTGTGTTAAAACGTCCACTGATGTCTTGCCTAGTGATTGTCATCATCTACTAGTGCAGGTTAATTGTGTCTCCATAACCACCTATCTATCCTCTGTTCTCAACAAATCTAACCTCTTGGCTCTGACTGGAAATGGATGATAGCGTGAGGTGTATTATAACCATTTTTTTTCTCTCAAATGATTCGTTTTTCATTTGGGGCGCAATGAAAATAACAGGACAAATCTGATTAGTTGACATTGTCAATGTCACTAGACAACCACATTAAAAAACCATATAAGTTTAAGCAAGTTGCCGACCAAAGTTTAGGGCCTGGTCTGCCCTGCCATATTTAGTCTTTAGGTTGCATACTGCACCAGGATAAACCTTGTACCCTCCCAATTGTGCTCCTCCGCCCGAAGCTGTTGGGTTTTGTGAGAGCCACCCAACATTCAGCGTTAACAGAAAGCAGGTAGTACCGTCTACTGTCATACGGTCGCTCAGTCATATCTAAGACTTGGACTTAGTCAAGAGACATTTTTATAGTTATAGCCCCTGATCCCATGAAAGTCCAGACAAGTTGATGTAAAATACAGTATATAAATCACACCCTGAAAGTCTAGCCATGTTAATACAAGACACCCCTAGTACACGACCCAAGAGACATGAAAATCTAGACAAGTTAAATACAATGAAATACTCATGAAAGTCTAGAAAAGATTTAATCATGATCTAGACAACTTGATAAAATTAACCCCCTACAGTTAATAGTCTAGTTAAATAAAATTGGAGGTCAGCATGGCCAAATAGATAAGAACATGTGTACTTTAACATCCGGTGTGGCTGATGCCGCGGTAAGGGGTTCAACCCCTACACCAGACAGTTGGACTAACATGTTGACCTCTCATTCTTGGCTTGGGGACTATAAGTAGTGTGTATGGACTATGCCTTAGTTGAAAGCGAGGGATCGCCAAACAAAAATAAAAATAATAAAAATGCAATAATTGTAGTATTTGTCCCCAAACAGAGTCAATGTAGTGAGGGATGCCAGATTCACTGTGTCTCCACTGTCTGTATATAATAAACATAACCTTAACATCGTTGCCAGTATATGAACTTTGTGATTCTTCAATTTAACAAGAGTTCATTTATGATTGTTATTATTATTACTATTATTATTTTTGAGGCTAGATGTGTTTTTGGTCAGGAGTAAATTTGTGTCTCTGTCATGCGTGAATTCTTGAGTTTCTTCATATTTTCTCACGGTGTGTAAAAATAGATAAAATGTTACTTGTAGGGTAGAAATTAGTAGATTAAATATCTAGGGTAAAATTGAGTAGACATAATGTTACTTTTTATAGGTTAGAAATTAGTAGATTAAATGTTATCTAGGATCAAATGTTACTTTACTTTATCTAGGGTAGAAATGAGTGGACAGAATGTAACTTCACCTAGGGTAGAAAATAGCGGGATAAAACATTACCTTGTTTAGAATAGAAATTAGTGCAGAACGTGTTATTTAATCTAGTGTGGAAATAAGGAGATGAAATATAACTTCACCTAAGGTAGAAATGAGTAGATAAAACGTAACTTCACCTAGGGTAAAATGAGTATTGACATATTGGTGGAGAAAACTCCTGCCACCTTGAGAATTGAACCATAGTTGAAGTAAGCAAACACACCAATCACTATGCCACCACTCCTCTATATATTTATATTTTGTGTGGTATAGAATTTAGAATTTGATTTCATTATTTTCACTGCAGATCTCGGCCCATTCTATTCATTACTTACAAGGGGCTTCTCATAAGTCTTTAGCTTGACCATGAAGGAGTAGGCGGAGAAAATTGAAATTTGGCATAGTGCTTATTCCTTCTCCATATAGCCACCACCTGAATTCATGCATTTCTGCCATCTCTGCGTGACCTTGAAAAGACCTTCAGAATAAAACAACCTATTTTTTAAACTAAACCAGTTATCACAAGCCAGTATGGCATCTTCATCACTGTCAAAATTATTTCCTTTCAGCTGATTTTTAAGATCTGGGAAAAGAAAAAAAGTCTGATGGAGCCAAATCTGGAGAATATGGTGGGTGTGGAAGAATTTCAATATTCAAATCGTTGGCAGCACAAGCCGTGCTTTATGGGAGGGCGCGTTGTCTTGAAGCAAAGACGGAATTTATGTATGTGCTATCCCTCGTTTTCTGGTCACAGCCTTTCTTAGTTTGATATGGAGATCTGCATAGTACTGCCCATTAACCATGTTGCCATGAAGCATGTAATCTTTCAATGTGACACCTTTGACGTCCCAAAAAACAGTCAGAATCACTTTTCTAGCAGATTTTTGTGCTCTTGGCTTGACATGTGTTGGGGAGCCCGGGGTTTTCCACTGCATGCTGGCAATTTTGGATTCTGGGTCATAATGGTGAATCCAAGTCTTATCACCGTCACCATGGTCGTCAACATGTTATTTGACTGCCACATGTTGAGCAACTGGCCACAGCAATCAACCCGTGTTTGTTTCTGTTCACATGTCCGCAGCCGCGGGACCCAGCGGGCACACACTTTTCTCATGTTCGGTCTATTGTGTAAAATTCTAAAAACTGTACTCCTACTCAGTTTTGCTGAACCCGATATCTCTACAATTGTCATTTTCCTATCCAGGTCTACGATTTTCTTCACTTTTGCATCATTTCACTCTGAGGACGGCAGATCATTAACTTGGGAACGACCACACTTAAACTGCAAACACCAATTTTTTTACAGAAGCAAACGAAGGACAGACTTCCTTAAACACTGGCTCCATCTCCCTGTATATTTCTGTAGGTGTTTTTCCCTGTAACATCAAGAATTTTATCACAGTCCTGGCATCTGATTTCTCCATTGTTCTGACAAACCGTTGGATGTGCAGATCTGGTCAATAGGGTGTGCTGTGCCATGCATCATATTGGGAAAACCAGTTGAGGAGGGAAATTCATAATTCTTCATAATAATTCATTACAAATTGAATGAGCTATACATGTGGCAAATTTCAATTGTCTCCGCCTGCTCCTTCATGGTCAGGCTAAAGACTTATCAGAAGCCCCTTGTACATGCTACATCCAATTTTAGATGGAATTGGACCAGAGGGTGCTGACTACATCACTAACGATTTCACTTAGTGATGTACATAAAACAGATATTCTTGGTACATAATACAAGCAAGTGCATAAATTTGAGTAGTTAGGCAAGTTAATAACATCAGAGGGAAGATGTATCACAGAGATCAAGAACAGCTCAGGGCAAGCAAGGACTAATGTATATTTTAATTACAATGAAGAATATCTCATCAAGTAAATTCCTCTTTGATAATTAGAACAAGAATTCTTGCATATTACATTGAGTGTCTGGTTATAGCTGTGGATCATGAACAATTAGTGGAAAATAAATCCCTGACGGTCTCCAAGGGTGGTTTTTATGGAAGAATGCTGAAAATTTTTCATATAGTCCAAATTAGTGATCTGATCGTTTTGAAAGAGGCCAAGACTTAAAGAAAAAACCATCACAAACATCAGAAGTCAGTCAATTTTGGCCATATTATAAGAAGGTAAAGACTGGAAGATGTGGCAACTGGAAAGATTTGTGGCAAGAGAGATAGAGGAATACAATGAGAGAAGATTCTTGAGTGTCTTGTCATGGCATGAAAGGGTGTCTGTACAAACTGATACATGCTTTTGGAGATTGCAAGATGTCATAGACATGTTTGCCTATGCCAGTCAGTGAGGCACTTAATGATGATGCTGGTACACAGTACAAGTTCTAAGTTCTTGTAATTACCCGTAAACTATTATTTTCTTTGGGGTCAGCAGAATGTTCTGTATTGTCTAGAACAAATATAGAATGTTCTGTATCATCTAGGACAAAGACAGGATGTTCTGTATTGTCAAGAATAGCAGAATATGCTGTATTATCTAAATTAAAGAATATCCAATGTTAATATAAAATGATACACCATATTGTCTAAGGCACAAGAGTATCTTGAACTGTTGAAACCTGTCACATTTATTCAACTAACAAAACTGTCACATAAATGCAGCGCACCTGAGTTGCTTGTGTCACATACAACCACATTATGACCTTGTACAAATAAAATATCCACCTAGTTTTGTTGTGTGATGTACATAGGTGAATATACAATCCATGCAGAGGTGAAGCATATAAGTCGTATATAACTGCATCATTCCCACATATTGATTGACCACTGATTCATTATGGTTTGTATTACCAGTGATCATATCTTTATGTTCATATATGCATTAATGAAATACATGAGTGTGTGTATATGTTATTGCTTGACTTTTGTTTTGTTATTACACATGTACTGTTGCTTTATTTATAGTTCCATTGTATTGTTGCCACTTTGTAATATTTATAGTTCATTGTATTGTATTGCTGCCCCTTTACAATATTTATAGTTCATTGTATTGTTGCCCCTGTACAATATGTATAGTTCACTGTATTGTATTGTTGCCCTTTTACAATATTTATAGTTTATTGCCCCTTTAGAGTATTTATAGTTCATTGTATTGTATTGGTGACCTCTACAATATTTATAGTTCATTGTATTGTTGCCCCTCTACAATATTTATAGTTCATTGTATTGTTGCCCCTTTACAATATTTATAGTTCATTGTATTGTTGCCCTTTTACAATATTTATAGTTTATTGCATTGTTGCCCCTTTAGAGTATTTATAGTTCATTGTATTGGTGACCTCTACAATATTTATAGTTCATTGTATTGTTGCCCCTTTACAATATTTATAGTTTATTGTATTGTTGCCCCTTTACAGTATTTATAGTTCATTGTATTGTTGCCTCTTTACAATATGTATAGTTCATTGTATTGTTGCCCCTTTACAATATGTATAGTTCATTGTATTGTGTTGTTGGCCCTTTACAATATTTATAGTTCATTGTATTGTTGCCCCTTTGCAGTATGTATAGTTCATGGTTTGCATGGTTGCCTCTCTATATTATTTATAGTTCATTGTATTTACAATATTGATAGTTTATTGTTGCCCCTTTAGAGTATTTATAGTTCATTGTATTGTTGCCCCTCTACAATATTTATAGTTCATTGTATTGTTGCCCCTCTACAATATTTAGTTCATTGTATTGTAGCCCCTCTACAATATTTATAGTTCATTGTATTGTTGCCCCTTTACAATATTTATAGTTTATTGTATTGTTGTCCCTTTAGAGTATTTATAGTTCATTGTATTGTTGCCCCTTTACAATATTTATAGTTCATTGTATTGTTGCCCCATTACAATATTTATAGTTCATTGTATTGTAGCCCCTTTACAATATTTATAGTTCATTGTATTGTATTGTTGCCCCTTTGCAGTATGTATAGTTCATGGTTGTCCCTCTACAATATTTATAGTTCATGGTTTGCATGGTTGCCCCTCTACAATATTTATAGTTCATGGTTTACATGGTTGCCCCTCTACAATATTTATAGTTCATGGTTGCCCCTCTACACTATTTATAGTTCATTCTATTGTTGCCCGTTTGCAATATTTATAGTTAATTGTATTGTTGCCCCTTTACAATATTTATAGTTCATTGTATTGTTGACCCTTTGCAATATTTATAGTTCATTGTGTTGTATTGTTCCTTTACAATATTTATAGTTCATTGTATTGTAGCCCCTTTACAGTATTTATAGTTCATTGTATTGTTGCCCCTTTGCAATATTTATAGTTCACATTTACCTGTAGAAATGATAGAATGATGCTTCGAAGAAGTTATCTAGAGGAGAAGGACGACTCATTTGACTATGTGCACCTCCGTGCAGATCTGGAGAAAGTATATCTTTGTGATGTAGCAGGTACACAGAGCAAACAGGTGTTTTACTGGGGTCCTTATGGGAAGCAAAGAACAGTAACCCTGTAAACTGCCAAGCATGCCATAAGAGGCAACTAAAGGGGGTTGGCAAGAGACAGGATACCTTAACCTGTAGAAAACTTTCAAGGCAAATCCAACCAGTTGAGCTAAGAACCGACATCACTGCACTCAGGACATTCCCACATGTGCTTCGTACCCTCATTCAACAGCCAGCGAAGAGTCACACTACTAATCGTTCCAACCGCTATTTGATTGAAAGTTCTTCTGGTCTTCCCTCTGTTTTGAGATTATACCAGAACCCCTTCCAATCCCCCACAATCTCATCCTTTCCACATAGGGGTTCTCAGTCTGTTCCTCCATCAGGTCCACAGGCGCACGACCACCTCTCCCTTGTCCATTGGTAATCAACCACCAAGAGGTACATTCCCCACCAGCCTACCAGCCTGTTTATTCCCTCACACTCCCACATGGCCAGGGCAAAAAGTCCTTACAGTTCTTACAATCTGTGACTTCTGAAGCTAGGTGAGCCATTCCACACAAAACACTCCTTTCTCAACTTTACTAAGCATACTCCTCAAGTCCGTGATGAAGACAATGTGTGTTGCGGTGATCTCTAAACAACAGAATGCCGCTGTGACTGCTTCCACCTCCATTCTCATGCTGGAGGTTGTAGCCGTATATGCCATACTCTGCTTTTTTCAAGAATCGTCCATAAACTCTGTGGCCCACTGCCCATTCTCTGCACTCACGACCCAGTGTTACTATTACATTGTGCCAGTCTGTCCTGAACTAAAGTAGGTTTTTTTTTTTTTTAAAACCCATTTCTCTTTGTAGAAGTGTTTCAGTGTTGTTTTGACTCCTTCGGTTTGTTTGAAATTCTTTAGTCCCTTGTTTGGTTAATCTGTATGTTCCTTGCCTTCTATACTATGTGGGGTAAGCGATCCATTGCAAGAACTGCAATAAGAACTGAGATAAGCAGACAGCAGGGTCTTTTAATTCTCTCTTGTTTCTACCAAGTGAATGAAGCATCAATCTAGCATCAGTGAAAATAACAACTTTGCTTTGGTTGTTGGTGAAGTTCTCACCAAGGATTCTGACTGCAGGTTTTACAGCCTCAATCTTGGCTAAGAAAGTGTTGTGATACAAAGGATTTGATACACAAAAACTCAACACAAACATCTGAAATAGCTTGTCATCTGCCTTTATTTAGTTTCAGTAGTGACAATGATACAATGGACAGCTTATCTTCTGTATTTCTTGCCCCCTGAAAGAAGACACACAATAATTGTTGACATAGGTCACTAGGTACAGCTATACAAACTCACTAAGCCTATCATTCACAGAATTTCCACTTCTACAACAAGTTAGAAGTAATGTTGAATTTTGGCATGACGACTTTCTCACCTTCCCTCTCACTGCCTTCCTCTCACTATTCCGTTACTGAATAATGGCCAGTGATATGACCTCGTCTATTTACTCAAGCTTCCACGTTGATGCAGATGCAAGTTTCATTCTAACAGAAAAATGTTCAAGTTACGAAAATGAGTCCCTATGAGGTTTTCCATGCACACAACCTGAATTAGCATACCTCTGACAACCTGCTTCCAAGATCTACCTCACCTACTTCTGTTGGAACCTGTTTTATCCAGTAATCTTGTGAAGATTGTGCTTTAACCCCAGTGGCAGAAAAGATGAGACAGCAACTTAGGTGAAAGCAAAGTTCAAGCCAGCATGAAGACATACCTCTTTAAGAACAACCATGACACTATGCAACCCACTTTGGTTTGATATACCTAACCTACAGATACCCAACCATAATCACAGAAACACACTCAGAGAATCAGATTTCTTGAGCAGACATTTCCAAATAACAGCATATGAAAAATAGCTAAGGTATGTGCACGATCAAAGTCTCAAAAATACTGACAGACACCCACAGAAGACAAGAACACAAATATAAATAGATATCAGTAGATACACAAAACATGAGAAATACTGACAGATACAGGCTCAAATGCCCACCTATATACATGACACTGAATTATATTACCTTCAATTCTAAAGCCAATAATATAGATAAATAATATATTTAACTGAACAAATGAGGAGGAAACCCGACATGAGAAAGATGAAAGCGACTAGTAATTCACAGCTTGACTGCTGAACCAGGGGCAGAGAACCACAGCTGACAGAGACTGACTTCCCCTGCTACTGGTGCTGGAAACAGGCTGTATTACTGCAATCTAACAAGTCATTACACATTTTAAAAAAAATGTAGTTGCATATCTTTACAGGCTGTCACAGTCGTCCCCATCATTCTGTGGCTGTTTGTGATTTCTTGGCAAGTTTAGTGGTTTGCCATCGCTTTCTGAAAGCCAGCACCCATAGCCTTGTGTAAAAACTAGAGCTAGACGGTCTGCTTCCAAATCGCCGGCAGCTGTGTTTCAAATGCAGGATTGCGAATTGGAATTGCATTCGTCAACCTTTCACAACAGATGCGGCTTTTAAAAATAAGCTCCAGTAAATCCTGATTATTTAAGGGAACACAAACTGGACTCTACAGCTTTCATGAACAATTCAGATACAGCAATGTTTGGACAGATTTCCTACACTTGTATTGAGGCGCAAAGAACCCTACTTGAAAATAAATACATCACATAAAACAAGGAAATCACAGCTCAGTTCATCTGAAATCCCACTTCTTAAGCTGTCGCTGGATTGAACTGCTTGTTGTGACTGTACAGGTTAGATTAGTCTCTACATATGAAATGGAACAGTCTCAGAGTTGTCATAAACAGTTACTTACGGAACGATTTCCCTTTGTGTTTCTGAAAGAAAGCAAGCAAAAAGTACAAGTCAATAAACAAACATCTAGAATGTGATATGAGACATTTTAAAATTATATAATGTGACAGAATACGTGGTTCCTGGAGCATCTAATGACATTTTATAGTGTGACATATTGCTTACACTCAGGAAATAAATGACCGTAGACCCCGAGGTAGACCAAGAAGGCGGTGGAGAGATAATACATGTACAGACCTACAAGCACTTGGAATCAACGACTGGCAAGAGAAGGTTCACCAGAGAGACGAATGGAGACGGATTGTATTTGCAGCAAAGAACCTCAATGGCTCGGAACGCTGAAGAAGAAGAAGAAGAAGAAGAAGAAGACATATTGCATGGCTGCTGGTGCATCTAATGACATTATATAATGTGACAGATTACATGGCTGCTGGTGCATCTAATGACATTATATAATGTGACAGATTACATGGCTGCTGGTGCATCTAATGTCATTATATAATGTGACATATTGGATGACTGCTGGTGCACCTAATGTCATTACATATTGTGACATATTGCATGGCTGCTGGTGCACCTAATGTCATTATATAATGTGACATATTGCATGGCTGCTGGTGCGCCTAATGTCATTATATAATGTGACATATTGCATGGCTGCTGGTGCACCTAATGTTATTATATAATGTGACATATCACATAATTGCTGGTGCATCTAATGACATTATATAATGTGACAGATTACATGGCTGCTGGTACATCTAATGTCATTATATAATGTGACATATTGCATGGCTGCTGGTGCACCTAATGCCATTATATAATGTGACATATTGCATGGCTGCTGGTGCACCTAATGTCATATACTGTGACATATTGCATGGCTGCTGGTGCACCTAATGTCATATATTGTGACATATTGCATGGCTGCTGGTGCATCTAATGTCATATAATGTGACATATTGCATGGCAACTGGTGCATCTTGTGTCATTATATAATGTGACAAATTGCATGGCTGCTGGTGCATCTTGTGTCATTATATAATGTGACATATTGCATGGCTGCTGGTGCATCTAATGTCATTATATAATGTGACATATTGCATGGCTGCTGGTGCATCTTGTGCCATTATATAATGTGACATATTGCATGGCTGCTGGTGCACCTAATGTCATTATATAATGTGACATGTTGCATGGCAACTGGTGCATCTAATGTCATTATATAATGTGACATATTGCATGGCTGCTGGTGCATCTAATGTCATTATATAATGTGACATATTGCATGGCAACTGGTGCATCTAATGTCATTATATAATGTGACATATTGCATGGCTGCTGGTGCATCTAATGTCATTATATAATTTGACATATTGCATGGCTGCTGGTGCACCTAATGACATTATATAATGTGACATATTGCATGGCTGCTGGTGCACCTGTCATTATATAATGTGGCATATTGCATGGCTGCTGGTGCACCTAATGACATTATATAATGTGACATATTGCATGGCTGCTGGTGCACCTAATGACATTATATAATGTGACATATTGCATGGCTGCTGGTGCACCTAATGACACTATATAATGTGACATATTGCATGGCTGCTGGTGCACCTGTCATTATATAATGTGGCATATTGCATGGCTGCTGGTGCATCTTGTGTCATTATATAATGTGACATATTGCATGGCTGCTGGTGCATCTGTCATTATATAATGTGACATATTACATGGCTGCTGGTGCATCTGTCATTATATAATGTGACATATTGCATGGCTGCTGGTGCATCTAATGTCATTATATAATGTGACATATTGCATGGCAACTGGTGCGTCTAATGTCATTATATAATGTGACATATTGCATGGCTGCTGGTGCGTCTGTCATTATATAATGTGACATATTGCATGGCTGCTGGTGCATCTAATGTCATTATATAATGTGACATATTGCATGGCAACTGGTGCATCTAATGTCATTATATAATGTGACATATTGCATGGCTGCTGGTGCATCTAATGTCATTATATAATTTGACAGATTACATGAAAGACAGATATATGTGAGGCAGCGGCCAGGACAATGCTATGTGATCATAGATGAAAAGAGAATTGTACATGTGCATTAGGATTGTTTTTTTTGTGTGTGGATACATAATGAATTTAATAAACATGCAATTTCTGTCATCTTCACCATACAGGTGTTTTCACCGAAAACAAATAAAACTTACCTTATGTGTAACTTTTCTCTTCTTGGGCTGGCCTCCCTTCAAATAAACAATCATAGGAACAATTACTCCCAAGCCCAGGCAGAAATGGGTAATTAAGAAATCAAAGCTTTTTAAAATAATGGCTTACATTACAATCTGTGAGAACAAGAGATGGGGAAAAGAGACCAGATAGAGAGAGAGAGAGCCAGAAAAGAGACCAAAGAGAAAGACAGAGAGCTATAAAAGATAGGAAAAGAGACAAAGATATCTCACACACTAAACATTTCACATGGTTTTTACCATGAGCATCAGAAAAAGAGAGAAGATAGCAAAAGAGAAAAAAGAGACAAAGAAAGAGAGACAAAGATCCCATCTCACACACACTAAATATTTCACATGGTCTTGACAATTCTCAGGGGAGGTCAACCTTACACAAATCCATGCCAAAGTCAAACACCTGAAATAAGTACAGATTGTCTGCCCATTGATTCTCCATTGATACATAAGCCCTCAACCCACTCAAAGCAAGCCCTCCCATCTTTTGCTGTCTGCAGCGGCAGCCCCTTCCATTATATCATCTGAGCTGCCATGCCCAATGAATACACAGCTCCAACATTCCTGGTGGCAATTCTGGAGACTCTTAGGTTAACAACAGTAGACATGATACAGACTTCCTGAAACTTTCTCCACATGATCTTGTACTTCTAGAAGAGCTTCCTTGCTTGGCTGAGTGATTCTTCTGTCCTCCTTCTGTCACTAGGTGTAATACACTTACCCTCAAAAGAGTAATGATGAAGAGGAAAGTTGTGAAAATATCTATCAACATTTAGTTTCTTGATAACCAGCAGGCAAGGACACTCTTTTCTATGTGACATAGTAACGTGACGTGTTGATTGCTTGTTGAGCCCCCTGGAAGACTTAGTTTCTCAACTATTATTCTCAACAATTACCCTCAAAAGAGTAATGATGAAGAGGAAAGTTGTGAAAATATTTATCAACATTTAGTTTCTTGATAATCAGCAGACAAGGACACTTTCTATGTGACATAGTAATGTGACGTGTTGATTGTTTGTTGAGCCCCTGGAAGACTTGAGTTTCTCAACTCTCAGGTATAATGCACTGACACTCACGTTGTTTGGGCCCTGAATATGACTCTTTTATTTTCTGGCAAGCCACAGTGACATAGTACCCACTGTGGCACACTTCTTTTCTTCTGTAGGTATTTGCTTCACTAAGAGCTGTTTAACCAGAAAAACCTTAGTCTGGAACCCACAACGCAAAAGAAATAGAGGAACATCTAAAACTGAAGGAGAAGAGAAGTAGAAACAGACTTGAACAACATGGGAAGGACATGGGCACAGTTGCGTTGAATAGCTAACAAAAGGAGGGTGTGGAGCGATTTGGTTGAGGGTTCACGCCTCAAAAGAAGAAGAAATAAGATCTCTAGTTCAAACAGGTGATCACTTGTTGGGAGGCTTGCAAAACAAAAACTGCATTTTTCTGTCACATCCATTTGTACTAAAGCCCTTTTGATCCCACTTGTTACTTCAACTCTTCTGTCCTCTTCGTCTTTCGCCCCTATTCCCCCCCCCCCCCCTCCATTGGGGCAAAGCCTCCTAGCCTTAACCATCTTATGCAGCTTCATCCATGTCCACATATAATTTGTCTGTCTCTACTTCTCTTCCCCATGTTTTTGGGTCTTCCCCTATTTCTTTTACCTTGAAGATTCCAGACAAAGGCCTTTCTAGTTATAATATTCTCAAGTTTTCTTAAAGCATGTCCCCTCTTCCCCTCTTGGTTAATGGCATTTATCTAGTTCTCTCCCCAAACTTCACATTGGGGATTCCATCACACCATTCCAGTCCAACTTCTCTTTGCTGGACAAATGGTAACAGTTTTCTGAGACATAATGAGTTAGTTATAAACTGTATAAAAGCATGTTTCAGGTGTACATTTATCCGTCTGTGAGACATCACCAACTTACCTCTGTGTTGCCATCAAACGCACCAAAATTACCAAAATCAGCCAGCGAGCCAAGAGCAGACATGGTTCCCATCTTCCTCATGCCAGCCTGAGAGGAGCAAAAACAATGGTGGAGAATAGAACATTGACATCTTATGTCTTAGTTCTCAACCTGCCATGCACTTAACTTCAAAGCAGCCTGCTATAGTAATCATCTTAACTAAAAGGTTAAAGGTGAGAGGAGTGACTTCACTGCACTGGGTTTAACCCTTTACAGGGTGGCACGTCCATTTCCGTCTGACGCCTTTAACCCTTTACAAGGCGTAGCGTCCGTTACCGGCGGGTCTCTAAATACGAGCGTAATGGCCGATTCCGGCCGATACTATTATGCATTGTAAAAACGCGATCTCTCGGCTTTCCGACACTTCCGTCGGCTACTTTCACTTTCGCCCATAGCTTGACAACGTGGCCGCCATTTGTAAACGCGCTACAATGACTTTGAACAGACTTTTACGGACTTGTTTTGATAGTTTTTGGGAGTTTTACGCTGTTTTTCAAAATGGATTTTGGCGATTCTTCAAGTGATAGCCGAGATTTCGCTCTGTTCAATTTAAATGACATTAAAGGGCACGAAGTTGATTATTAATTGGAGCTAGATATCAGTGCAAAGCGTTACTTTGCATTAGCTGTCGTGAGTCTGACTTTAAAGAAAGTGATTATGATTCTGAAAATGTGTTTGTAAATTGCCGTATAGATGACGAAAATCACAAACAACATGCCGTATTTCGTAAATATTTGTGTTCATATATGGATTACCGGCAACAATCACGTGAGTAACATATTCTGCATGCTTTTCCCTTCATTGTGTTGTTTATTTAACTAAAATCGGTTGACTAACACCTTGTTTGTGATGTTTTTACTAACGCGACCCGAAATTTTTACAGAACCTGAAAAAATCTTCCCCGTTCAGGGCTACAAAACGGACAAGCGTCTGCCCTGTAAAGGGTTAACGAGCAAATCGGGCGATTACGTCCGATACTATTATGCATTGTAAAAACGTGATTTCTCGGCCTTACGATACTTCCGATGGCCACTTTCACTGATAGCTTGACAACGTGGCCGCCATTTGTAAGCGCCTACTATGAATTTGAACGGACTTTTACTGACCTTTTTTTATATAGTTTTCGGGGTTTTTACGCTTAGTTTTTCAAAATGGATTTCGGCGATTCTTCAAGTGATAGCCGAGATTTCGCTAGGTTCAATTTAAGTGACATTAAAGGGCACGAAGTTGATTTATTGATTGTTTAACCCTTTACAGGGCAGACGCTTGTCCATTTTGTAGCCCTGAACGGGCAAGATTTTTTTCAGGTTTGGAAAAAGTTCGGGTCGCGTTAGTAAAAACATCACAAATAAGGTGTTAGTCAACCGATTTTAGTTAAATAAACAACACAATGAAGGGAAAAGCATGCAGAATATGTTACTCACGTGATTGTTGCCGGTAATCCATACATGAACACAAATATTTACGAAATACGGCATGTTGTTTGTGATTTTCCGTCACCTATACGGCAATATACAAACACATTTTCAGAATCATAATCACTTTCTTTAAAGTCCGACTCACGACTGCTAATGCAAAGTAACGCTTTGCACTGATATCTAGCTCCGATTAATAGTCAACTTCGTGCCCTTTAATGTCATTTAAAATTAACCTAGCAAAATCTCGGCTATCACTTGAAGAATCGCCGAAATCCATTTTGAAAAATAGCGTAAAAATCCCGAAAACTGTCAAAAATTGTCCTTAAAAGTCCGTTTAAATTGATACTATCGCGTTTACAAATGGCGGCCACGTTGTCAAGCTGTAGGCGAAAGCGAAAGTAGCCGACGGAAATGTCGGAAAGCCGAGAGATCGCGATTTTACAATGCATAATAGTATCGGCCGGAATCGGCCGTTGCGATCGTTTTCTCGCATCGGCCGGAATCAGACGCTGTGCCTTGTAAAGGGTTAAAGAAAGTGATTATGATTCTGAAAATGTGTTTGTAAATTGCCGTATAGTTGACGGAAAATCACAAACAACATGCTGTATTTCGTAAATATTTGTGTTCATATATGGATTACCGACAACAATCACGTGAGAACATATTCTGCATGCTTTTCCCTTTATTGTTTTGTTTATTTAACTAAAATCGGTTGACTAACACCTTATTAGTGATGTTTTTACTAATGCAACCCAAAATTTTACCGAACCTGAAAAAATCTTGCCCATTCAGGGCTAAAAAACGGACAAGCGTCTACTCTGTAAAGGGTTAACCAATATGATTCTCCCCCCCCCCCCTTTCCGCATAATGAAAGATGCCCAGTAAGAGCATTGCATGATCTTCGTAGCTCCAATGATACCCCCCCCCTCCATCTCCAGTAATAGTGCATTCATAATCTGAATGATGCAACACAAAAACAAACATCAAACCCCCCCTCCCCAGATAACAGATTTTATATCTCATTAGCCAATCCCAGGTGCTCGTAAGAAATGGAAGCCAAAGGTCAACCATGACCACGGTGAACACAGGACCCTACTGAAATCTTTAATATGACAATGGGTGAAGCAGCAGAAATTGCATATTACAAAGTCTTACAGACCAGATCAAAGCAGCATTCTGCATAGGACATGCATCATGACAACGATTAAACACACACTCACCGATTCCTTCTTAGATACCGATAATCTGACAAAGTTATTCTCCTCATATCTGTAGAGTTAATAAAAGAACATGGTGTAAATGTAACAAATAATATAGAATTGCTAGTTCAAGTCAAACAAGAAAACAAAAACCTTTCATAAAATGACAGTTTTGTACCAAGATTAGCAGGGAACTGGAGGCCACAGAGATATGGTTTCTTCGTGGAGTGCTAAGAATTCCAGGGACAGCTAAGAAAACCAATATCCAAGTATTAGTAAAAGTAAAAATGTCAGATCTTAGTCAGATATGTGTTCATCCGGAGTTTTTTTTTTTCAGACGTAATTGCATTGTGCCAAGTTAATTTGCACCCTTAGGCCGACACATTTGTCTTCTGCTGCGGGCGTTTGTTGACCGGGTTAACCTTCCCTGTTAGTGCTGAATGTTGGCGGAGCTCACCAAACCCGACACGCACATTGTTTCAATGACTTCGGGCGGAGGAGTGCAATTAAGAGAGTACAAGCCTTATCCCGGTGCGAGGGAATGCAACCTAAAGACCAGGCCTTGGTCGGCAACTGTCTATGATCAAAGCTCTGACAAGCAGATAGTTAGAGCAATGCTTTCCTAATTATAGGAAGCTGATACTGCAGCTTCTAAAGCTTGTCTTGTTCCAGATGAATCGGTGTGACCTTTCCTCTGGAGTAAACTAGGCAAGCCAAGAGAGGGATCATGCTGCATGGGCAACACATGGTCTCTACAATTCAGCCCAGGCTTTGTGCATCACCACGAAGCAACCTGTCATGTGACACACAACATTACCAACATCAACTTCATTACAATGTCAGATGACAGACAGAAAGGCATGGAGAAACATTCCAAACCCGGCACCCCAGGAAAACCAGGCAGGACTATTATAACAATTCTCAGACTTACTCTGTCTTTTCCTGTAACTTTCTGTTGTCCCTAAATCGATGCAGATTTTGAGATTCCTACATTGAAAAACAAATGAGAAAGCTTGTCAACATTCAGATACAACAGTCACAAAAAATACTTCATAAAAATTTTCGGAAAACATTCACAACCAGAAACTGCTAAAATGCAATAATAAGAGCACCAGAAAAGTAAATTATTTTATCACATTAAAAGTTAGATGACATTTCTTCTTCACTATACATCAAACCATTCAGCCCATAAGTGTTCGGATACCCTCCTCAGCATCCCCTTCAGTGTGTAGCAGTTGACGACTGCAGTTCCGTGTTGGTTGACTATTCTTCTATGACCCTGCAAAGCCCTCTTGTCTGGATGCATCCCTTTTGACTTGATGTTCTCTCAGTCTGGTCAGGTTGCAGATTCAGTCATCACTTAATTTATTTCATTGGCCTGCCTCTGAAAGCATTCAACATATCAGCCCGCCCCCTCCTTCCTTACCCACTTTCCACAGTAGCTTTGCCTGCAAACCTTTTTGCTTATTCATTTTCTCTTACACCAGTGTCTCAAAAATGAAGCTGATTTTTTTTTAAAAAAGATTACATCAAACTATTTAAAACCATAATGGAGGAAAATGTTGAAGGTAAGAAAGTTCATGGAGATCAAAGATAGAAATGAGAGGGAAGACCAGGAGAACTTTTAATCAGATAGCGGTGGGAGCGATTAGTAGTATGACTCTTCGCTGGCTGTTGAATGAGGGGACGGATCACGTATGGGAATGTCCTGAGTGCAGTGATGTCGGTTCTTCACTCAACTCAACAAAGATAGAAATTAACAAACACTAAGAGATGGTCATGGTACAGCCTAGCAGAATGTACAACAAAGGCTCAGGACAGAAACTGCTGTATATGTGGCTCCTTATAGTTTTGACAGACCAAAGTATGTGAGTTGGAATTTTCGTCTGTTGCGGACAAATCTCCACCGACTGACTGAATAAGTAAAGAAACGATAAAAGTAGTGGTATTTCAATTGCGCTTGCGCTCCCACCTTTGCTACACCCTTCATGTGTCTTCACAAAGTCGGACTAGAGTCAAGCTCAAGTATACACATCACCACAAACCATCACTATGGGAATGGCACTGGATGATGATAATACAGATTTTCACACAGATGTTCTATTACCAAAGATTCTCTGAGCCAAACCTGTTATCACATCCTTAATGAAAACATGTTAAAATTACATTTACACATAACAGAAAATTACAACATAGAGGCAAAGAGAATGACTCCACATGTCTATAAAAAGGCAGAAGAAAGATAACATTCAACAACACAAAACAAGGTTTATGAGCACAAACTCCACAGTTTTGGTGAAAACCCTAAAACCCTTGGGGCCTCTGAAAAAAAAATCTGCACTTGAGAACCAAAAGGCGAAGTCCAAAAATGAATCCACAACCTTCTCAGCACGAGGCAGACAACACAACCACCCCACCACAGAGGCATCTTATTAAACCCACTTGCCTCAAACTACCACCATCCAGGACTAAATCTAGTCATGTTAGCAACCTGTACCAGCAGGTCATCTAAGTTGTTACAATGTTTCTGTTCTTCAACTTACAATGTACAGTACATCTTCAACAACCTGTAACGTAACAATCATTATCATCATATAGGAGATTCTTTGCACAACATCACTCTCATCACATCCCGTTAAAAAGTGCTTTGATCCCTGGCCAGTGGGCCAGCTCCATGCACCCTCATGCCCAGGGTGTCAGCAACGACCTGTATCCATCTTCCTGCTGGTTGACCCTTGCCTCTTCTCCATCCCTGTCCTCTCCCAGCCACTGAGATGTTCAATATGGCTAAAGTATCTCAGTTCCCATGACATGATATTCTCTACCAGCCAGTTTTCTCTGATATTCAGATCTTGCAGAATGTGTCTTCTTCATGGCTAAGAACTTTCTGCAGCACATAAAATGTAACAACACAAATGACAGTTCTTACCGTGATTTCCACCGGTGCATCTGTAAATTGCTCCCTCATTTCCCGTAACATTGCAGAACTTAGTGCCTTCTTAGACGACTTCTGCTGCACCTTTTTTGTGCGCTCCTCTGCTGTTTCATCATCAGCTGAAAGTAACAACCATTGAACGTGTTCAGGAACAGAATGATAAATCAGCTGTACATAATAAATTAGCATTTCAATAGTTTAAACAAACCCCTCAGGTTTCCCTCCTTGCCGGAACAATATTTAAATCCATACTAAAGCATCTCTAAACGGGTTGTTTTCATCTCTTCTTGTGCCTTTCCCTAGCAGGTGTTCACAGACAGCAGTTGGTTATGGTCTTCAAAACATTCCATTGTCCCTCTTGTGTGTTCCAAGTACTTGCACACTGGAGACCAACAAATCTGCCCGCTTGTTGCCTCGCACTCTGACATGACCTAGACCAGTGGTTCTCAACCTTTTTTGGCCCGTGCCCTCCTTCACAATATTTTCAGAACGTCATTCCCCCCTGCCCCTACACAGTATAAGTAATAAATCAATCAATCAGGTGCCATCTCCGCAATGAAGGTTGGCTGCAATGGATCTCCAACACTATCCGCCTCTCCCCTTGACTGTACATTCTATCAGGCTGATGTTCATCCATCTCTTGATGTTATCCTCCCACTTGTATCATTGACTACCTCTTGCTCGCTTGCCCTCAACCTTGCCTCCCAGTATGGTTTTTATAAGAGTATCATGTCTTTTAACGTGGCCAGAATATTTCACTTGTCTCCCCTTTATTTTTTTCATCAACCCTCTCTTCATTCCCAATTTTTCTAGGACCTCTGCATTTGATTACTTTTGTTTCCATGAAATATGACATATTTGTCTGTATATCCGTATAAGTGATAATGGAAGCTAAATTTAATAGCACATACTAAAACAAGTCTAGACGTCCACATAAAACGTGATTTGCGGGTCTACTTATGTTATAAAATGAATTTTAGAAGGGTGAGACGTACAGAATTGTAAAGTATGAATGAAAAAGCAGTATCAAGTAATCGGTTCTTGTATTACTGCGATCTTGAAATAATCTTAATTCCCCCCCTGGAAACCCTAAAATTCGGGAAGGGGGGGGGGGGGGGAGAGAGAGAGAGAGAGAGAGAGAGAGAGAGAGAGAGAGAGAGAGAGAGAGAGAGAGAGAGAATTAATTCCCCACCAGTTGAGAACCACTGACCTAGACAGTATATGTATGTTCAGACACAAGACGATAAATCAGCTGTATATAAATTAACACTTCAATAGTTATAAACAGCACCATTAAGTAGAATGAAAGTAGCAAAGATATTTTATTCATAATATATATAAATATATACACCAACTAATAAACAAATAAGTATTGCATTAATCATCTGTCAAACACTTCATTTTTCCTTCCTCCGCCTTCCATATTCCATTAGAGCATAGGCCCTCAACCACTTCAAGACAAAAGCTCTCATCTTCTGCTACCTCCTGCAGGTCCCTCCATGTCCTTCCCATAAAATTCTTGTTTCCTTTAATCTCTCTTGTCCACCATATGTGTTCCAAACACCGACACACCTGAAGCCAACACACCTGCTTGCTCGCTGCCTCACCCCCTGGCATGACCTACAAAGCAGATCCATGCTAGTCCTTGTGAGAGAAGTGTCTGTACCTGGTTCCCACCCATGCCACATCTGTCTAATTGGATCTAGGCAGCAGATCAATGTCAGTCCCTGTAAGACAGAAGTGTCTGTACCTGCTACCCATTCATGCCACATCTGTCTAATTGGATCTAGGCAGCATATCTATGTCAGTCCCTGTAAGAGAGAAGTGTCTGTACCTGCTACCCACTCATGCTATATCTACTTGGATCTAGGCAGCATATCTATGTCAGTCCCTGTAAGACAGAAGTGTCTGTACCTGCTACCCACTCATGCTATATCTACTTGGATCTAGGCAGCATATCTATGTCAGTCCCTGTAAGACAGAAGTGTCTGTACCTGCTACCCACTCATGCTATATCTAATTGGATCTAGGCAGCAGATCTATGTCAGTCCCTGTAAGAGAGAAGTGTCTGTACCTGCTACCCACTCATGCTATATCTAATTGGATCTAGGCAGCAGATCTATGTCAGTCCCTGTAAGAGAGAAGTGTCTGTACCTGCTACCCACTCATGCTATATCTAATTGGACTATACATAGTACGGATTGAGAATTAGATCATAGTTGCTATGGCAACATCAACACTAACTAGCCACCCCCCTAGGCCACCAACATCTTCATGCATGTCGTTGTAGCCCTACAAACTCCATTCTGCTCAGCAATGACCCCACCCCTGACTCTATGCGAGGGTCTGCAACCAGATTGTTCTCCACGATGCACAGAACAATCAGTGCACACTACTGCATCAGATAAATGTGGTATTTAAGAAAGTTATACATAATACCCCTGTCCAGCAGTAAGGTTTATCTTACTTCAGCACTTTTGGGATGAATAAAAATATGTCAATTAATATTTCCACTGATAGAAATAAACTGGAGTCAACTTTGGTGCATCATGTCAATTGATATTTTCACTTACAGTAATATACTGGAGTCAACTTGGGTACAACATAAGTCTTGGGCTTATCCTTCGCCTTCTCCTTGTTGGCAGAATCTTCTTCATCAGATGAGTTTTTGGCTGGCTGAAAGTGAAGCAACCAGTTAACGCAAATAAGCAAAAGAACAAGGGTTCTATTAACGTCATTCATTCATTTCATGATGTGGCAAGAACACACGTCATCTAGGGTTTTCCAGGAAAGGTTAGCCTAGTATTCCGTGCACGGCGATTGGTTTAAATTATCATGACCTTTTAAATAAACATAATTATTTGACAAAAAGTAAGTACTTTTATATTTTAGAGCTTGCTTTCTTAATTTTTTTCATACTTTTAGATGGATATTTGAATTATGCACCCATTTTTACATATATTTGGAGAGTTTCATTGCTTAAATCGCTTGAAATGTTGTTTAAAAAAAATCTTTGTGAATGGACCTCCAAGATGGTGCCTGCCGGTCTGGACACTGTTTAATGCTCAAACATGCAATTAAAGTTACTAAAGTTAAAAATAATACAAGTTTAAAGATTATTAATAATTTATTTGTATACTTGTACTATTTTTTATCATTTAACATGACGGAACATATGGATGAAGTCGGATTTAATATCCGTCAGTGGCCAGTCTGAGACAATCATGTTGGGCCGGGAGTGGCAATAACAATGGACGCAATTTTCCAGCCTCTAAGTATGAATAGTATGGCAAAATCTGTATCGAGATTTTGACACTCAGATGTGAACATCTCCGCTCATAATTGACATCCAAGCATAACTGAGGTACCATTAGATTTTGATTTTCAAGGCCTATCTGTCGTGGTCTAATTAGTAAATACTCAAATTTAAAATCGTGATAGGGCTCGCTATTATTATCGAGCGGCAGAAACTTTGAAGTGGAGCAAAATGCTAAGCGAAGTTTATAAAAGGGAGTTAAATTATAGCAAAAGTCAGGAAGAGAAAATAAACTGTCAATGATGTATTCAGCAACAAACAATTCCCAATTGTATCTGAGACTGAACTTTTTCTCACTAAGCCTGAGATAGATGGCTTACCACTTCTACTCCAGACTTAGCTTTCAGCACAGGAGACATCCTCCACAAAATCGATCGCCATGTGCTGGACCAATTAGCAGGTAGTGACCACAGAAGACATCATAACACATTCAAGACACTAAAGAAATGTTCACAGAGCAATAATGTATTTAACAAATTCTACAGTTCAAAAAGCTGACTATTGCTACAAAAGCTGAACACTATATGATATGATAATTTTACATTTATCGAAGCTTACCACATTTGCAAATGCTCCAAAATTTGCTTTGAACTTGCGAGGGTCATTTGGATCTGTGAAACAGAAAATGGGTCAAAATAATGATCAAAAACAGGAAAATAATATAACAAATGTAAAACAGTCACAAAACAATCACTTAACCAGGAATAAATCTGACAAAACATATTTCTGTTCACAAATACTCAATACCTCCCCCCCCCCCCCCCCCCCAAATCAAAATCATAAAATGTTGCATGTCCTTTGCAGGATGTTGCAATCAACCCCAACTTCAGTTGGGTGTACTAGCCAACATTACATTCAGCAGTTTGTTATTTTTTTCTGAATGAGAAGTCCTGCCAACAGGTGTAGGGAAGAGCCTCGCAACCATACAGGCCTCTCATCGTAAAATAGAAGAATCAAACACATGAGAATCTAACAGTTTACGTTCATATTAAATGCAGTGTGTTATAACCCACTGACATCATATCCCACAATTCCCACATAAACTTCATCCAGGAAAGTCAGAAGACCTAGCTACCATAAGATCTAATCATGCCATTACCATGTATTCCTTCTTTGTACGCTGTCACAACTTTGTTAATCTGGTATTTCAGCTTATGTTCAATTGGTCGCATTTTCTCCAACACCTGTGGGGTAAAATGGATTCTCATAAATATAATACTTCATCATATAGACAAACATTGAAGTAACTGTATCTTGTGGTTTGGCCCACATATCCTGAATTAAAATGTTTGTCACATAAACAAGCACAAAACAATTTTATCTGATAAATATGTCCTTGACAACAGACATGCATAGCATAATTTTATCTCATAAATATATGTACTGCATTACATATACAAACATAGCATAATTTTAACTATTAAATATATACTTTAAAAAAGACATACATAGCATATTGTGTTACATAAACAATCATAATGCCATTGTGTCGTCAGATGTTATAAGACCACAAAACATGAGGTATGGTGACCATTACACTTACGCCAACATTTCTTCCTTTACAGGGAAATCTCTAGTATTCATTTTATAAGGGTGGATCAACCATACACAGCCAAGAAATAAGAGCGCCCAGTAACAAATTGGTAAATCAGCTGCTTTAGTAATCCACTATTTTGCAATGGTTTCCCAGCAAAAGAGTAACACACATACAAACAGTACCAATGACTGATTGAATTCTTCCAGCAAAAGAGTAACACACGTACAAACAGTGCCACTGATTGATCTAATGCCTCCAGCAAAAGAGTAACTCGCATACTAACAGTGCTTCTGACTGACCTAATTCACCACCATGCAGTGATATCTCTTCTCTAAAGGTTGACTGTAGTGAGTCTCCAATACCCCCTCCCCCCCCTCCTGCATTTTCATAGTGCACTCAGCCAGGCTTTTTAAAGGCTATTGCTTGATACTACCGACCTACATGTAATAGTTTTTCTGTTTCTCACTTGTCCAGCACTCTTCCTCCAAGCACATCTTTTACAAAGAAGCTATTTTTTTCTGTATATTTGCAGCATTTAACTTCCTCATCCAATTATGAAATTTATGGGCATACCAATAGGAAGGCGAAATAGAGAAATTAGTCGTATGCCAGAAAATATTAATCTAGAGAAACATATAAAGACAGAGAAAGCATTATGTGGACACCTTAACACACATTGGCACCTTGCCGTCTTGACAGACGATAGTTTGTGCTTTAAAAAGGCATAATAACTTTTAACTATGGCGGTAGCGAGTGTGACTGATAAGGCCAATTTGCGCTGTAAATGTCCGTTCACAGTGGGTGCATGTGAACACGTGGTCATTTCCACCATCATGCACCATCTTACGTCTCAAACGCTTGGTGTGTGACTTTTCTGCAATAATTTTCTCCTTTGACTTTATTCCATTTCTGATATTTGCCCTCCATGCAACACGTTCAGCGGCGACTTGCTCCCAATGTGCATTATCAATGCCTGTATCAATCATGTCCCGCTTACACACATCTTTGTATCGTAGTAGAGGCCGACCCTGAGATCTCTTACCCATCTGTAATTCACCAAAAAAGATATCCTTTGGTATTCTACCATCATCCATCCGCCTAAGATGTCCTATCCATCTAAGTCTACGAAGACTGAGCATGGAATAAACTGTCACACAACCTGATCTTTCCAATACTTCAGTATTTGTGATTTTGTCTTGCCACTTAATACCAAGAATTCTTCGCAGACACCGCATATGAAAGCTGTTTAAATTTTTCTCTTGGTGTGAGTAAGTTGTCCAGGTTTCACTGCCATAGAGAAGAGTACTAAGGACACAGGCTTGATAGACAAGGACTTTTGTTTTGGCAGTAAGCTTCCTGTTCTCCCAGACTCTTTTTCTTAACCTGTTCATTGTTGTTGCTGCCTTACCAATCCGGATGTTGATTTCCTGATCTAGGGATAATTTGCTATTTACCACCGATCCTAGATATGTAAAATGGTCTACTATCTCTAGTTCGGCGTCGTCAATAAAGATTGATGGTACACCATGTGCACCTTGTGACATAATCTGTGTCTTCTTTTTGCTAATTGTTAAACCAAATTCAGAACAAGCATTGGAGAATGCAGATAGTAGACATTGCAATTCTTCCTCAGAGATTCGTACACCATAAACTGCTGGGTTATAAAGCAAACATATACTTTATTAAAATATCAAATGAACAAGAAAAGTGTAGGGTCAGACTGGCCAATGTCTGTTCCATACCAGCCCATGAAACAGAAGAATCATGAATTCATCATGAACACAACATTCCTAAACTTGAACTTACAGTACGAATCTCTACCAGTCTGTCAATACTTGGGTCATCTTTGACTGCCAACCCACTGGTCTTTTTGTCCATCAACAGCCCAAGATTTGCCATGTAGCTGGCCATAAGCTGGTTCTTCACATCCAAGAAACTCATGCCCTGTAGAACATATGATGAACAAATAATGATATCCTGTGCAATAACCCTAATTTAGATGATTACTGTAGTAAATGTTTAATGACAGTAAAATAAAAGTTATTCCACCAAAGGTTATTTAGGGATATCTCCTCTGATTTGTTTCTATCTTGAAGAGGCAGAATGGCTTATGTGTTCTACTGACCCCAAGAGCTATACTATGCAAACCATAGCACAGTAGGGTCTCCCATGTTAGACAGGTAAAAGGATAGGAACCAGACAAAGAAAGATACAAACCTGCTGTCTTGCAGGTAGATGGGACAGTCGAAGGCTTGGACAAGCAAAGCCTACACTCGGTTCATAATGCGGTCAGTATCATGCTGACTTTACTTCCTAAGACATCTCCTGGTTCTCACTGTAAGCAAGCCCAGGTGGATTTAGAAAATACACCCCAGTGAAGATTTAAATCCACAACCACAGAGTCAGCAGGGTCCAGGCACTACTGTGGCTGAGAGGGAACATACAACAGGCAATTTTTGACAGTTCTGGCATGAAGACACACAACAGAACATTTTTTGACAGTTCGGGCATGGAGACACACAACAGGCAATTTTTGACAGTTCGGATATGGAAATACACTGACACAACAGGCAATTTTTGACAGTTCGGATATGGAAATACACTGACACAACAGGAAATTTTTACAGTTTGGGCACGGAGACACACAAACAACCATTTTTGATAGTTCGGGCATGGAGATACACCTTCTAGATACAGCTGCTGGAGTGGGAAAATGAGTACGACAGAATTTGTCACAGTGACTGTAGAAGAGTACATCTCCAGTGTGTACAATTACAATACTATGTTCAATACAATACATTATAATAATGAAGTGTCTATTTGCAACCAAGTTGCGAATAAATGAAGTCTCTATTCGCAACCAAAGGCTAGTCACGTGACATACGTGATGTCATTGGGACATGTGTTTGACTATATTATACATTTGTGTTAAGCTTTCATCGTAGCCCCAGTAGCAAAGCGGTGAGTATCTCCGCTTGTAACAGTGGTTACCGTGGGTCGATTCTCCGCCGGCGAAATTTTTATTTTTTTATTTTTCAGAAATTAATTAAGTGAAAGCGACAAGATAACTATGTACAAAGACAGTTATTCAGCATTTTGACAAAATTTGCTAACTTACAGTGATTATTTATCTGGTAAACCGGTAGGAAACTGGAGGAAAGGCACTAGAGCTTCAATGAACCTTCTCCACGACACCTAACGGCATAAGTGGAAGGCAACAACAACACAAACTTCTGGAATAAATGCCGTGCTTGATTGTGATGTCCTGTAAAAGACATCCAACTAACTGTACCTTCTGAAACAAACATGAATAGTCGCCGGGTCTGTAGTGAAGTGGTTGCATTTATTAATATATTATTATATATACCGCTTTCGAAACCTAGCTGCGGCAATTTGGAAGCAGACAGCCTTGCATTGATTTTCATACAGAGGTATGAGTGCCAGTAGTTCAGAAAGAAATGGCAAACTACTGAACGTAAACATGCCCGAAATTACAACATTCCGAACAAAACACATTCTGTTGATTTGCCAAACCAAGCCATACATCACAGTTAGTTAGTCTTTCCTCTTGAGCCTAAGGCGGGTCATAGGGCAGAAGTCATGGCTCTCCATGTCCGGCGGTTCACTGCTACCTGTTGTAGGTCCTGGATGTTCACTTGGCCGTTGAATGAGCCTTCTCTGATGATGGTTCTACGCAGGGTCTCTCTTGGTCTTCCCCATTTTCTTTTCCCTACTGGTGGCCATAAGAGGGCTTGGTTGGGGAGTATTGTCTTGTCTATTGTCTTGTCATGTGGGAGTCTCTGTGGTGAAGTGGCTAAGCAGTTTGACTCATGCTCCGAAAGTTGTGGGTTCGATTCCGGGTCGCGCCCTTCGGTTTACGAGTTAAATGTTTCGGAGACCCCTGCGGGTCGTCGCTAAAAGCTACGGAGTTCGTGCTTTGTGCGACGCTTTCCGTGCTGCGGAAAGAGACCGAGCCATATGGGATAAAACCTGGTGCAATGAAGTCGACCCTGTCGACTTTTAAGCGACTTTTTTTTCTTGTCTTGTCTATTCTGAGTACAAGGCGATGTAGTTCCAACGGCGTTTTCTTATATAATTGGATACAATATCTAGCGAGTTCCATCGTGCCGTGACCCGAAATTGAACCGGAAGTTATGTATTGAGTCACCACGGACTTTTCCATTGCGTCATCAAAAATGGCTTCTGTAAAACCCATTCATGCTTCCCACGCCATTCATTCATTCAAATATCATGTGACAATAACAAACGTCATCTGGGGTTGTCCAGGAAAGGTCAGTCTATTATTCTGTGCACAGTGATTGGTTAAAATAATCACAGCTTTTTAACAATTTAATTATTTGCCGTAAATTAAATAATTTTATTTTTTTAAAGCTTGTGTACTTAACTGTACAATACTTTTAGAAGTATATTCGAATTCTGCACCCATATTTACATTAATGTGGAAAGTTTCATTGATGAGAGTCGACGAGGGTGGTAGAAAAAAAATTATTTCCGCTCACGAGTTCATGGAAAGCCAAGATGGCGGCCCACGCGAAAATCGATCGCAATCGGCTAACATCCTGCAATTTGAACTACTAAAGTTAAAGAAAATACAAGTTTAAAGATTATTAATAATTTATTTGTATACTTTTATTATTTATTTATCATTTAACATGACGGAACATATATTTGTAGTCAGTTTTCAAGATCGGACTATGACCCTTTTGAGACAACCACGGGACCGGCAGGGGAGATAGTAACGGGCCACACTGAAGAGTTCGAATAATAAGGCAAACATGCGATAATTTTATACGGAACTACCTTCACAAAAATGTGAATATCTTCACTTAGAAGTGACAAACAGGCATCATTGAGGAACCATTAGATTTCGTTTTTCAAGGCCTTTCTATGGTGGTGCTCTCATTAGTAAATACTTAAATTAAAATCGTCATAGGACTTGCTACAATATCTTTCTTAGTCTCTTGTCTTATTTGCGTATTGGTTCTTAAATCTGTCCAGTAGAGGTTTAGAATTCTTCTAAGACATTTGTTCTCAAAATTGTCTAATTTTTTTTTTGGTCTAAAGCTACCATTGATTTCCAACTCTCACATACATACATCACAGTGTCAGGATTAATTCACGGAAATATCAAATATATCATGAGAGGTTTCTGAATTCATATCTGAATTTGTTGTTGTTCGTTCGTTTTGAATGCAAGCAAACCAATATACACGCTACTACTAATAGCTGCGACTACTGGAGAGTGCACTGGACTGATATTTGCATGTGGATTATTTTTCCTATTACCATTGTCCCTCACCATCAGGTAAACCCACTCAGACTTCAGACAGGGGCAGACTTGGGCATTCCCCGCACATGGCTGCTTAATTGTATAAGCTTCTATCATAGGTTTGTTAGATGTGTACTCACTCCATATTGTTTAAGGATTTCCCACAGCTTGTTTGTATCTACTCTTGGTTGCGAATAGAGACTTCGTTTATTCGCAACTTGGTTGCAAATAAATTCTCCCTTATAATTATAATTATTATCTATATATATAAAAATCGTTGTGTGTATGTATGTCCGTCCTTTATGTGTTCGCGAACTGTCCAACCGATTGAGATGAAATTTTCTACATGTTTTCCTTTCATTCCTGTGCAACCAACTGTGATAGTTTTATCTATCAGCTATTACCTTCCTAAAATTTAATTTTGTAATTACATGACTGAACATAAGAAAATATAAAAATATATGACAAAAAGGGATATAACTTTTAGTAGCATTGTTATATCTTAAGTTAAGTCCCCTGGCTATAGAAATCTGTTGAATTAAATGAGGTGCAGCCGGGCCAGGTCAGACAGACAGATAGACAGACTGACAGATAGTCGGGAACGGGAGCCAAGTTTACTTTAGATAGATCTCTTCCAATCATATTTTCTATCTATTCTTCTACTCTATCTATATTTTTAACGGGAACGGGCCGAACATACAGATAGATAGATACATAGATAGATAGATAGATAGATAGATAGATAGATAGATAGATCCCCGCCAGAGCCTCGGCGAAGCCGGGCCGGGCAGCTAATATTTATCGTTTCTATCAAGGGGACTTAACATAAGAAAAGTTATTTCAAGGGTCATAACTTTTAATAACATCACTATTATTTTATGTATAGATTGTTGCATTGTTTTCAAAGATTTATAAACTTTCTGTCTATAGTTATTTACAGGCATATGAGTTATAATAAATAATGATATAATCTTTAAGGCATTTTTATAATTTTTATAAAAGTAATGCATCTATTTAAATAGTGAAAATTTTCTAACACATCTTTTTATGTTTTTAAAACCAGTGTTCATTAAAAAATAATGGATTTATTTTAGATTAGATACGTTAGAATTTTATTTCTGTACTTTTTCGGAGTGGAACTTTTGAAGTAATCGAAGCATTTGTTTTTTCCGTTCGCTTGGCAGAGAGAAGGTCAGTACACTGTACACAATTAAATGGGTATATTCTTGATTTTGTTTTTGTTTTTAAAAAAAAGTTGGCCGCGTGTGTGTCAACATCAAATTTTTCATTCAATGTTGTGGGTGTGCATACCTTATGCATACCTTACATGCAGCACGCCTGTTAAAATGCAGGTTGTTTTTTGTGTTTTTTTTTAAAAAGAAGAAGCCTATCCTTTGATGTACTGTTGCCTCGCATCCCAATGATTCCAACAGACATGCCATTCGAATTCAAACGCCTGCAGTTTCCAGTGCGACTTGCATTTGCCATGACGATCAACAAAGCACAGGGACAATCGCTACAAGTGTGTGGACTAAATTTGGAAAATCCGTGCTTCACACATGGACAGCTATATGTGGCCTGCTCACGCGTTGGAAAACCTTCGGATTTATTTGTGTACGCACCAGACAGAAAAACAAAAAATATTGTTTATCAAAAAGCACTACATTAGACATCAAATTTGGTGTTCGACCATAACTGAAAAATTATACTTCAACATTTAAAAAACTAAATAATCCTAACATTAAATGAAATTTTCTAGCTGCAACCAATAAATTAGCTGCGAGGGCCCAGGGGCCGAACGCATACTCTGTACGCTTAGAGAATGTATTTGAATGTATAATGACTAATTATATGAATTTAATGAGACGCCCCCCGCCAGGGGCTGGGCGAAACCGGGCCGGGTCAGACAGACAGACAAGCAGACAGACAGATACATAGATAGATAGATCCCCGCCAGAGCCTGGGCGAAGCCGGGCCGGGCAGCTAGTAAGTAATTAATATTCATTAATTCAGAAATACTGAACTTAATAATTAAGTTTAGTTAATTGAAAACAAGAATAATATTTGGAGCAATGCTTTTATTTTTAATCCGTTACTTATTTCTATATTGAAACGTGTTGTCTCACCTGGGTCTGGACAGTCGATGGTCTTTCTTTAATCTTGGTTAACAGTGACCGTAGATGCTGAAGACACTCCCCGCTGGACTTCTTAATATCCCGTAAAACTGCCAGTGCTTCTGGCAAATCTGCTTCAACCAAACTCGACATCTTGAGTTCACTAAGTAGATAAAATATATCTACTTGAGACTACTTGTAATTCAGCCCCGCCTACTAGCAGGGTTTCAAAAGTTCCAAATCTGTTTACTTCCTATTAACTTAAGAAATAAATGATTCGTCAAGTACGTATGTACCTGACCATGTGTGCCGTGGCCGTAGTTTTGAATGGCGAATTTTTCACTAAAAGTTTCACCAATAATGTTGTTGCGAAATATATTCCTACCAAGTACTAAACAATAGAATATCCAACGTCCTATAAGTGGCATACAATAAACACATGAAATATGAATAAATTAAATGTATTAAACTACTGGACATAAGCACAAGATAGATTGTTTTGTATCACAGATGGAAACTTTCTAACGGTCCGGTTGTAGTTTTCATACAACTTCCTGTAGCTCTCATGTCGGGGAGTTTACTTTTGGTGACCAGCTGCCGACTGCAAGTAGTTGAAGTATCGGCGTTTGTGTGTTGTTTCTTTTCTTGATGTAATTTGACAACAGAATCATTGCTGTGATTAGTATCTGGTTACGCTTCGGTGGGTTAATACGTTAAAATGCAGTAAATTGGGTAATATTATATAAGATAAATGATTAAATTACCTGTTGCCGAATATCGCCAAAGATAACAATTAAATTTTACTTTTTACATCGCAAACTTTGCAAAGAAATTTTAATTAGAAACTAAAAATCAAATTAAAATACTGTATTTTAATTTTATTTTTAGTTTCTAATTTCTTTTCAAAGTTTGCGATGTTAAATTTAATACAAAACAATGTTTTCCCGTAGTGAATTTGAATAACGAAGAAACAAACAATAGATTGCATGATTTATTGCCTGGCATATTTCACTGCATCTCATCAGGTACATACTGCAGAAATCACACAACATAAAGTGAAATAACTAGATAAATCCTTCAATCTAAAATATACATACACATATTCACACAGTAATGTCGATTTTCTACCACAGTAATTTTAAACTGACTAACATGTCTTTCTGCTTGCACAGGGCCGGCTTACGCAGGTTGATCTGATCACTATGGCTTCAGCAAACCTTAACAACCGACTATTCTGTGTGTTGAACAACACACGGAAGGCACTGTCTCTTTCGACCACTCTCGAGCACGTGTCTCGCGACCGATGAAGCAGGACTATTCCGATGTGTCGGCCTGCCTAGACTACCATCTTCTGTGTGTAGTATCTTGTCCACCAAGTTCGGAATGTGTTCCAACACCCTTTTATGTAACTGTCGCTCTGTTCTACCTATATAGATGGCCTCGCACCTGCATGTAAATTGGTAAATACAATTTGATTTAGTATACAAAGCTACAGGTTCTTTAACTGCTGGGATGGGGATCGGTGTGGTTATGTACCTGATAACCGGCGTTGCAGCACAGAATGTTCGCCTGACTGCTGTGATGAGCCGGTCCTGCAAACGTTGCATTACATCATCACCTCAGAAGGTTAACTGGATGAAACCCTTGAGTTTAGGGACTAGTTTCTTCTGGTTTAGGTTTGGGCTGTTGGCAGTGGCGCTTTATAAATCCTGTGGAGTACCCATTCAGGTTTAAGGGATTCTTCAGAGTTTCAAATTCTTCTGTCAGTGTGTCCGTACTAGGCCCCGTTTTTACTGGACAGGTGTGAAGCTCTGAAAATTTAAATATTGGCCAGTCCATGTTTCTTTACAGTACACTGATCTTTGAATTGTGCCGTCTGCTCTACGTCTCATTAGGATATCTAGAAACGGCAACGCTTCGTTGTGTTCGTGTTCCATAGATAGAGAGATGTGTTTATGGAACACGAACACAACGAAGCGTTGCCGTTAGTTTATTTCAATATAATGTGTACTGTATGTTAAGAAATCAATGATAAACTACTGAAACTGAACGTAAAATGCTTAAATAATCAACTGGGGGTTTATCATAATGTCTTGCAAGAGACTTGTAACATTTTATTTACTTATCTGAAATTTGCTTTCATAAAACAACATATTCAACTGTAATTTATGGCTGACTGAAAACATTTACAGAGGGGTTAGTTTCCTTGTGGAATGTTTCAAACTTGGAAGCTTACAGTGACCTGTTTAGACTTCTCTTATTACATGTCTCTCCAAGTAATATCAAGTATTGCTTGTAACAGATTTTGGATTTTCTTTTTTCTGTTATTTATTTGTTTATTTTGTAAAGTCGCTTAAAAGTCGACAGGGTTGACTTCATTGCACCGGGTTTTTATCCCATATGGCTCGGTCTCTTTCGGCAGCGCAGAAAGCGTCACACAAAGTTCTAGCAACGACCCACAGGAGTCTCAGAAAAATTTCACTCATGAACCGAAGGACGCGGCCTGGAATCGAACCCACAACCTTCAGAGCCCGAGTCAAACGGCTTGACCACTTCACCACGGAGACTCACATTATTTATTTATTTATTTTAAAATAATCTTGTTGGCTGCAAGAGATCTCTAGTGCTCTGTTTCTATTGCCATGATGATACAGCCTCACATCCATTGAGATAAATGCTAGTAAGACCAGGTCGATGGTAGTTGCTCAAGAAACTCATGACAAAATATATTAAATGTACAACTCTTTTGGGTCTCACCTTACAGTGGTAGTGGGGTTTGCATGTTCTAATGACCTCAAGAGCTAAGCCGGTAGTAGCTCAGCTAGTTTTAGGGTGAGACAGGTCAATGAATAGAGACTCAAATCTGCTGCCTCGTAGGTAGACTGGGGACAGTCATATTCTAGGGAAAACAAATCTGAAAAACTGCTTGTTAAAGTCAGATATACTGAGTCACATGCTTGGTGAAACAATACAACATAATTCACTTTAAGTCACAATATTGACATTGAGGGAAGGAACGTTAAACAAGTATGTACGCTTCCCTAACTAGGCCAGATAATTACAGATGATGCTTGATGTGAGACTGAAATGATGAAACCAGGATTGCAGGTGTGTCGAGAAAAATAAACATCCCAAACATCAAGCAACACCTGTATTGAATTACAAAAACAATCACTACACATTTCTAGCCCATAATGCTTACATTTGGTTTGCCAAACAAAAGGGATGAAAATAATTTAGAAACTTTTGAGATGTGGTGTTATTGCAGGATGCACAGAGTAAGCTGGACAGAAAAGAGATGAATAAATTCTTAATATAGTGAAGAAAATAGACAGCTGTTGAACACCATACTTGTGAAGGCCCTAAGTTGTGTGACTTGGAGATGAGATGAGGGAAGTATTCGTTAAACCCATGTTGTATGGTGTTGCACAAGATTTGGGAGTCACGAGGGACTCAAGAGTGGCAGAGTGAGTGGATGCCATGGCTTGAGCATTCTCGCCTCAGACACTGAACAGAGCACTTTGAGTTAGAAGGCACGAGATAAGGTATGGCTTGTGGTATGGTCACAATAAGAGACATGGACAAATTACTGAAAATCCTGGAGCTAAGATCTAGCACAAGAGATAAGCACAATTTACATTATAAAACTACATCACACAAGAGTGCAAGGACATTGGGGTACAGAATTGTGCTGACTTGAGGAGTTGAGTTGAGTCAGGAACCAACATCACAGAACTTGGGCCATTCTCAAACATGCTCTGTCACCTTAAACAGCCAGCACAGAACCCCAATACTAATGGTACCAGTTGCTGATGAGAAATTATGTGAATAAAAGACAGTGGTGGGACATGATCAGATGACTTCAACACCAGTCTTCAAACTGACTTATCTAATGAATGGAAGAATTATTTATAAAATTATCATGCACTGTACATTATCCTAAATATGATAATCATTTATTATCTTATATAGTTAACAAGTTGGATGATGGTATAGCATCCTGAGATATAAACCAGGTCATACTCACGACATTAGCAACCATGACAGAAGTACACATTCCCAAAGGTCAGGCCATGACCCCGATATCATTGCCAAGCATTGCTTGGTATGAGTTCATTTTGAATGAGAAACTGCTGAAGGAGCATCTCAGTCAAGAGAATCCAG
The DNA here is from genome assembly GCA_963921405.1 of Cepaea hortensis. Classification (NCBI taxonomy): domain Eukaryota; kingdom Metazoa; phylum Mollusca; class Gastropoda; order Stylommatophora; family Helicidae; genus Cepaea; species Cepaea hortensis. The sequence continues at coordinate 92,255,559 of OY992889.1, read as the reverse complement.
GTAACACTTTATTGCTTCTTTTCGTGATGTTTTCTCGTTGTATGCAAACCTCATCATCATCTTGTGCGTGCCAGTAAGTGTGGGTGGTCACGGTTCACTGTCTCACACAGTCATTAATCTCTTCACCCTTTTGGTGCCCAAGTGCATATACTAGATCAGTGGTTCTCAACCTTTTTTGGCCCGTGCCCCCCTTCACCATATTTTTCAGAATGTCATCCCCCCCCCCTTCCTATCAAAATTTTGGCCCGCACCCCTCTTCGCCATATTTTCAGAACGTCATTCTCCCCCCCTTTCATATTGCCTATCTAAAAATCCCCCCACCCCTACACAGTATACATAAAAATGGAAGGTAAATATGTTAAAACAGGTCTAGACATCCACATAAAATGTGATTTGTGGGTCTACTTACTTTATAAAACAAATTTTAGAAGGATAAGATGTGCATAACTGTAAAGTATGAAGGGAAAAGCAATATGAAGTAATCGGTTCTTGTATTAACGCGATCTTGAAATGATCTTCATTCCCCCCTTGGGGGGGGGGGGGGGGGGGGAGAATTCCCCACCGGTTGAGAACCACTGTACTAGATGATCATCTTAAATTCTTAAATGGGGGTAGAAAAATCTAAACATGACTCAGTAGCCAGCATTTTTAACACGAGCTAAGAAAAACAAATCACACTCAGATAACGCTGAGGGAAGTATTTCCGAAAAGGATAAGAGCGCTCGTTCTTAAACATCCGGTGTGCTGCTGCTGGGGGGGGGGGGGGTTCAACCACTACACCGGCCAGTTGGACTAAAATGTTAACTTCTCATCCTTGACTTGGGGATGTAAATTACATGTACATCTGAAGTTGGAGTGGGTTCACGTGATGGTGAGGGATACTGGTAATAGGGAAAGCTAATCCACAAACAAAATTCAATCCAGTGCTACTAGAAGTAGCATGTGTGGTCTACGTTTGAGCTCAAAGTGAGCAAACGTAAAACAAAAGCAAGAAAAAAAGATAGAACTACATATTTTGAATTGACCCATTAAATTTTTTTTATTTTTTATTGGAGGCTCAGTCAAAGATATCTTGAGAACATTTAAGTTATTTACACGTCCCTACAGATTTCAATTACCCATCACTTGGTGCATCTTCCAATGATAGAAAGTTTATTCTCAGCCCTCTGGGGTTGTATTCAGCTGAGATGTTCTGTAACTTATCTGTGAAGACAGCGTGCCACTGCTCATCCTGTGATGCACCATTGCCTCTCTTTTATGCTGCATGAATTCACATTCCCTTGTGCACGGAGAAGTTTTTACCACAAACATATGGGCAGCCCAGTCAGTGTAAGCAAATGTCAACATGTGATCTACTTGGAAAGATAGTAGTTGTTGTTTTTAGACAAGACTGACAGTGTACAACTACCTCACCCTAATATAAACATAACCTATGATGAGGTTAAGAGATTTAAAAGAAGCAGTTTTAAAACCAAGTGGAAATCAGAGCATTCACGCCACCATAAAGATGCAAATCACCAGCTGAACAGGCGTGATAGCCAACTCCACTGGTAATGTCATGAACACTGTCGGATGCGGGGGTCGACACCTGGGTTTGTCGCTTGTCACAATGAGGGAAAGACTGGCCGCTTCTTCCATTTTTTTTCTCTAGGTCTACAAAATTGGGTTGCGCTATCATATCACAGACACAGAAGGAAAGTGCTATGGGAAAATATGTTTTTTGTTTTACATTACCAACTCTGACAATAGTGACATAGAAAATCAAAACAATGTTTTCCGGTAGTGAATTTGAATAACGAAGACACAAACAATAGATTTCACGATTTATTGCCTAGCATATTTCGCTGCATCTCGTCAGGTACATTCTGCAGAATTCACACAACATAAAGTAAAATAACTAGATAAATCCTTCAATCTGAAATATACACACGTTCGCACAGTATTGTCAATTGTCTACCACGGTAATTTTAAACTGACTATCAAGACAATTCATTATGAGTTTATCAGAAGTGATGTCTTTGAACACAGCATAATAGTTTGTTATATGTGATGTCTTTAATCACAGCATATGAGTTTCTCATATGTGATGTGGTATCTTTCACTATGGCATAATGAGTTTATCTATATGGCACAATGATTTTATCATATGTTTGAACACAGCATATGAGTTTCTCATATGTGATGTGGTATCTTTCACTATGGCATAATGAGTTTATCTTATGTGATGTCTTTCAATATGGCACAATGATTTTATCATATGTTTGAACACAGCATATGAGTTTCTCATAGGTGATGTGGTGTCTTTCCATATGGCATAATGAGTTTATCATATGTCATGTCTTTAAACACAGCATATGAGTTTCTCAAATGTGATGTGGTGTCTTTCAATATGGCATAATGAATTTATCATATGTGATGTCTTTGAACACAGCATATGAGTTTCTCATATGTGATGTGGTGTATTTCAATATGGTATTAATGAGTTTGTTATATGTGATGTCTTTCAAAATGGCATAATGAGTTTGTTTGTGTGATGTCATTGAACGTGGCATAATGAGTTTATCAATGCCTTTGAAAATGTCATAATGCATTTATCAGAAGTCATGTGTTTGAAGAAAGTGTAAGAGTTTGTCAGAAGTGTTGTCTTCAAAGACAGCACTTTTAGTTGGTCAGAATTGAACTAGTGTTGGTTGTGTTAATAATGAACAAACATAAAACACAAACAAAATATTGTTTTTCACAGATCCAACCCCTTGCCAGTTGATTATACAGTTCCTTCAGCAAGCGGAGGTGGAGATGGCCGCAGTCATTCAGTCTGCCAATGAGAAGAAAGCCCAGGGACTGCCAGGGGCTGTGTCTATTCCTTTGAATAAAGTGGAAGAAGGTATGTCTGTAGAATATGGGGGGAAGGGGGTATGGTTGTTAGACAAAATATGGGAATGAGTTTGTTTCTCGGACATTGAGAGGAGGAAGTACATTTGTTTGACATAGGGAGAAAAGTGAATATGTTTGTCAAACATGGAGTGTAAGGTGGATTTGTTTGTTGGACAATGAGTGAAAGATTCATTTGTTTGTTGGACATGGTGTAAATGCTGGATTTGTTTGTCAGATGAGTGATTGGTGGATTTGTTTGTTAGACAAGGGGAGAAAGGTGGATATGTTTGTCAGACACTAACTATGATGCCACAGAGATTCATATAGGTTTTTATGTGCATGCTGTCCTGTTTCCACAGAACCTAAGCCAATAGAACCTACAAAAAAGGTAAAGGCTTTGCGTTTGCTAGCTGTGAAGGTGGGCTGTTACCTCCGATGGAACCTTGCTGCATTGGTAAAAGGGTGCGTATTATTAATTTATACTCAGATGGTCATGGGGGGTGGAGTGCTGTGGTTTTGATAGTATCTTCTTGTCCTTGTTTGTTAAATATAAAGAATGCAGTGTAGTCCCATTGCAGATGCTACTGTTGGCTTGTGACATTTTAGGCCTTTACATATTCTAGGCCGTGCATATTAGGTGGGGTGGCCAGTTACCTTTCTTGTCATCTTAACTTCCATGACAATTGTGTGGCACCCATTTTTATGAGGCTTGGTTCTTTTCTTTTGTTGGCTTGAAATGTGTCTATATCTGCAGTGTTGTCTCTTGTATAAACTTCACCGTCTTGTTTCAGTTCACTCAGTGGTCCATAGAGTGTATCCTCCACTGAGGTTGGGTTGACCCCAGAGCTGTACTGGTCAGAAAACTTAATCTGACCTCTGCTTGAGATTGAAGGAGTTTGTTTGTTAGACATGTAATTAGGAAAATTCTGTCCGACTTGGCAAGCCAGTGCTCAAACTACTATGCTGCCACAGCTCCTTTCTTCAGAAAACAATTCTGTAAAATTCATTAGTTTGATATACAAGGGGGCTTCAATATTCTTAAATATTTTGTGTGTGTGAATATATTCTGAAAAATTAAATAACAAATGTACCGTATTTGATGTATTCACCAATGAGTTCAATGGAAGTCCCCCAGCTCCGGTAAAGTGCTTGGATTCCTGTAGACAAAAATTCTCTTGGTCGCGTGTGTAACCACTCATGCACCACCAGTTGTACATTTTCATTAGACTGATTTGGTCACAGGATTATTAATCCGAGGCTGGGATGGACTCCTGCACTTAAGAGGTTGAAGGGGGTAGTGATAAAGGAAAAATGACAGAAAACATTCACATGTAGATAACTTTTCTAATATGTCCATCCCCAACCAACCAACTCACAATAGGCCCTTGTTTAGGCTTGTTCATGGTTGGTTGGGTTTTGTAGCTACAGAATTGTAGCCAGTCTCCTGCCAATTCTCCTTAGGCACCTCTTACGACATGCATGATGGGTTACAGTGTTACAATTTTTTTCTTCCCTCATGGGCCCAGGTAACACATGGACGAGTTACTTGTGTAATTAAGCAATACTGTTTTACTAAATATTGTCCATTATGTTATGCAATAGGTCATTATCATCGAATGTAAGAAATAGAGTGCTGTTTTGCTGAATTGCGGTGAATCTTCGAACATTAATGAACAAATTAGGAAGAGCTTGGAAGCAACAGAGATGTGGTTCCTGGGACGAATATTGTGAATTCCCTGGACTGTCAGAGTAACTAACAGTGATTGTCTGAAAGAGGCTAATGAAACTAGAACATTATATACAAATGAGACAAACAGCTTTCTTTGGTCATGTGGTTAGAAGAGAGGCATTGGAAAACATTGTGGCAACTGGAAAGATTAGTGGGAAAAGATGCAAACCAAGAGAAATGATACTCGATGGACTGAGATGGCGGCATGGGGGAATTTCAGCAGTAGGGTTGATCCAGAACACCAAAGACCAAGATCTGTGGAGAGACATGAATGCTATTGCCATTTGACCGGACAAATGATGATGATTTAAATCTTTTTCCTGAATTTCTTTTAGAGTGCCAATCCCAATACTTCAAGCGTTGCTGATCCAGCTTTTACAGATTTGTGTTCCAAATGTTATAGACAACATCCACAACCCTGACCTCGAAGTTTCAAGTCTTTCAGACCTGGGATTTTTTGTAGTTCATCTGTTTCATCGGTGGTAAGATCATTATCATCTTGTGCCGTGTTGATAAGCATGGGAAACTATGGTTTACCATCTCAAACTATAATCAGAGTCTTGAACCAGGTTTGTGTTCTTGTTCCGGTTATGCCATGAGGCCAAGCCTTTCAGGTATCTATATCTTTACCTCCCAATTACTCTTTTCCTATGCTTGTGAAACTTGGACTGTTTACCAGCGACACGCTAGGAAATTAAACGACTTCCAGTCTGCCTTAGGAAGCTATTGAAGAGTAAATGGCAAGACAAGATCCCAGACACTGAAGTCCTAGAAAGAGCGTCCATGCCTAGTATCCACACTCTACTAATGTGGGCAGGTTACTTGACTCGCATGCCAGATCACAGGTTCCCTAAATGAATTATTTACGGCGAGCTGTGTTGTGGTAAATGCTTCCAAGGCGGCCAGAGGAAACGCTTTAAAGACACTCTGAAGATCTCACTAAAAGCTTTTGGAATTCATCACGACACTGGGAGATTGCTGCAAAGACCGAAATTTGTGCCATACAACATTACGCAAGGGTGCAATCACTTGTGACACAAACAGAACTGCAAGAGCTGTGAAAACAAAGTTGGACAGGAGATCCTCCTCCTGGAACATCAAGCATTCTTTGCCCACATTGTCAAAGAACATTTTGAGCCAAAATAGGCCTTACCAGCCATCTTAGAACTCATGGCTCCATACTTTCAACCCCACTGGATGAACTGAATGATCATCATCATTCTTGATGGACAAACAACAGTTACTCTTTTCCTATCTATCTTACTAGCAACCACTAAATTTGCAAGTTTATTTCTCCTTATAACATGACCCAAAAGATCTATATTGTCTATGTCATATTTCTCTAATAATTTTACTGTTTTCATTTGTTTCTTGAATAAAATTGGTGGAACTACGGTAAAGCTGTGGAAATCTAAAAAATATAAAATAACAAACACAAAGCAATACAGCTTTACAGAAGGGAATTATCAAAAATACAGGACAATGCGGCGGCGAGCCTTCATCAGCAAACAAAAACAAATACATATACAAAACACAACATATAATCACGGAGAAAACCCTCCAGTGACTACATTAAGGCATAAGAACGGGATGAGAAGAATAAAAAGATGCAAACACGAGAATAATGAAGAGAAAATGAAAATTTGAAGAAACAATTTTTTTTTTTTGCTACTTACTTCAGGCTGTGATAAGTAGCCAAAATTGTTTTCACATCTGCTGGTTCAATATTTAATGGACAAGACTATCAATTACTAATGAACCTTTGATCACTTGAGAATTAATACATTTTGTTATATTAATTCCTTGTTGTATACTTGTAGATTCATAGGTTACTTAGTTGGGATTTTAAGATGACCAAGTGGACTTTGCATGGCCTAATGGGTAAGAGCACTCGCTCTTAAACATCCGGTGTGCTGATGCTGAGGTAGCGGGTTCAACCCTTACACCAGTCAGTTGGACTAAAGTAAAATGTTGACTTCTCGTCCTTGACTTGGGGACGTAAATTACAAGTACTTCTGAAGTTGGAGTGGATTCGCCATATGGTGAGGTACACTGGTAATAGGGAAAGCTAATCCACACGCAAAAATTCTGTCCAGTGCACTAGAAGTAGCAGCACATGTGTGGACTACGCTTGAGTTCAAGACAAGCGAAGATAAAAAAAAAAAATCAAGATGAGCAAGTTTGCTGTTTGTTTACCTCCATATACAGGTGTGTCCGTAGTGTTGTCCGTGACAGTTTCCCAACCAAGCCTGTCAAGCAAGCATTTGTGCCCGTGTAAGTTCATGTAACATAGCTATTTTGTCAGTGTTCGTTCATGTTATATAAGCTGTTTTGTCAGTGTTAGTTTATGTTATATAAGCTGTTTTGTCAGTGTTAGTTCATGTTACTTAAGCTGTTTTGTCAGTGTTTATGTTATATAAGCTGTTTTGTCAGTGTTAGTTCATGCTACTTAAGCTGTTTTGTCAGTGTTAGTTCAGATCACGTAAGTTCAAGAAAAATGATATGCCCAAGTTCAACATCAAAGTGCAGAGAGCCAATCTGAAACAAGTCAATGTAGTTAATTATTTGGGTGCTTTAATAACAGCAGATCAAAGATGCATTAAGGAAGTTACATGTAAAATAGTCCAAGTAAAGGCAGCATTTTACAAGATGAAGATTATTCTTTGCAAGTTATCTTTGTCTATCAAGGTAAGATAAAGAGTTATTCTGAGCTATATTGAGCCAGTCTTTATTTATAAAAGAAAATCATTGACAATTAGCAGACATTTGAGAAATTACAGGGAGGATGTGGAGATGCTCTCTTATAGTATAATTATTAGAACACTGGGCAGATAGAAAGAGCAATGAAGCTATTTTAAAAGAAGTAAACTCACAAAGAGAACTGATTACTTGCATCAGAAGAAGACAGTCCGCATTCTTTGGTCATGTCATGAAAAGAGGAAAACTGGAGTATGTTGTCACAACAGGAAAGTTGGAGGGAAAGACAGGCAGGGGTAGACCAGAAGAGAAAATGCTGGACAGTTTGACATCGTGGCATGGAGAAACATCAGTATCTGAAATTATTGGCAACACATGAGACAGAGGACTGTGAACAGACGTGATCACCAACACCGCACAGCAAGGACTATAAGAGAGGAGAAGTTCTTTTGTCTGTGTTAGTTCATATAAAACATTTATTAGATCCCATGTATGTGTTCTTCTTCTGCGTTCATCCAGAGTTTTTTTTTCCGGACGTGATTGCGTTGTGCCTGTTTACAGCAGAGCTGCATTCTTGCGCCGTTAGGGCGACACATCCGACTTCTGTGGGCATTTGTTGACCGGGTTAACCTTCCCGGGTATGTGTTCAATATAGTCAGGTCTTAGTCAGATATGACTGAGTTACCGCAAAACATTAGATGGTACTGCCTGCTTTCTGTCGTGCCGAATGTTGAGCAGCACTCACCAAACCCGAAACCTACATTGTGCCTACGGCGTCAGGCAGAGGAGTGCAATTGGGAGGGCACACGCCTTATCCTGGTGCGAGCAAATGCAACCTAAAGACTAAATGTCATGGCAGGGCAGACAAGGCCCTAAGCCTTGGCCGGCAAGTGGTCTAGAATTGAAGCTCAGTCAGGTGGACAGTTAAAGCATTGCTTTACTGATCCAGCAGCTTCTGTATCTTGTCATGTTTCAGATGTATATGTGTCTCCTAAAGAGTAAACTAGGCAGGCCGAGAGAGGGATCATGATGCATGGGCAATGCATGGTCTCGACAACTCAGCCCAGGCTTTGTGCCTTTTTTCCAAGCATAATGTAACAACCGTCTGTCAAGATGGCAAGGTGTCAGTACAAGTTAAAAATCCATACTTAACAGTTGTGTGACCTGTTCTTATGATTGGATGTGAATGCTGGACAATGAGAAATGAAATGGTGATCGAATAAACTTTATTTTCAAAGGGGCATAAATTTGGCACGCAGGCCCATCTTACATTTGACTCTTCCAACCACTCATCTTTTTTACATCTTTCGTACATAAATTATCTGTTGTACATGTTACGTTCACATAGATAAAACATTGTCAAATGAATGCTGTGAACATAATAAACAATACATATTACTATGTTATGAGGCAGGCAGACGTACACAGACACTCACATACATACATACCTACATACACACATTGATACGAAGAAGAAATTGAAGGCAATGGAGTTGTGGTTTGTGTGAAGAATGTTGAGAATATTTTGCATGAAGAAGAAAATAAACATTGAGTTATTGAGAACTGCAAGTATTACAAGATCATGGATTGAAACCAGAAGGAAAACACAGAACGAACAAACTTTATTTTCAAAATGTTAAGAATTGAGCATGCAGACCCATCCGCCATTCTGCACTTCTTATCTCTCTGCTCTCAAACATTATTTTATTCATACACCACTTATGAAGATAATCTTAGATAACAATAGAAACAGTATGCATTAAAACACATCGAAAATATGCAATAATCAATAATACATGACTCACTAAAACAAATTGATGGAGTGTATCAATAGAAGAGGTGGAATGGAAACACCAGCCTTATGTGGGGAAAATGCAAGGTAGGAAAGACATAGAAAGATATATGTGGAAAGCGTACACATCTGGGCACTGTAATAGTGCAGGCAACTATAATATCAGATAACACAAAGGATTGTGGAGCCATGAACAGTGATGTCTCCAGAGCAGACTCCTGAAGGATGAGGATTTTCTCTTTAATAAGCATGTCCCTTTGTAAGTTTTTGTGAGATTCCATTAATTAGTCATAAAATTCCATTTGTTTCCATGTTCTCACTGTTGTAACCCACGTTTCATCTTAATACAACTTTATTCACAGACCTGGGCAGGTAGATCCAAACATAGTAATGGCACAGGCTACAGATACTATCATCAGGAAGGTACGACCAGTGTGTTTTTCTTCCTTGTGTGAAATTTGCCTTTGTATAATTTTGTTGAGAAAGGGATGGAAGAGTAGTTAGGATGATGGCTTGTCGGTTATGAGACCCAGCTTCCAAGCCCCGGTAAGGCAACAAATTAGGTCTTCACGTTCTTTATATCAAATGTCTGTGCAGCACTTTTACAGAGGCTCAAATTTTTGACAGAAATAGAAATTAAATGCCAAATAATAAACATCGTAACGTATCACCATTGGGGAAAATAAGATCAATAACATTCGATGTGCAGATGATACAGTATTGATTGCAGACAATGAACAGTATCTGCAACATTTAGTAGATGTAGTTGTTGCACACAGTGAACAACTAGAGTTAGAATTAAATTGTCAGTAAGAAGTTGCAGATTATGGTCACCACTAGGAAGAAAGAAATAGCACAATGTAATGTGCGGAAAATGAGAATTTTCTTATACAACTGAATTGGTACAGTTATAACATCTCATGGGAGATGCCTTGAAGAGATTAGAACAAGAATCACTATAGCGAAGGTAGCTTTTTGCAAGGTAGAAATTATACTGAACAATTAAAAAACATGTCAATTGCAACGAGAAAAAGAGTGTTGAAGTGCTACATAGAACCTGTACTTTTGTATGGATGTCATACTTGGACAATGAACAGACAAGCTGAAAAACATCTAATGGCAGTGGAAATGTGGTTTCCGAGGAAAATGCAAAGAATACCATGGACAGAAAAAGCACAGAGCAAGTCCTACAAGAAACAGATGAAAATCGTAAACTACTTAGAGAAATTAGACGTAAACAGTCAACATTTTTTGGGTACATTATGTGAAGAAATAAATTGGAGAACTTCGTGACAGCTGGAAAGATTGAGGGGAAAAGAACAAGGGAAGGCAGAGAAGTAAATGTCTGAATGGCTTGGCCACATGATATGATCGAGACAGGAACACAGAGTTGATCCATGACTTTTGTGATCACGTGAGATGGCAAAACATGACCGCCCATGCTTATCAGCATGGCACATGATGATGTAACTCATCGGCTGTCATCTTTACTCGAACATCTGAAGATTGTGGTGGAAGTCAAGCAAGACATGATAAACAGTATTTTCATTTCCATAATTTGCTGTCAATGTCAGGTTTGGTCTCTATCAACATCCCACCAGGGAAAACTCTTCACTTGTAAGATTAGGTGCTTTAAACATGCTGCTTTGGTTGCTAGAGATGGCAGGGGATGGAATATAGACATCAGAAATATGATAGGTGTAGCAGCATGAATTATCTCATCGTGAGACAACAAATGAACTGATTTGGACATCATATGAGAATGCTGATCATCTATCCATAAGAGTTTACAAACGAACAGGATCAGGCTCTAGAGCCAGTGGAAGACCAAGGAAATATGGTTAGACAACATCAAGGCTACTGTAATAAATACATTTGACCTTGGACAGAAGCTTAGGCTCCCCACCACCCCTGGGCTTGATGGAAAGTGTGGATTAGAGAAAAGGACATCATCCAGCTGGAGATAGACATTAGAAAGATAAACTGACCCTGGGCCTTTATTTACTGAAACCCCTTATATTTGCCATCATGCATGTTTATAATTTGATTTTGGCTGTTTAATCAGAAACAGTTTATTTTTTCATATCGCTTGTTTATTGTTTATAATTGCTTTCAGTTTAAAGAAGAGCTCCCTGCTTCCATGATCTTTCTGGAAAACTGCCTACTTGCTCTAGAGACAGGTCGAGGCAGTGCTATCATGCCTACTTCTGAGTGCTTTGCGATGCCTGGAGAAGAATCAGAGCCTCAGCTGCTGTGGAATAATACATCGTATGTGTCAGCGGAAGAGATCACATCTCAGGTAGGGTCACTAATCTGTTATTATTGTTGGGGTGGGGGGGGGGGTGTATGGATGTCAATACAGAATAAGCAGGAATGGCCAGGTGCTGCATGATGCACCAGGTGAAATGTGCTATAGAGGTTAAGTGCCGAACTGGAATTCCGTATACTTGTTAGAATTTGTCATCCAGTGCTGACATTACAGCACTATGGGTATGCCTATGAATTCTCTCCTCAGAAAATGCTGAAGAGTTTGGAAACATAGTTCCAGTGCCAGTTGATTGAGTGCACAACTACTTTGTCCTTTATTTTGACCACTTCCTGCTACTTCCAAACAGTATAGCATTGCTGTATTTGTATCGAGTGGAATCAGAGGTGGCTGAAATGTCTAAATCTGAGCTCAGAAATGTTTGGTGCAATAAGGTCAAAGAAATGTTGACTGTTGATCAGACAGAGAAAATTTGATTTTTGGTGTGTTGAGTTGAGTCAAGAACCGACACCATTGCATTCAGAGCAATCCCATAAGCGCTCAGTCCTCATTTTCAACAGTGCAATCTGATTATATGTCTGTCTGGCTTTACCTCTGAGTGACGACTGTAAATTTGTTTCCCCTGACGACCCCTTCTGCTGCATTTTCTCTAGATCATGATAGTCTTTCTGTTCTGCATTGTTCATGTGCTCACAGAGGGCCTTCACCACATCTGCCTTATCATGCATCAAATCACCCCTCAGTCTGTCTGCCTGTTCATTTCCAACCACACCTGTGTCCTGGAGAAAAGATCCAGCAAATGCTGACTTTTGATTTGTGTGTAGGACAACACCGTGTGGGAGCTGTGGCTAATGTGCTTGCCTGCCTGCCCCATGATCATGTGTTCGAATCCCTGTTAAGATGAATTGTTTAAAATAGGCCTGGGTTACCAGGTCATCACAGCCTAAAATGGAGACCAGGAAATGTCGTGGAAAGTAGAGATAACCCATCGCCCATCGAGTGCCGATCAGTGTAAAATGGAGACCAGGAAATGTCGTGGAAAGTAGAGATAACCCATCGCCCATCAAGTGCTGATCAGTCTAAAATGGAGATCAGGAAATGTCGTGGAAAGTAGAGATAACCCATCGCCCATCGAGTGCCGATCAGTCTAAAATGGAGACCAGGAAATGTCGTGGAAAGTAGAGATAACCCATCACCCATCGAGTGCTGATCAGTCTAAAATGGAGATCAGGAAATTTCGTGGAAAGTAGAGATAACCCATCGCCCATCGAGTGCTGATCAGTCTAAAATGGAGATCAGGAAATGTCGTGGAAAGTAGAGATAACCCATCGCCCATCGAGTGCCGATCAGTCTAAAATGGAGACCAGGAAATGTCGTGGAAAGTAGAGATAACCCATCGCCCATCGAGTGCTGATCAGTCTAAAATGGAGATCAGGAAATGTCGTGGAAAGTAGAGATAACCCATCGCCCATCGAGTGCCGATCAGTCTAAAACAAATATGGAACTAGCACAATGTATCCAGCATGCCTAAGTGTGTCTGACAAGGTCTGTTACCTTTTTTTTTATAACTTGTACAGGAAATTGGCCAATCCCTTCATTATACCCAGGCCTAGAATATGTCGGCTCCATGGCCTAGTGTTACGTATACAGTTCGTAATCCCACATGACGTGTTCGAAACACAGCTGCTGGCGATTTGCCACCCTGGCGTTGGTTTTTTTATGATATGGTGTGGATGCCTGTTGTTCAAATAGGAAAGCAATGGCAAACTACTGAACGTAAACTTGCCCAAGAATCATGAACAGCCAAAACATGCTGGGGTTGACTGCTATGTCCTGTAAAGGATGTGCAACTAACTGGAATATGTGAAAGCTTCTTACTCCACAGGCCACAACTTCCATGGTACTTTTACCAACTTTATGCAATGCAGAGCTGTTCCATGACAACTCATCATCTACAGAATTCCATCTTAAGAGTTTCTGGGTCATGATAGGAATTCTATTTGCATCCTACTTGTGGTTGTAGCTCGTAGGTGATCTGCCTGACTTGTTTCTGTATCTATTTACACCATTTTAATGTTTTTGTTTTTTTTATTCTTTCAGATCTGCTTTGATCTTGGAGCTCTGTATTTTTTCAAAGGTGACTACCGAAAAGCTTTTGAAAAATTTCGGGTTTGTAAGCAGCTGAATAGTCAGGTAAAGTGGAATAGAGATTTTATGGTGTTTGTTTTGTGTGTTTTTAGTTGTTGTTGTTGTTGTTGCTGCTGCTGACTGAGCTGGCATCTGTCAGACTGAGGTTGGCATATAGACACTTTTCTCCCGCGCCCGTGTGTTGCCGGGGCCCGTACAGGGGAGCAAAGAATAGTGACACTGTTGCCTACCATGCATGTCGTAGGAGGCGACTGTGGAGGATATGGTTCCGTCGCCCTGCTACTGAGTGAGTGCGTGGCGCGACACTGTGAGCTGAGAGTTTCGCGTGGAATGCTTTTACATCTGTCCGCGGTTGTGTGTAGCATGAACTGCAAGTTCGGAACGATGGTGCCAGGCTGTTGCTGGATTGACTAGTTTTCAGCTCACGAGTGCATTTTTCAGGATACTCCTGGGAGTCGCTGCTGGAGGTACGGAGTTTGTGCTTTGTGCGGCGCTTTCGGCGGGTCGTCCTGTGGAAAGAGACCGAGTCATATGAGATAAAACCCGGGTCAATGACGTCTTTCTGGTGACTGCCATTTCCATCGATGATGAACTGTATTTTTCATGGAGGACTTTTGTGTTGGCATTCTGGCGGCGGCATTATGCACAGTGTACCTGTGCGGGCTGTTGGCTTGCCGATACTCCTGTCTGTTCCATTGTTCACTTTTGGCAGTGAGGAGCATTTTGTGTGATATTCACTGGCACAGAAACGGAGCAGTATGGGGACAACCCGTTGCCGTGAAGTTGGAACCACGACTAACTAACTAACTTTTCTCCCGATCCGGTACCAAAATGCCATCAACACAAGGACGGTGTGGTAAAAATCTGATTCCCCTCTTCAAACCCAGCCAGGGGTTTAAGACCAGAAGTGAAACCACACCTGTGAAGGAACATGTTCGAATGTTACAGGTCATGATTCAGCATAGCACATGTGGACTGGCTGAGATTGGGCCCAGGTTGGTCAGGATTCTTCCACTGGGTTTAAGTAGTTGATTGTCAACAGGAGATGAAACCAGAAGAAGAAGCCGACCATATAAACGATGAACACAGGGAATAATGAGTCCATGGTAATCTTAATGTATGAAGCCCTTAAACAGGCACTCTCCCACTGTTTATTCTTCACCTTGTCACTGCAAGGTACAAGAGGAACAAGATGAAAAGAAGAATTGTCAACAGGCTTCAACCCAATGCCCAGAGAGAGGAATGTGGAATAAAACATGAAGCAGAGCTGAAAGAGCACATGAGAGAATATCACTGGCATGCAACAGCTATCCATGTTGCACTGAGACACTGTCTTTATTTAGTGTTGTAGTCTCATCCATCACATCATACCAGCATTAACTCAAGTCAGTGCACAAACTCCTTAACACCTGCGAAGATCCCGTATATTACCAAAATTCACATATAACTACAGGAGGCATGGTGGTTGGTGCTCTTGCCTGCCAAGACATTTGTCTGTGTTCAGTCCTCAGCACAGCCAAAATTGTGTTCCAGCCAGTACAACTCTGGGATCGATGCAACCTAAACAAAATGGGTATCATACAGTTTAAAGAATTTTCCAGGAATTATCTATGAAGGAAAGACGACGAGGAAAAAAACTGACCACCCCGCTTCATATATCAAGGTCGGAGGTCAGAATGGCCGAAAGGATAAGAGCACTTTTTCTTAAACATCTGGTATGCTGATGCTGAGGTATGGGGTTTAACCTCTACACTGGTCAGTTGGATTTAAATGTTAACTTCTCGTCCTTGACTGTGGGATGTAAATTACAAGTACCTCTGAAGTTGGAGTGGGGTTTGCCTCATGGTGAGAGACACTGGTAATAGGGAAAGCTAATCCACATGTAAAATTCAGTCCAGTGCTACTTGAAGTAGTGTGTGTGGACTATACATAAGCTCAAAGCGAGCGAGCGCCCACAAAAATATGTGAAGGTCTAGAATATGTGAAGGTCTAGAATATGTGAAGGTCTGTTGCTTCATACCCCCAATATGTGAAGGTCTGTTGCTTCATACCCCCAATATGTGAAGGTCTGTTGCTTCATACCCCCAATATGTGAAGGTCTGTTGCTTCATACCCCCAATATGTGAAGGTCTGTTGCTTCATACCCCCAATATGTGAAGGTCTGTTGCTTCATACCCCCAATATGTGAAGGCCTGTTGCTTCATACCCCCAATATGTGAAGGTCTGTTGCTTCATACCCCCAATATGTGAAGGTCTGTTGCTTCATACCCCCAATATGTGAAGGTCTGTTGCTTCATACCCCCAATATGTGAAGGTCTGTTGCTTCATACCCCCAATATGTGAAGGTCTGTTGCTTCATACCCCCAATATGTGAAGGTCTGTTGCTTCATACCCCCAATAAGTGAAGGTCTGTTGCTTCATACCCCCAATATGTGAAGGTCTGTTGCTTCATACCCCCAATATGTGAAGGTCTGTTGCTTCATACCCCCAATATGTGAAGGTCTGTTGCTTCATACCCCCAATATGTGAAGGTCTGTTGCTTCATACCCCCAATATGTGAAGGTCTGTTGCTTCATACCCCCAATATGTGAAGGTCTGTTGCTTCATACCCCCAATATGTGAAGGTCTGTTGCTTCATACCCCCAATATGTGAAGGTCTAGAATATGTGAAGGCCTGTTGCTTCATACCCCCAATATGTGAAGGTCTGTTGCTTCATACCCCCAATATGTGAAGGTCTGTTGCTTCATACCCCCAATATGTGAAGGTCTAGAATATGTGAAGGCCTGTTGCTTCATACCCCCAATATGTGAAGGTCTGTTGCTTCATACCCCCAATATGTGAAGGCCTGTTGCTTCATACCCCCAATATGTGAAGGTCTGTTGCTTCATACCCCCAATATGTGAAGGTCTAGAATATGTGAAGGCCTGTTGCTTCATACCCCCAATATGTGAAGGTCTGTTGCTTCATACCCCCAATATGTGAAGGTCTGTTGCTTCATACCCCCAATATGTGAAGGTCTGTTGCTTCATACCCCCAATATGTGAAGGTCTGTTGCTTCATACCCCCAATATGTGAAGGCCTGTTGCTTCATACCCCCAATATGTGAAGGCCTGTTGCTTCATACCCCCAATATGTGATGGTCTAGAATATGTGAAGGCCTGTTGCTTCATACCCCCAATATGTGAAGGTCTGTTGCTTCATACCCCCAATATGTGAAGGTCTGTTGCTTCATACCCCCAATATATGAAGGCCTGTTGCTTCATACCCCTAATATGTGAAGGTCTAGAATATGTGAAGGCCTGTTGCTTCATACCCCCAATATGTGAAGGCCTGTTGCTTCATACCCCCAATATGTGAAGGTCTAGGATATGTGAAGGCCTGTTGCTTCATACTCCCAATGGCTATAGTTCTACCTTTTTTTTTTATTACCATAAATATTCCCTTGTGGGTGTGACTTTTTTTGTTTTTTTTTTAAATTTTAATTTTGGCATTGTAGTGGCATGTGGCTGTGGTAATGGGGTTACAAATATGGTTCACAATCCCGCATGAGCATTTAAAACACAGCCCCAGATGATTTGAAAGCAGACTGCCTGCTGGTTTTCATACAATAGTATGAGCATTGGTTGTTCAGAAAGCACTGGCAGAATTATAAACAGCTCAAAATAATGCTGGAGTTTGCTGCAGCGTCCTGTATAAGACATGCAACTAACTTAACAAAAGGGTTGACCTGCTCTTTGCAATTTCCAGCTATCAAAGAATCTTTAATCTGCATGACGTGCTGATTATTTTAAGTCAAAGGAGGCTGAACATGTATCCACCACCCAGAGACCAGCAGACAATATGGCAGATATTTCCTCAGATAAATGTTTCCTGAGATTCTTGTCCTCAGCAAGTTCTACATTTTAGCTTATGAATTGAAATTTAGCTCATGAAAATATTTATATCAGTCAATTGTTTTCTATGTTATTATTATTATTTATGATTTTAGTTGACAGAACCTCTGTATTGTTCTGTGGATGAGAGCCGTTTGCGTGGGTACCTCACCAGTTGCAGTTGTCTTCTTGGAGTTAGCACAGATGTCAAGGCTCCTAGCCTTTTTGATAGGGCAGAGCTGGCTCGGAAAAAAGAGTTTCAGGTTAGTGTAGCTGAAAGTTGACTTTTCCAGTCATATTGTGTTGTAACTTTTAAGAGAATTGGTTATTGGCATCAGGAGAACACAGTCCATATTCTTTGGACGCATCATGAGAAGGGGACAGGTGAGATACCTCACAAAAACTGGAAAGTTGGTGGGGAGGTGAGGTAGGGAGAAAATGCTAGATAGTGTGGCTTCATGACATTAAATTGTACCATAACTTGAGAGAACTGTTTACTTGCCTCAGAAGATAGTTCATATTCATGAGAATGGGAAAGCTGAAGAATGTCAGGAAAGTTGAAAGGGATGAGGGGCAGAGGGGGGAGAAGAGAGAGATGCTAGACATTTGACTTCATGACATGAAGAAACATCGTTATTAAAAATTATCGGCTGTACATGAAACAGAAGGCTGTGGACAGACATGATAACTGATGCCACACTGTATGGACTAAGAATAAGAAGAAATAATGTTTAATGTATATTTAATGATTCTTTAGTGCTAGGCATCTTATGCCTTTTAGCTTGTAACAGTGTCTTTTTGTTCTTGTGAGCTGATGAAGGCTTTCTCGCAGCCACGTCCATTCCGTCACGTGTTATTGTGTTGTGATTGTAAAACTGACCATTTCCATTTTCTGTAATTGTTGGTTTACTCTTTGTAAAATTAACAGCCGCTCATACTGACCTGTAGTCAAGAGGCCTTTATACCTCTGCCAGAAAATAAATGCTGATCCCGAGATGACTAATGGGTATTTTCTTTTGCTCCAATATCAGGGGATAGTGGACATTTTGTGTGAGGACAACTTGAGTCAGGAGTTAGACATGTCTTACCGAGGCAACCTCCAAGATGAGTTGTTGAGACGGCGGTGAGTCAGTACCTGTTTCTGTTCCATTGCTGTTTCTTTGTGGAGTTGTGGTGAATATTCTTCTTCTTCTTTCATTTGCTTGAAATGTATTGTCTTATATCTGCAATGTTGTCTCTTGTATACACTTCACTGTTATAGAAACACTAATCAATCAATCAGGTGCCGTCTCCGCGATGAAGGTTGGCTGCAGTGGATCTCCAACACTGTCTGTCTCTCACCTTGACTGTACATTCTGTCAGGCTGATGTTCGTCCATCTCTTGATGTTATCCTCCCACTTGTATCGTTGTCTACCTGTTTTATTGATGTTTTATTAGAAATATTAAACGCAGACAAGATGTTTTATCAGAAGTGTTAAAGACAGACTCTATTCTGCAGTGTGACAGTGGATCTTGAAATGTGGGTGAACAAAGTAGGAAGAGCATGGAGACAATGAAGCTGTGGTTTCAGAGAACAAAGTAGGAAGAGCATGGAGACAATGAAGCTGTGGTTTCAGAGAACAAAGTAGGAAGATCATGGAGACAATGAAGCTGTGGTTTCAGAGAACAAAGTAGGAAGATCATGGAGACAATGAAGCTGTGGTTTCAGAGAACAAAGTAGGAAGATCATGGAGACAATGAAGCTGTGGTTTCAGAGAACAAAGTAGGAAGATCATGGAGACAATGAAGCTGTGGTTTCAGAGAAAAAAGTAGGAAGATCATGGAGACAATGAAGCTGTGGTTTCAGAGAACAAAGTAGGAAGAGCATGGAGACAATGAAGCTGTGGTTTCAGAGAACAAAGTAGGGAGAGCATGGAGACAATGAAGCTGTGGTTTCAGAGAACAAAGTAGGAAGATCATGGAGACAATGAAGCTGTGGTTTCAGAGAACAAAGTAGGAAGATCATGGAGACAATGAAGCTGTGGTTTCAGAGAACAAAGTAGGAAGAGCATGGAGACAATGAAGCTGTGGTTTCAGAGAAAAAAAGTAGGAAGATCATGGAGACAATGAAGCTGTGGTTTCAGAGAAAAAAGTAGGAAGATCATGGAGACAATGAAGCTGTGGTTTCAGAGAACAAAGTAGGAAGAGCATGGAGACAATGAAGCTGTGGTTTCAGAGAACAAAGTAGGAAGATCATGGAGACAATGAAGCTGTGGTTTCAGAGAACAAAGTAGGAAGATCATGGAGACAATGAAGCTGTGGTTTCAGAGAACAAAGTAGGAAGAGCATGGAGACAATGAAGCTGTGGTTTCAGAGAACAAAGTAGGGAGAGCATGGAGACAATGAAGCTGTGGTTTCAGAGAACAAAGTAGGAAGAGCATGGAGATATTGAAGCTGTGGTTTCAGAGAACAAAGTAGGAAGAGCATGGAGACAATGAAGCTGTGGTTTCAGAGAACAAAGTAGGAAGAGCATGGAGACAATGAAGCTGTGGTTTCAGAGAACAAAATAGGAAGAGCATGGAGACAATGAAGCTGTGGTTTCAGAGAACAAAGTAGGAAGAGCATGGAGACAATGAAGCTGTGGTTTCAGAGATGTATGTTACTCAATACTTTGCACTGCCAGAGTAACTAACGATGATTGCCTGGAAAAGAGTAATAAAAGTAGAACATTATATATAACTATAAAGAAGAAGAAAGAAAGATACTAACTGTTCTTTAGTCATGAAATGTGAAGAGAAGCATTGGGAAATATTGTAGAAAGATCAATTTGAGAAGAGTCAGTGACAGACCTAGAGTAATGATGCTGGATTGCCTAAGACAGCGACATGGCGGTGTGGCTTCAATGGAATTCTTCCAGAACACTAAGGAACAAGATCTGGGGAGAGACATAATGTCTAAGTCATCTGGCAGGCCACATGGTGAGGAATCTTGGAATATAGCAGCTTCAGGTTTGTTGTAGAAAAATGTAATATGGTAATATAGATTGTAACAAATAGTGAAGACGTGAACATTTTAGTCCAGCTGACTGGTGTAGGGATGACTACCTTGGCATCAGCACACCAGGTGTTTAAGAACAACTGCTCTTATCCATTCGGCCAGGATGACCTACAATATCAGGCTTGGGGTTTGAAGAAATTATAAAGAGAATGTCGTTGCACTGGCAACATAATTAGGAAAGAGAATCAAACCAAAATTATAAAGAGAATATGTCGCTGCGCTGGCAACATGATTAGGAAAGAGAATCGAACTAAAGGTATATAAAGACTTCTACATTGAATAGAATCTGTCTTATCGCTGAATGTTGGGCGACGCTTACCAAACCTGACACCCCACATTGTGCCAACAGCTTCGAGCGGAGGGGCGCAATTGGGAGGGTACAAGCCTTAGTGTGAGGAAATGCAACCTAAAGACTAAATGTTGTGGCAGGGCAGACCAGGTCATACGGCTTGTTTGGCAACTGGTCTAGGATCGAAACTGTGACAGGTGGACAGTTAGAGCATTGCTTTGCTGATCCCACAGTTTCTGCAGCATGTCTTGTTCCAGATGTATTGGTATCACCTTTCCTCTGGAGTAAACTAGGCAGGCCGAGAGAGGGATCATGCTGCATGGACAACACATGGTCTCTAAACTCAGCCCAGGCTTTGTGCTATTTGTGAAGCATGTGAAGCACGATGTAACAATTATCTGTCAAGACGGCACAGTGACAGTAGGTAAGAATCTGTCTAGAGGATAAAAAACCTTGCACAAATGCATGCTATAATTGGATACGCCGTCCTCTGAGGTGCATGACTTAGTGTGATGTCCTCCCCTCAGAAGAGGAACAAAGAAGAACAAGATTCTGTGCTTTACATACTTAGATACTAATACGTTTCCCTACAAGATACAAGATGAATATTTTGTAATCATTTTTTCTCTGCAGAACCTTGTTCTTTGCTGTTTGGTACATTTTATACAATTGTTACAATTAAAAACTTCACATTAATGTAAAAAAACTGAGTGTTTATATTACATTTGAAAACTTTTGTGGTGACATTTTGGCGGCGGCATTATGCACAGTGTGCCTGAGTGGGCTGTTGTTTCTCGAGACTCCTGTCTTTTCCACTATTCACGTGGTGCAGTGAGGAACATTTTATGTGATATTCAGTAGCTCGGGAACGGAGCATAATGGGGACGACCCATTGCTGTGATGTTGGAAATGCAACTGAACTGAACTTCACAATGACATTATAACTTTTATTACACTTTTAAACTTTGCAATGTTATATAAACTATATTTCTAAAATGTTAAGCACAATCTGTATTGTTACAGAATGTTGGATCTTCATGTGAATGTTTACCTGTGCAATGTTGTACGAGCTGTTGCAGAAGGCAAGCCTCTGGTCTCTCCCATATTGGAAATTGTGAAGAATGCAGATTCCTGCAAGCTTCAATTTCTCACTGAGGTAAGTACAGTTTAACATTATTTATTTTGCTCCCCGTTACTTTGCTTTTGATGTGTGTTTTTAGCTCTATTGCCAGAGTAACTCATGATTGCCTGGAAATGGATAATGAAAGTAGAACGTTATATACAAATATAAAAAGGAGACATACAGTGATCTTAGGTTATATTATGAGAAAAGAGGCATTGGGAAATATTGTAATATCAGCGGTAGGCGAGGCAGATGGAGGAAAGTTATGCCTTATAGACTAGTAGTGGAATGCCATAAGGATTCATAATGAAGGGGGACAATATCTGCCTATTAAGAGAGGTGTTAGGCAGGGATGTGTAATATCTCCAGATCTTTTTTCCCTATACAGTGAAAATATTTTCAGAAATGTAGAATATATCAATGGAATCAGCATTGGAGGACGAAACATCAATAACATTAGATATGCAGATGATACAGTATTGATTGCAGACAATGAGTGGGATCTGCAACAATTAGTAGATGCGGTTGTTGCAGACAGTGAACAACTGGGGTTAGAATTAAATTGTAAAAAGACAGATTATGGTCGTCACTAGGAAGAATGAAATACCACAATGTAATATACAAGTAAATGGGAATATTCTTCAACAAGTGAATCTGTACAATTATCTCGGAACAGTCATAACTTCTGATGGGAGATGCCTTGAAGAGATTAGAACAAGAATTGCCATGGCGAAAGTAGCCTTTAGCAAGATGAAAAACATACTGACCAATAAAAAGATGTCAATTGAAACGAGAAAAAGAGTGTTGAAGTGTTACATAGAGCCTGTTCTTTTGTATGGATGTGAAACTTGGACAGTGAGCAGTCAAGCTGAAAAACATCTGATGGCTGCAGAAATGTGGTTTCTGAGGAGAATGCAAAGAATACCATGGACAGACAGAAAAACCTATGACCAAATACTACAGGAGACAAATGCAAATCGTAAATTGATTAGAGAAATTAGACGCAAACAGTCAAAATTTTTTGGACATGTTATGAGAAAAAATGAATTGGAGAACTTGGTGACAACTGGCAAGATTGAAGGAGAAGACAGAGAAGTAAATACCTGGATGGCTTGGCCACATGGCATGGATGAGACAGGAACACTGAGCTGATCCACAACTCTGGTGATCGAGTGAAATGGCGAATCATGACCGCTCACGCTTTCCAGCATTATACATGATTGATTGAGTGGAATGATGGAATATCCTCAAGATAATTGATCTTAGGTTATATTATGAGAAGAGAGGCATTGGAAAATATCGTGAAAATATCAGCGGTAGAAGAAACAGGTGGAGAGAAATGATGCTGTATAGACCATGGCAGTGGAATGTAGGAATATCAAGATAATTGTTCCACAATGCCAAGAACCAAGATCTGTGGAGATGCATAAATGCCAACCACCAGTTGGCAGGGCATATTATGATGTGTTGAGCCAAATCCTAGTATCATATGTTACGGCAGTCTATAGGGAATGTGAAGAATAGCAATGCCATAACCTACCAACCATGTCATAAAAGACAACAAAGGAGGGATGCCATGGGGCTGGCTACCTCTTCCCATTAAACATTTTAGCTGCAAAATCCAGCTAGTCAGGAAGAAAAACAGTAATTCTGTTAGAAATGTCCTTTGGATATGAAATGTTTGGGGCTTCAGATATACTTGGTCATGGCTTTATGAGGTAGGATGACCAGCTGCCTTTCCAAGATAAAAGTTCTGTCAGTTCTTAATTTTTCCCAACTCAGACAAAGGGAACCTATTTATAAAGTTCACTATGTTGGACCTAGGGTTGGAGCCTGTCTTATTACTAGGTACATCCACCAGGTGACGGGTGGCGAACAACCAAAATTAGTAATTTTAAAAAGTCTAAGGCATAAAAACTACTAACCACAAATATCAGAAAGAAGGCAATCATTTGTTTTTCATCACATTATGAGAAGAACATATTTTGATACCTGGACAGATTTATGGAAAAGGAACTAGTTAGACAACATGAGAAGATTCTTAACAGCCTTGTGTCATAGCAAAAGGTGTTAGTTGTGGTTCAAACTTCACGGCAGAGGGTTTTATCATACAAAATGCTTCTCACTACTCCATGTGAAAAGTGGAATAGACAGGGGTCTCGATAAGCCAACAGCCCACACAGGTATACGATGCAGAATGCCAACATTTTTCCAGTCCAACATGGATGTTAGGTGGTGAGCTGTTGAGGCCTCAGGCGAGTTTTAAGGTAAGATGTCAGTACCTGAATTAATACATGCTGTTGGGGATCGCAAGGTGTGGAGAAGCAATCATCACTCACTCCAGTTGGCAGGTCACTTGATGATGATGATGATAAGTTAGAAGAGACAGTATTATTTTGTATGAATAGTACACCGCAGAGGTTGACCCAGCTGCATAAAAATGGGTACCAAATAATTTTGTGGGAAGGAAAGGTGATGTATAAAGAAATTGGTCACCTCACCTCACTTGTGTGATGGCCTGACATTTCACACTCCTGATGGCACTATCTGCTATGGTACTGCGTTTATGTTTTATTATGTCGGAACTGAACAATAAATGGCAAGATAAGGTGGCAGATGATAGGTATCCACACCACATTGCTGTACACATGGCAGCTGAGATGGGCCACCCATGTTGCTGGGCTTGTGCACAGATATGTGGATACTAGAGTGTTTGGTGAGAGTGATTATGTCATTTTGTCCTCCTATTCAGTGGTAAAAACTCCGCTGTGGAGCGAGCACAACAGGAGGCTTCTTATCAAAAACAGTTCCCCCCTTGCCGAATGTTTCGACACCTTTACCTTTTTGACACTCTCAGGGGTCATAAATCCCGGGAGTTTTTCTCTTGTCATGCATATCCACCTTCGGGCCGTTCGTTATCGTACTTATCTCATATCAACATCGCTAAGTCTGCCCAGAAGCCAGCCCCCCTCAAAGGGCGAACATTAGGCACCCGGTGCTTCTCCCAGCATTATCACTGCAGCGTAACTGATCACGGGAAAGCCAGCTTCTTTCTCTGGCACTTTGCCTTAGTTTTCACCTCCACTTTGGTGGCTGAATACTAGCGTGATGGTTGGTGGCTGGATACTAGCGTGATGGTTGGTGGCTGGATACTAGAGTGATGGTTGGTGGCTGGATACTAGAGTGATGGTGACAGTTGATACACCATTGTGATCTCCTGATGAATAGAATAGTATACTTTAGTTTGTGCAGTCCCGCATGTACACTTGGTAGTTGTGGCACTCGACTGTCAGCTTGGTGCTTCTGGAATCAACTTTACGTCAAGGTGGATTCTTAAAACTGACCTGTTCTCACAGGTTGACCCAACCTAAAAGGGGTACCAGGAAATGTCTTGGGAAGAAAAGGCTGTCGGCAGGATATTTACCAATGATCCCTCAAGTGCTGACTTCTCTAATAAAATGTGGGACTAGGCCCATAAGGGTGTACCCCAACAAAATAAAGACCCATAATGTATTATTATGTATTATATGTATATAATGTATTATATGTATCCTCAGTACCCCAACAAAATAAGGAACCATTTACTTTACTTTACAGCATATTCAATTTACTCATTTGTTTTCTTGGGTTGTTTGTCTATTTTCAGCTTTTGAGTAGTGCAATGAAGAATTTGTCTGCAGCCCAGAAGCTACATTTGAAGTGTTTTATTCTGTAAGATTTGTTCCTTTTCTTTAGCCTGCTTTTTGTGTTCTTGTATTAATCTTGCCTTCTCCTATGGCCCAGCGGTGTAAAGGTGAACTCCACGCTGCGGCACTGTGTATCGCCTGTTTCCACTTGTGTTTGTCTCTTGTCTACAACTATTTTATTTCATCAGACTCATTCTTTTAAGTATAATGAGCACTTTGTAGTCAAATAATATATTCAGTGGAACATTACATTTCTTAAAATTCTTACTACTGTACTTTAAGCTGGGGGGAGGGCGGAGAAGGTAGAAACATGAGCATCATTTTGAGCCTGAGATGAAAATGCCACGATCACCAAAAGAAGAAAGAAGTTCAAGACAACTCCATCAGCGGGAAAGGTTGTGGTCTCTGTCTTGTGAGACATTGATGGTGTGATTCTTGCCAAAGTGATGCCAAGAGGTGAGGCAATCAGTTCTGAAGCTTACATCAAAACACTAACAAAACTGTAAGCTGTCTCGCAAACTCCAGCCTAACAAGAATCCAACAGACTGTTGCTTTAGCACAATAATGCACTCCCTCACACAAGAAAGAAACCATGGGAGGCAATTGTCAGATTGAGCTGGACTCTACTCCCATTATCCACCCTATAGTCCTGATCTGGCTCTCTCTGATCTTTATCTGTTTGGTACACTTAAAAATGCATTCCATGGGCAAGATTTGATGATGATGAGGGTTTGATTCATACAGTGAAGGAATGGCTACGTGAGCAGGACAACACTTGGTACAGTCAAGGCATGCATGCACTTGTTTCGCACTGGCTTAAGGCTGTACATGTTGATGGGGATTATGTAGAAAACTAGTATGTTTAAAGGAAATATGTGTATATTGTTTGTAAATTTAATTCATTTCAAATAAATAATTTCCAAAGCATATTATGGTGCATTACTTTCTGACCATCTCTAGTATGTACTGAAATGGACAATTTTGGAAGAGCTTGATGCATTGAAGATGTGGTTTCTGTCATTATTGTTGCAAATAACTAGGGCAGTCAGAGTAACTCATAACAAATGTTTGGAAGAGGCTAATAATAGTAGAACATACGCAGCTCTAAGAAAGAGAGAGACAGTGTTCTTTGGGCATAACTTTAGAAGAGATGGCATTGGAGAATATTATGGCGACTGGAAATATCATAAGTAACAGAGCAGGGGCAGACCTAGAGAGATTATTGATGGTATGGAGGAATATTAATAGTAGCATTGATCCAGAACACCAAGGATGAAGATCTGTGGAGAGACATGAACACCTAGGCTACTTTTCAGGGCACATTATGATGATGTTGATGACCATTGTTGAAGCTGGACCAAACGCAGAGTTCATTCGGCCACTGCTGAGGATTGAACATGGACCATTGTCTTTGTTAGTAAGCTCATTATGGCTAAATACTCTGCATAGTAGACAGTATTTTTATATATTTTGATTAACAATAAACAATCACTCATTTATGCTAAGGCTTCAACCATTAGGTGTTTGATCCCAGCGTTGTGCAGGCAGTAAGACTTTATAGTGAGTCTACGATTACCATCAGGATAACAAAAGCTCCACATTCAAACAATATCAAATACTATTTTTGTTGTATATTTTAGTCAAAATATGATACATCTCTTCACTTATATGATGTATAACTCTTCCAGACTAGATGCTGCGAAATATGCCAGGCAATAAATTGGGCAACCTATTCTTTATGGCTTCCTTGGTTACGCCGGTTCCACGATGAAGGGGTTACGGGCGCTGTTCATTATCCCACATACCCGCATTCGAAACACAGCTGCGCGCAATTTGGCAGCAGACTGCATTGCTTTGGTCTTTTACGAATTGGTATGAATGCTGGTTGTTCAGAAAGAAATGGCAAACTATTGAACGTAAACTTTGCCAAGTAATAACAACAGCAAGAAATGCTGGTGTTGACTGCAACATCCTGTAAAGTATATGCAACTTTTTTTTGTTTAAGTGCATTATTGTCCTGGCCTTCAAATAATAATTATTGTGTTATTCGCCTAGGCATCTGATAGAGTTGCTGCCTCCAGGGAGTGCTTTCTCCCAGAAAGTTCTGTCTTGTGATCTTGTGGCCCACTTTAACAAAGCTGAAGTGGAGGATCTAGCCAGAGATGACATTGATATCAACAACCAGTATCTACAGGATGTTGGGATGGAAGATGCCATGGCCATTACCAACTTTCCTTCCGCCAGAGGTATGTTTAACACCTTGTGTCTTGTAGTTAGAGTTTTCTGTCCTATATTTAGTGCTTTCTATCTTGTATTTAACACTTTCAGTTTATTTTTAACACTTTTTATCCTATATTTAGTGTTTTCTATCTTTATTTAACACTTTCGGTTTTAAATTTAACACTATCTGTCCTATATTTAGTGTTTTCTATCTTGTATTTAACACTTACAGTTTTAAATTTAACACTTTCTCGTATTTAACACTATCTGTCCTATGTTTAGTGTTTTCTATCTTGTATTTAACACTTTTTGTTTTATATTTAACACTATATTGTATTTAACACTTTCTATCCTATATTTAGTGTTTTCTATCTTGTATTTAATACTTTCTGTTTATATTTAACACTTTTTGTCCTCTAGTGTTTTCTAACTTGTATTTAACACTTTATGTTTTATATTTAACACTATCTTGTATTTAACACTTTTGTCCTATATTTAGTGTTGTCTGTCTTGTATCTAACACTTTCTGTCCTATAATAAATGTTTTATGTCTTGTATCTAACACTTTCTTTCTTGTATTCAATACTTTCTGCCCTATAATAAATGTTTTCTGTCTTGTATCTAACACTTTCTTTCTTGTATTCAATAATTTCTTTCCTATAATAAATGTTGTCTGTCTTCTATTTAACAATTTTCCCTCATATTTAACAATAGATTGCACAATTTACTGCCAGGCATATTTCACTGTGTCTCGTATGGTGCATACTACAGAAGTAAATCAAAATTATGCAAAGCAGTCACCATAAAGTGAATTGCATCGAACTGTTTCATCAAGGCTGTGGCTCAGTACATCCAAATTTGACAAGCATATTTTTTTTTCTCCACAATTGCTTTCCCTAGTCTTTGACTGACCCCAGTCAACCTACAAGGCGGCAGGTTTGTATCTCTCTTCATCTGGTTCCTATGTCTTGTCCTGTCCAACATGGTAGACTCTACCAGTAGTTGCACTGCCATTGGCATAGCTCATGGGAGTCATTGGAACAAACAAATCCCACTGCCACTGTAAGATGGAAGCACAACAGAGGGCAAGTGACACAATGAATACTAATAGCTGAAATACAGTCTATGCTTCAGTGTGTTACCACAGTAGTTTTACTGTCATGTTTGTCATAATAGTCACTTTAAAATATAATCTTTCTGTCTGCTTATCTATTATTAAACTTTAACCTTCATCCATTTTGTTTTAAACAACACACAAAAAGCATTGTCTCTCGATGGGGTTACAAACTCAATTCGTAATCTGACGTACTGCATTCAAAACACAGCTGCAGGCAATTTGGAAGCAGGCCACCATGCACATGTTTTCATACACTTTTATACTACACTTTGATCATAGCAAAAGGCAGAGAAGCTATCATGTTTTTTTGTGCCATCCACGTTTGTTCAATGTCTCGGCAAGGCCAACTTTAGAAATGTATCTCATGTCTTTAGTTTACTTTGTGTGAATTCTGTAGTATGTACCTAACAAGATGCATTGAATTTCAATTATACCATTATCCCTACCAAGTTCAACCTGAAAAAGAAGTTATATTATTAGGGTCCATCCCTGGCTCAGAATAATAATCCTGTGACTGAATTAGCCACAAATAGTGGCTGACCACGGTTTCACCCACACAGGATATTAATTTGAAGGTGATTTTTGTCCAAAGAATGTAATGGTGAAATGCACTCTATCGTTTGTGTCTTCATGATTCAAATTCAGTGTGGGGAAAACACTGTTTTGTATTATTAAGCTTGAATGCTATCTTTCTGTCTCAACGTTTAGAGTCATCTTACAATGTCAGTGATGTGGAGGGACAGTTGTTAACTGTCTGTGATCCCAGACTCATAAAAGATATTCTGCTGGAGCTATACGATACCAGAGGGCTGAATGCAATCCAGATTATCTCCCTTAATGATAAGGTATGTCAGGTGTTACATGCAGTTAAGATTATCTCATTTAATGATCAGATTTCATCCATTTTATGTTGAATGTTAAGATTATTTCTTTTAATGATCAGATTTCATCCATTTTATGTTGAATGTTAAGATTATTTCTTTTAATGATCAGATTTCATCCATTTTATGTTGAATGTTAAGATTATTTCTTTTAATGATCAGATTTCATCCATTTTATGTTGAATGTTAAGATTATCTCTTTTAGTGGTCAGGTTTCATCCATTTTATGTTGAATGTTAAGATTATCTCTTTTAATGATCAGATTTCATCCATTTTATGTTGAATGTTAAGATTATTTCTTTTAATGATCAGATTTCATCCATTTTATGTTGAATGTTAAGATTATCTCATTTAATGATCAGATGTCATCCATTTTATGTTGAATGTTAAGATTATCTCCCCTAATGATATGGGTTTGATCCCTTTGGTTAATGCATTTAAGAATGTCTCTCTTAGCAGTGCAGGTGTCTGTAGCTTAGGGGCAGTGATTGCAATTTCACAGTACTACATATTAGGTTAGAAATCAGTCACAGGCAATCTGGAAGCAAACTATCTTGCGTTATTTTCATGGTGGTATGAACGTTTGTTCAGAAAGCAATGGTAAATTTCTGCTTCATATTTCTTATAATCCATGTTATGTCGTGTTTGTGGTAGACTACTGAATGCAAAATTGCGCTAGAAATTTGGAAACAGCCAATAAATGTGAAAAGCACATAGTGGAACAAAGAGGCCTTTTTAAACATTTAAAAAAATAAATCCTGGAGTTGATTGTGAAGTCCTATAAAGAATTTGCTACTAACTTTAACTTCTAACAATAAAATATGGGAGTCTCTGTGGTGAAGTGGTAAAGCCATCTGCCTTGTGCTCTGAAAGTTGATTCCGGGCTACGTCTTCTGGTTCACGAGTGCATTTTTCTAGAATACTCCTGAGGATCATCGCTGGAGCTACAGAGTTTGTGCTTTGTGCAATGCTTTTGGCAGGAAAGAGACTGAGTCATATGGGATAAAACCTGGGGCGATGAAGTCGATCCTGTCGACTTTTAAGACTTTAAAAAAAAATAAAATATGGTCCATTTATGTTAATGACTCTTAAATTATCTCCCTTAGTGATGAGTATGATCTATGCAGGTTCTTTTTAATTATAAAATGAGCCCTATTTCATGGACTTTAGACAATAGTGCAGTCATTTTTATAAAGAAATATGTTGTGTTATAAATGAAATGTGAAAAGTGCTGCACTCACATATGTTACCTGTTTATTGTGTACATGTTTTGTCTTTCTTCCAGTGGAAAGTCCCAAAGGAGCTGAAACAACTTCTGGACTCAACAAACACTGATAAACTGAGAGAGTTTGACAAAATATACTTGTACGTATTGATTGCAAAAGCTCGTCACTGCATGGATTTGAGGGTTAGTATTGTATATTAGCTGTAGTTATACTTGTGATTTCTCAGTTTTAGTACCTCGATTTGTGTTTGCACACTTGAGGAAGGACATTGTTCTTTGGTCATGTGATGAGAAGAGAAGCTTTGGAAAATGTGATGACTGGAAAGGTCAGGTCGTAAAGGCAAGGGCAGACCCAGAGATATGATGCTGTACAGATTGAGATGGTGGCATGAAGAAATATCAGTAGAATTTATTCAGAATGCCTAGGACTGAGATCTGTGGACATGCATGAGTGCTAATGCCAGTTGGCATGGCAGGTGATGATTAGTGCATTAAGAAATTTGAATAAACATGATCTGTTCGCATCCTAATATACCACTCTGTAGATATCAAACTCCAGTGAGAGTCTTGCACATTATGTTGGTTGCTGAGCTTGGACAGCTCTCTAACACAGTCTTCCCCCCCCCCCCTTTTCCCAGTGGAGATGTTACTTCAGGAGGACAGTCTGTACACCAACATCACACTGATAGCTGCATACCCCTTTTCAAGACTCAGATAGCCTAAATTACAATCTTTCTACTAAAACTATGCCACCAGTGCCAAACCTGGACAGTAGCAGAAAAAAAAGACAAAAACAATTACAACGGAAATTAGATTCCTGAAAAAATAATCATGAAGCGAGAAAATCTGAACTGATTAAATCAGGCCTAACGTGGGGGTAGTAGTAGCACTAGATTTCATTAGAAAATAGCCAGTGAAATGGTTCTAACACAGGGTGGCAGTGTACCCCAACAAACAGACAAAATGGAACCAGAAGAAGGGGCCAACCATGTAAATAATGGACAGAAGGAATAACACAGTCCATGGGAATCTCAATATTTGAAGCCCATAAACAGGCACTTTCCCGCTGTTTATGCTTCACCCCGACACAAGGTACAAGAGGAACAAGATAAGAAGATGACGATGAGCTGAATGTCAGTGTCTGGAACTTAAGAGTTAAAATTCAGTTTCGAAACAATATAGTCCCTAAGTGAATTTAAACAGGGAAGCCACTGACAATTTGTTGCACATTTATTTACTGGCATATTTTTAGCTGCATCTCGTTACGTGTTTGCTGCGGAGTTATAAATCATATGAAGTGGATAAATGAGTCATAATATCTTTTGGCTGAAATAAACATTCATAGTCACTGATAATGTTCAAATGTGGAGCATTTGTTATCCCCATGATAATTGATAATGTGGAGCATTTGTTATCCCCATGATAATTGATAATGTGGAGCATTTGTTATCCCCATATTAATTGATAATGTGGAGCATTTGTTATCCCCATGATAATTGATAATGTGGAGCATTTGTTATCCCCATGATAATTGATAATGTGGAGCATTTGTTATCCCCATGATAATTGATTATGTGGAGCATTTGTTATCCCCATGATAATTGATAATGTGGAGCATTTGTTATCCCCATGATAATTGATAATGTGGAGCATTTGTTATCCCCATGATCATTGATAATGTGGAGCATTTGTTATCCCCATGATAATTGATTATGTGGAGCATTTGTTATCCCCATGATAATTGATAATGTGGAGCATTTGTTATCCCCATGATAATTGATAATGTGGAGCATTTGTTATCCCTATGATAATTGATTATGTGGAGCATTTGTTATCCCCATGATAATTGATTATGTGGAGCATTTGTTATCCCCATGATAATTGATAATGTGGAGCATTTGTTATCCCCATGATCATTGATAATGTGGAGCATTTGTTATCCCCATGATAATTGATAATGTGGAGCATTTGTTATCCCCATGATAATTGATTATGTGGAGCATTTGTTATCCCCATGATAATTGATTATGTGGAGCATTTGTTATCCCCATGATAATTGATAATGTGGAGCATTTGTTATCCCCATGATAATTGATAATGTGGAGCATTTGTTATCCCCATGATAATTGCAAAGTCACTGTAAAGTCTTTGAATGATGAAAACACAAATAATAGATTGCATGATTTATTGCCTGGCATACTTCGCTGCATCTCATCAGGTACATACTGCAGAAATCACACAACGTAAAATAAAGTAACTAGATAAATCATTCAAACTGAAATATACACATTTCGCACAGTAATTTCAATTGTCTATCACAGTAATTTTAAACTGACTGTCATGTCTTTCTGTTTGCACAAAACTGTCCTATGGGTTACAGTAAAGTCTGTCTGTCTGCAAAACCCAAGTTTCACACACATAATTGTTGAGGCTGAGGCATATTTGAGTAATCATTTATTGTTTGTTGAATACAGTATACAAAACATACTTGCTTTGTTCACTTTATGGCCACTGTTTAGCAGGTTTTGAGAGATGGTTGAGACTGAAGATTTTGGACTGTATTCATGAGCAATAAACGATTACCCAAACACACTGAGGCATCATCAGTTAAATATCTTAAACCTGGATTATGCAGACAGAAAAGCTTCATAGTGACTGTGATTACCGTGATGATAAGAAATGTTCCACATTTTAACAGTATCATTGTGTGTGTGTGTGTATTTAAGCCCCTCAAAAATATGATACATCTATTCACTCCAGGTGATATAACTCTGCAGTATGCACCTGACAAGATGCAGCAAATCATGACAGGCAATAAATCGTGCAACAAATTGTATGTGGCTTCAATATTTACTATTCAATTTCTTGAAGATTCACCAACCACATCTGTGGAATCGAATTATGAGATGGAGTGTTTTGACTTCTATGTTATGAATATGTCCTCAGATTTACGAGAGAGCTCGACAGTTGTTGCAAGTGGTGGAGTCCGTGTTGTCAGAAGTCTCGTTTGTAGCAGCTCGGCAGGCCAGCTGGCAAGTGCTGCTAATGGAGCTTGACCAGTTTGTCTTCAAGCATGTGGTCAGTGATGGCCAGAGCCTTCCGAATCTGATCATGCATTGCAAGCAGTGTTTAACAGTTATCAGACTTGGCCAAGGTGAGTTTGGTGTGTGTTGGCTGACATTCCTTCTCGGTTCGGTTTGGTTTGTAATGAAACATAACCCTTATTTGCGTTGGTTAGAATCATAGTGTGTGAGTTACCTAGATTTTTTTGGGGGGTATTTGGAACCTCCTTTTTTCCCCATTCAGTTTAGTTTAGTTTATTCGATGGATCAACATCACGGCACACGGGTGTAACCCATAAGTGCTCCGTTCTCCTCCTAACTCAAACCTGAGTCTGGAGAAACTCAGCTCAGTGCACGAACTCCGTATCCCCGGCGAGGATCCTGAAATACTTTGGGTAGATTTTTAACTCGAAATTATGCACGGGTAGCGCCGTTAGGCTACTCTTTTTTGATTTGCCCCAAATGCTGTGATGTCAGTCCTTAAATCAATCAATCAATCAATCTTTTCCGATTTCCAACTGCCAAGGGATGTTTTACGTGCGCAATAATACACACAGGCTTCCGATCTCACTACCCAGAGACCAGGGAAAATTTTATTACTAGAAGTCCACATGAAATAAATCCCGGTCCTCGCCGGGGCATGAACCCGGGACCTCCAGCACTCGAGGTGGACACCATACCTCGAGACCACGCAGCCTCCTTGACCAGTTTGTCTTCAAGCATGTGGTCAGTGACGGCCAGAGCCTTTTTCCCATTTGCTCGCTTTGAACTCAAGTGTAGTCCATATATGTGCTACTACTTCTAGTGCACAGGACTGATTTTTGCATGTGGATTAGCTTTCCCTATGACCAGTCTCCCTCAACATCAGGCGAAGCATCATTTCTTGATCAAGAGAAGTAATTATTTTGCCATTTAGTAAAAATGTATTCACAGTCTCATTCGTTACTACAGTGTCAGAAAGTGTCTGCGTTATTGATAGAGATACCTTTTTTATTAGCCAAAATATGTTCACACATTGTCATACATTTCCCTTGGATATAACCGAATAGTGTCATGTGACGATAGAAATAACACTTCATATTTAGCTAAATAGTAAACCACGATGCCATAGTGGCTGGCCAGTAACTTGATTGTCTGTCTAGTTGTCATGGGTTCAGATCCACGTACGGGCAGATTGATTTAATTGACCTGGGCTGCCGACCAAACTAAGTACCCAGAAAGGTCTTGGGAAGTAAAGGTGGCAGGCCTGGTACTGACCACATCACTGAGTGCTGACCACTTCACTGACTGAGTGCTGACCACATCACTGACTGAGGTGCTGACCACATCACTCACCGAGTGCTGACCACATCACTGACCGAGTGCTGACCACATCACTGACCGAGTGCTGACCACATCACTGAGTGCTGACCACTTCACTGACTGAGTGCTGACCACTTCACTGATTGAGTGCTGACCACATCACTGACCGAGTGCTGACCACATCACTGACCGAGTGCTGACCACATCACTGAGTGCTGACCACTTCACTGACTGAGTGCTGACCACTTCACTGATTGAGTGCTGACCACATCACTGACTGAGTGCTGACCACATCACTGACTGTGCTGACCACATCACTAACCGAGTGCTGACCACTTCACTGACCAAGTGCTCACCACATCACTGACTGAGTGCTGACTGCTTCACTGACCGAGTGCTGACCACTTCACTGACTGAGTGCTGACCACATCACTGACTGAGTGCTGACCACATCACTGACCGAGTGCTGACCACATCACTGACCGAGTGCTGACCACTTCACTGACCGAGTGCTGACCACTTCACTGACCGAGTGCTAACCACATTACTGACCAAGTGCTGACCACATCGCTGACGAAGTGCTGACCACTTCACTGACCCAGTGCTGACCACTTCACTGACCGAGTGCTGACCACTTCACTGACCGAGTGCTGACCACTTCACTGACCGAGTGCTGACCACTTCACTGACCGAGTGCTGACCACTTCACTGACCCAGTGCTGAACACTTCACTGACCGAGTGCTAACCACATCACTGACCGAGTGCTGACCACATCACTGACCGAGTGCTGACCACATCACTGACCAAGTGCTGACCACTTCACTGACCGAGTGCTGACCACATCACTGACCAAGTGCTGACCACTTCACTGACCAAGTGCTGACCACTTCACTGACCGAGTGCTGACCACTTCACTGACCGAGTGCTGACCACTTCACTGACTGAGTGCTGACCACTTCACAGACCGAGTGCTGACCACTTCACTGACCGAGTGCTGGCCACTTCACTGACCAAGTGCTGACCACTTCACTGACCGATCTGAACACTTCACTGACCGAGTGCTGACCACTTCACTGACCAAGTGCTGACCACTTCACTGACTGAGTGCTGACCACTTCACTGACCAAGTGCTGACCACATCACTGACCAAGTGCTGACCACTTCACTGACCGAGTGCTGACCACTTCACTGACCGAGTGCTGGCCACTTCACTGACCGAGTGCTGACCACTTCACTGACCGATCTGAACACTTCACTGACCAAGTGCTGACCACTTCACTGACTGAGTGCTGACCACTTCACTGACCAAGTGCTGACCACATCACTGACCAAGTGCTGACCACTTCACTGACCGAGTGCTGACCACTTCACTGACCAAGTGCTGACCACATCACTGACCACATCACTGACCGATCTGAACACTTCACTGACTGAGTGCTGACCACTTCACTGACCAAGTGCTGACCACTTCACTGACCGAGTGCTGACCACTTCACTGACCAAGTGCTGACCACATCACTGACCAAGTGCTGACTGGCCTATTACAGTGTGGGTCTAGCTGTGTGTGTCCATTGTATCTTAAGGCTTGCCAAAGTGTCCCTTACATTACTTACTGCCTGTCCACACAAACAACTGTCATCTACTACCAATAGTACTCTGCGGTGTAGAACAGGGTTGTCTTGAGCCTGAGGAATTAAGGCCGCCTGGCTAGTGCAGTCGCCATGAACTGTGCAGGTTAGAGTTTTCTTTTTACGCATCTCCCCCCCCCCCCTCCCCCGCGATAAAAAATCCACACCTTACTGGGGATTCGAACCTGAGTCTTCCGAAGGAGAACTTCACATTCTTAGCCACTCGGCCAGCCACTCCTCACTTTACTTATTGTTTACTTAAATTGTATCACAGTTTGTTATTTAGCCAGGTTATTTTGTATCATGTTTGCTGTTTGTCCTAATTTAGTTTTGTAATAATGTGATAATGTTGGGTATATTATGTCCTCTGGTTATGTTTGCTCTATAACTCCTGTGTCCTTGTAGAGATCACCCCGAGCTGTGAGCTTGTGGAGCACTGCTGCGCGTTCCTGTGCAACATGGGAGAATGGCAGTATCTGTCGGACCTCAATAACACAGCTGATGGTTTCATAGAGGTATGTGAGTTATTAAAAAAAAACCAAATAAATTGTGGATGGTGGAAACACTTCTGTATTGTGTAATTTTTCTTTCCCCGGTAGAATGGCGACAGCATAATGGTTTTTTTTTTTTTTCAGAGGATGCTGTTTTATGTTTTTCTGGGGAGGATGTGCTGTTTGTTTTTTTTCATATCCATTTTATGAAGTTTTTCTCAAGAAACCACAGAAGGCAGGTGGTGGGTTAAATTTTGAGGGCAGCCGACAGATTGTTGTTGGTTATGGTCTGAAGTTTCACAACAGTAGGCAAAAGATCTCTTTAACGAGACAATGGCTACGGTCTCCGGCCAGTATGGTTACTGCCTGGAAGGAAAGCAACAGAAAACTACCTTCTTTAAGATGCCTAATTTATCATGATTCGTCAAATCACAGAATGTCACAAGAAAGGGACAGCAACACTAAAATTAGCAACATGAAATGTTCATACCTTGAGCGAAGATGGACAATTGGATAACATCAAACAAGAAATGGGAAGAGAGAATATTAATGTATTAGGAATGTGCGAGACGAGATGGAATGGAACAGGGATTAAGACAGGAGAAGATTTTAAGATTATTTATTCTGGGGGAGAAGAAAGGCAAAGAGGTGTAGCAATTATCTTGGATCTACAACCATCACAATCTGTTAAAGGATATTGGGCAGTGTCAGACAGGGTTCTATTGGTAAAATTAATCGGCAGAAATTTTAACATAAACATCATTCAAATATATGCCCCAACAGGAGACAGCAATGAAGATAGTATAGAGGAATTTTATAATGACATAGAGAATGCTTTAAAGAAATGTAAAAGTTTAGAAATAAATATCATAATGGGTGACTTTAATGCAAAAGTAGGAAATTAAGGCAATGGATGGTAGGTCAGCATGGCCATATGGATAAGAACGTGTGTTCTTAAACATCCAGTGTGCTGATGTGTTCAACCCCTACACCAGACAGTTTGACTAAAATGTTGACTATCATCCTTGACTTGGGGATGTAAATTACAAGTATCTCTTAAGTCAGAGTGGGTTCACCTGATGGCGAGGGACGCTGTTAATAGGGAAAGCTAATCCACATGCAAATTTCAGTCCAGCACTACTAGAAGTAGTGTGTATTAGCTACACTTGAGTTCAAATCGAGCGAGCGCCCAAAAAAAAGAAGGCGATGGATGCACAGAAGGCAGACATGGTTTGGGAGAACGAAACAAAAGAGGATACAGACTTACAGAGTGGGCAAAAGAGCAGGAAATGATTGTCAGAAACACCTGGTTTCATTTCTTTTTAGATGCCCAAAATATTGCTCACATCTTTCTTCTTGTCACTACAACTAGACCATATCTTCTCTATTTGTAGAGAATGCATTGGACTGAATTTTGCAGATTTGCATGTTGTTTAGCTTTCCTTACTACCTGTGTCCCATGCCATTAAGCTCTTCTGAAGTACTTTTAATTTACATCTCCAAATCAAGAACATAGGGTCAACTTTTAAGAAATAAACCCACTACACGACCATCAACAGAGACAGTTTAAACCTACGCTACGTTGACCTCCTCGCTGATATTCAACTCTGTATTGTACACTCATGGATTTGCAGCAATGTACTTGAGCACACTTTAACAATTTTGTGTTTTATTTTTGGTGCCTTCAAGTTGTCTAGGCTTCTTGCTTGCCTGGTGAGGGACATCCAACAGAAGAAGAATGTTAGAAAACAAGCCCGGGACTTGTGGGACGCAGTGTTGACCATTTACCAGCCAGGTACTCGATGTCATTGTCAGTGTTCTCCGGAAACATTGTCCATTGCCACGTTGTATTTGTGTGTGTGTGATATATATATATATGTCTCTCTCTCTCTCACTCTGTGTGTGTGAGAGACAGACAGACAGACACCTAGACTATATGTTATCGTAGAGCAGACCAGGCCCTAAGCCTTTGTCGGTAGCTGGTCTAGATTCAAAGTGCTGACAGGTGGACAGTTAGAGTATTGCTTTACAGATCCCGTGGCTTCTGCAGCTTGTCTAGTTCCAGACGTATTCGTGTTACCTTTCCTCTGTAGTAAACTAGACAGCCCGAGAGAGGGATCATGCTACATGGGCAACACATGGTCTCTACAATCAGCCCAGACTGTGGAGAGGCATAGCTCCATCCATGATCTGGATGTAGTTATGCCTTTTTTGAAGCTCAGTGTAACAAACTATTGTCTTTCACGATGGTAAGTGCCAGTACAGTGCATATACAGTACATTCATACTGTTCCGTGTTTTTTTTAATTTCATGTACCTTTTTTATTTTTTTGTAGGTGTTGTAGTTTTGTAATCAGATAAGAGGAGTGGACTATTGTATGGAGTATAATATATTGAAGCTTCTGTAGATTCTGTTCAATCAATCACCAATCAGGTACCTTCTTCACAATGAAGGTTGACTGCAATGGATACCCAACACTGTCTGTCTCTCACCCTGATTGTACATTCTGTCAGATTGATGTTTGTCCATCTCTTGATGTTATCTTCCCACTTGTATCATTGTCTACCTCTTGGTTGCTTGTCCTCAACCTTGCCCTCCAGTATGGTTTTTATAAGAGTATTATGTCTCTTAACGTGGCCGGAATATTTCACTTGCCTCTTTTTTATTTCTTTCATCAACTCTCTTTTCATTCCCAGTTTTTCTAGAACCTCTGTATTTTATTGTTTTTGTTTCCATGAAATACGACATATTCGTCTGTATATCCACATCTCCAGGGCTTCTGTGCGACTTTCTAGTTGCTTGTTCAATGTCCAGTCTTCCGCGCCATACAGTAGTGTTGAATATACATAACATTTGACAATTCTTTTTTTTAATGCGTTGTTATTCTCTCTAGATGTTAATACTGATTTCATGCGTTGAAAGCATTTTTGGCCATTCCTATTCTGTTTTTGATTTCTATTTCACTTCTGCCACTATCTGTTTTTACATGTCCAAAATAGGAGAAACTTGTTACTTGTTCTTGCATCTCCCCTTTTTCTGTGATGTTCATTGATCATCTTTCCTTTTCACTGCTAATTATCATATTTTTCATATTTTGGATGTTAATATGTAAGCCACATTCTGTACTGTGCCTGTTTACGTGTTCCACTATGTCTTGTAACTGTTGCTCGCTTTCTGCTAATAACACGGTATCGTCAGCATACCTAAAATTGTTTGATTCTTCCATTGATGTTAAGTCCAGGCGGTTTGACTTGTTTAAAAATTCTCTCTGTGTATAGGTTAAATAGGCTTGGGGACAGATTATGTTACTGAAGACATAATAGACTGAAATATCTTCAATGCAAGCATTTTTACTTACTCTGAGCATCCAATGTATTCGTAAAATTCATCTCAGAAACCACATTTCCTGCTGCTTCCAGACTTTCTGATATGTTTGTTGACATTCTAAGATTGTGCCATGTAGCAGAAAAGGTTCTTTTTATTGTTGTTCGTTCGACACATCCGACTTCCTTGGGTGTTTGTTTGATTAGCCTTCCCGGGAAAAAGTTCAGTGACAGTGAATCTTGAAATGTGAATAGATAAACTGGGAAGATCTTAGAGGCAGCAGAGGTGTGGTATCTTAGACAAATGTTGCAAATACTCTAAATGACAGAGTGACTAACAGTGCTCTCCCCCAGGAGGATAACGAAAGTTGAACATTATACACAACTGTAAGAAAGAGTCAAACAGTGTTCTGTGGTCATGTGATGAGAAGTGAGGCATTGGGAAACTTGTGACAGCTGGAAAGACCAGCGGTAGAGGAGGTAGAGAGATTCATTCCTACCAGATATCTGTCACTAGTGACAAGCATTTTCAAATGGAGTCATCTTCACCAAGTAATATGTTTAAATGAAGCAATCTTCAGTAAGCTGTATTTTCAATGTCCTTAACTCTCAGAGGATGTTAACATTTTCCCATGTTTGATGCCAGCTGTTTCTGTCTCGCTGAGTATATGTATAGTTAAAATGTAAAGTTTGTTATTTTCTTTGGGGGGGGGGGGGGGGGGGGTGTTTGTTCAAATTGTATAGATTAATACATTGCTTTAAAGGAAACATTAAAACGAAACAAACCACGGAAAGTTTATGAAGATTACATGCCATGATTACTGTCTTCCCATTTCTGCCCTGATCACTGTCTTCTCATTCTTGCCCTGATTACTGTCTTCCAATTCCTGCCCCGATCACTTTCTTCCCTGGTGTTGTTGAGTTGCGTTGAGCTAAGAACTGACATCACTGCACTCAGGACATTCTCATATGCGCTCAGTCCCCTCGTTCAACAGCCAGTGAAGAAACACTACTAATCGTTCCTACCAATATCTGATTGAAAGTTCTCCTGGTCTTCCCTCTCAGTTTTGATATTCTACCAGAACCCCTGCCAATCCCCCACAATCTCATCCTTTCCACATACAGGTTGTCAATCTGTTCCCCCACCCTCTCCACCTGGTCCCACAGGCGCACAACCACCTCCCTCTTGTCCATAAGTAATCTACCACCAAGAGGTGCATTCCCTGCCAGCCTATCAGCCTGTTCATTCCTCTGCACTCCTG
Organism: Cepaea hortensis; assembly: GCA_963921405.1. Classification (NCBI taxonomy): domain Eukaryota; kingdom Metazoa; phylum Mollusca; class Gastropoda; order Stylommatophora; family Helicidae; genus Cepaea; species Cepaea hortensis. The sequence goes on along the minus strand of OY992889.1, from coordinate 92,213,533 downwards.
CATGGCTGGGCAAAAAATCCATACAATTCTCACAATCTGTGACCTCTAAAGCGAGGTGAGCCATTCCACACTAAACATTCCTTTCTCCACATTACTAAGCATACTCCTTGAGTCCGTGATGAAGACAGTATGTGTTGCAGTGGTGTTCTCTAACCAATGGAACGCCGCTGTGACTGCTTCCACCTCCATTCTCATGCTGGATGTCGTAGTCTCACATGCCAGACTCTCTTTTTCAAGAATCGTCCATTAGCCTTCGCAATGAAACCCCAACCACTCCGTTTGTTTCTCACCACTTACCAATCAGTATAGATCATTATGTCACCTTGATGTGTGTTACACTGGATCAGTTGTTGCACCTCAAACTCAGTGCCGCCCGCTGCCCATTCTCTGCACTCACGACTCAGTGTCACTATTACATTGTGCTAGTCTGTCATGTCTTCCGGTACTTCAACCCACTCTTTTTCACGACTGATGGTCTCTAGATCACACACCTGACGTATAGATATTTCTGCCTGTGCCATCCAGGACCCGCCTCGTCTTAGTCTATGATCCTTGACTATCCACCATTATTGGTAGTGCCAGGATATGCCTCATGGAGGTCTGCCTTGTGAGATGGGTTACGGCAGTCCTTTATGAGCATATGGTTACTCTGCGCATGGGTTCCTGGACTTTGATCCCTGTACTATTACACCACTGGGGAAGAGTGTGACACAGGGACCAGTACTAGTAATATGACGACGGAGTTAATCCTGTGTTGCCAAGGTTATCCCCTGTGTCAGACTAAGAAACGAGTGAGAATAGGACATGGAATGTGAGAAGTCTGTATGAGGGGAAGCTTAAAGCAGTATGTGATGAGATTGAGAGGTTAAATATTCAAATTTTAGGAATTAGTGAACATCGCTGGAGAGGCAAGGGACATTTTACAACTGAAAATGGAAGTCTTTTCACATATTCTGGTAGAGACGTCGGAGGCCAGAGTGGAGTGGCATTTTGTTTTGATAAAGCAACTACAAAAGCTTTAATGTGATATAACCCAGTTAGTGATATAATCCTCACTATTAGACTTAAAGCCGTCCAAAAAACACAACTCTCATACAGATATTTGCACCTACTTCAACAGCAGAGGAGGACGAAATTGGAGATTTTTACAACACACTACAAGACACATTAAATAAGATTGGTCATAATGATATAGCAATAATAATGGGAGATATTAATGCAAAAGTAGGTACAGGAAGAGCTGAAAATGAGAGACACGTTTTAGGAAAATTTGGATTGGGAAATAGAAATGATACAGGTGAAAAATTAATAGAATTTTGCACAGAAAATGAGTTAACGATGGCCAATACACTTTTTAAACAGCACCCAAGAAGACTCTTCATGTGGAAGTTCCCTGACAGTATTACCAAAAATCAGATAGATTATATTTTAATACAAAGAAGATGGAGATCTAGCATAACATCTGCAAAAACCCTACGTAGTGCAGACTGTGATACAGATCATCAGTTATTAGAAGCAGATCTGAAATTAAAACTCAAAAAGCTTACCCCAGGACCAAGGCATTTCGTTTTGATCTCACAAAAATACCAGATGCATACAACATAGAAGTTAGGAATCGTTTTGGGGTCTTGATGTCTGTACGAGAGGAAATGACACCTGATGAACTGGCAGTACAAGCTAGAGATATCTTGATAACTGCAGCCAAAGATTTAATTCCGACCAAGAAAAAGCAGCTTAAGCCATGGATTACATAGGCCACGTTAGAATTAATAAAACAACGAAGGGAACTGAAACAGAAAGGAGGTGAATCCGATAACAGCAGGATGAAGTATAAATCTTTAACTCGAGAAATAAGAAAGAATACACGAAAGGACAAAAACCAATATATACAAGATTGCTGTACCAAAATAGAGAAATATCATAAGACTGGAAGAGATTACGAAATGTTCAAAGAAATGAAGTTATTGACAAGAAATGTTCAACCTCAATTGAATGTTATCTGTGACAAGATGGGAAATACCTTAACAGAATCTAGACAAATTCTAGAATGATGGCAGGAGTACTGCAGTGGAATGTATGATATGAGTGACAGTGTGGATATGAATGAGATACATGAGCAAATGACAGCAGAGACAGAACCTGAACCCTCATTAGATGAAATTGCACGGGCAATAAAGAACCTGAAGAACGGTAAATCACCTGGATGTGATGAGATACCAGCTGAACTAATTAAAGTGGGAGGGGAAGAAAGTGTGCAAATCTATCATGCATTATGTAAATTCTATTAAAAATCATAATGGGAAGACTATGAGAAAATGGAAGAAGAAATTAACGTGGTTCAAGCTGGATTTAGACAAGGAAGAGAAACAAGAGATCACATTCTCAACATGCGTTTGATAATAGAGAAGTGCAGAGAATTTAATGTAAACCTATTTTCATGTTTTGTGGATTATTCAAAGGCATTTGACTGTGTAGAACTGCTCTTCAAAGACTAAAACAACTGAATAAATTATGGAGTGCGACAGATAGAACTAAAAAAATTAGATTTTTAAGAGCATACATATTTCCACATACAAATAGATAATATGACCATTAAAAGAACGTAAACATACAAATACCTGGGTACAATCTTCAACTGCTCCAACATCATAAGGGAAGAAAATACAAACTAGAATCAACTCTGGAAATAAGATATACTATGCACTACAACATCTACTAAAATCAAAGGTGCTATCTCGTAACACCAAAATCACAATATACAAAACACTGATCAGACCAGTTGTGCTGTATGGCTCTGAAACCTGGAGTACAACGAAAGGAGGCAAAGCCTTGTTACAAACCTTTGAGAACAAAATTTTAAGACGCATCTTTGGACCCATTAGGGATACACAAAGTGGAGAGTGGAAAAGAAGAAGTAACAAAGACATTTATGAACTGTTTAAGTCCCCGCTAATCACTGGTATCATGAAGGCTAATAGACTACAATGGCTGGGGCACATAGAAAGAATGGAAGATAATAGGGAAACAAAACTCGCTTACACTCAGGAAATAAATGACCTTAGACCCCGAGGTAGACCAAGAAGGCGGTGGAGAGATAATACATGTACAGACCTACAAGCACTTGGAATCAACGACTGGCAAGAGAAGGTCCACCAGAGAGACGAATGGAGACGGATTGTATCTGCAGCAAAGAACCTCGGAACCTCGGCTCGGAACGCTGAAGAAGAAGAAGAAGAAGAAGATACATATTTCCCATTGCAACATACGCCTGTGAGCCCTGGACACATACTAAACATGCTGAACAGCGCATAGAATATAAATGTTATAGACGAGTTCTAAGATTATCTTGGGTAAAGAAAAGAACAAATGCATCCATACTTCAAGAGCTGAATATTGAAGAAGGTTGGCTATTAAAGATGATAAAACAAAGAAAATTGAAATATTTTGGTCACTTGAAATGTCACGAAAGTTTGGAGAGAACAATAATGGAGGGGTATATACCTGGGAAGAGAGCAAGAGGAAAGCCAAAGAGAAGATGGGTGCAGGATGTGGCGGATGATCTACAGATGGGTGTATCGACGTGGGACATCTTGCTTATGATCGAGAGGTTTTCCAGAAGGTTGTTATGGGAGCGAGGTTCTGCAAAGGACATGCTACTGAATGAATTACTATTACACCTGGGTTGCCGCAGGGATCTACCATGTCCACAGTGCTCTTTAATGTCTACACCAGCAAAGTCGCAGCTATTGAGACACCAGATGTTGGTAGAATCCTAACATTTGCAGATAATGTGCTGGTATACAGACAGGGCAGGGATAGGGCCAGTTTGGCTAAAGACTTACAGGTGGCAGTAAACAAGGTGGCGGAGTGGTGCAAGCACGCAGGGACCATTATAAACTTAGACAAGGCATCGGTTGTGTGGTACTCCCAGGATAACCGGATTGTGAAGGCAGATGTCCGGTGTCTTCCCATTCCTGCCCTAATCACTGTCTTCCCATTCCTGCCCCAATCGCTGTCTTCCCATTTCTGCTCCAATCACTGTCTTCCCATTCCTGCCCCAATCACTGTCTTCCCATTTCTGCCCCAATCACTGTCTTCCCATTCTTGCCTGAAATACTGACTCTCTGGCTTTAAGAGTGAATCAATCACCAGTCAGACTTGTGCAGAGTTATAATCACATTGAGCAGGGCGTGGCCAGCAGGGGCCACAGAAGTGGAAAGCCAGCAACTAATTCAGGATAATGCTCGCCCGGGTGATGTGATTATCTACACACATGGTTCGGTGTTGGGAGGTAGTAGAAGTGCCTGGGGTTTCTTGGCAAAGGCTAATGGTCGACGTTTGGTGCAGGAGAGCTTGGCATATGATACCACAACATCTAACTTAAGAATGAAGGCAGTCAGTGCAGCTTTCCGCTGGATGGAGAATACAATACACACGCACATCATGATTGTAACTGACTCAGAAAGCATGCTTAGTAGGGTGAGGACAGACAAGCTTTGTGCAGAGTGGCTTGCTTCACTTCGGAAGTCACGGGTGGCAAGCATCGTCTGGATCTTTTCTCCGGGGCATGCCGGTGTGCTGGGGAATGAACAGGCAGACAGATTGGCTGGCTCTGCAAAACTTAGTGGAGTATTGATGCATGATAAGGCAGACGTGGTTGCGGCCTTGTGGGAGCACGTGTACACCACGGAGGAGCAGATGGATCACCATGGTCTGGCAAGAATGAGACAGCGTGGAGTGACGAGGGGATCTGGCCGATGCTCGACGCTTAGAGGAAAGGTGAGACGCACATATAATCATATTGCTACTGGTACTATTGGGGTTGGAACTCTTCGCTGGCTTCTGAGGATGGGGACGGAGCGCTTATGGGAATGCCCCGAATGCTGTGATGTCGGTTCTTAAATCAATCAATCAATTAATCAATCACCAGTGCCTTTCTGGAGCCTATAATAGAAGCAAAGAATAGTAACAATTCAGCCTCCATACATGTCATAAGATGTGACTAAGGAGGGTTGGCATGAGACCGGCTGCTTCATCCCGTAGAAAACTTTAGTTGCAAAGTCCAACCAATAATGGATAAATTTACATATGGTTTCGTGTGAGTTGGTTGAGGTTCTGTTGATATAAAAGACAGAAAGAGGTAGAAACATCATGAGTAATTGTGAGTATAATATATGATATATAATATATAAGACGAGACCAACAGTGTGGACTTCACCCTCGGAATGCATGTAGCCATTCAGTGACACAGAGACAGAATGTAATAGCAATGATGAACACCTACTCAACATATGCTCCGAACACGGGCTCATAATAGCAAATAGTTTTTCTGAACATCGTTGTAGCCACACCAAGACCTGGTATAAATGGAATGACACAGGTCAAGCATCTCAAATTGACTTTATTCTACTTAGGAAATCAGACAGAAGACTACTATTGGATTCAAGAGCACTCCCAAATACAAATGTTGATACTGATCATAAACCAGTCATAGTAAAAAAGATTTCAACACACAGGAAAATCAGAAACAAAACGATAACAACACATGTAATCAGTTATAGGATGTTTCAGGGAAATATGGTTAAAGACGAATTCAATCAAGAAATTAAAAAACTACATAAGTTTAGTTTAGTTTATACTTAACGATTCAAATACTTTGGGTAGATTTGTAACTCGAAATTTTGCCCGGGCAGCGCCGTTAGGCTACTCTTTTTCGATTTCCAACTGCCAAGGGATTTTTTACATGCGCAACAATACACACGAGTGTTCGATCTCACTACCCAGAGACCAGGGGAAATTTTATTACTAGAAGTCCATGTGAAAAAAAACCCGGTCCTCACCGGGGCTTGAACCTGGGACCTCCAGCACTCGAGGCTGACACCATACCTCGAGACCACGCAGCCCCCTAAACTACATAAGAACATCCCTGATGACTACTCTAGCGTAGATAAGGAATGGACAATATTCAAGGCTGCCATGCTCAACACACTGCAACATAAATGTGGAACAAAGAAAGTAGGACAGGACAAAAGATTAAGAACAGCTTGGTGAAACAACGAAGTTTGGTTTTATCCATAGCTTTTAGGCTCAAAAGTGAAGTTTTCTATTATATGTGTGGGGTTAATATGGGCCCAGATGGAATAACCACTGAAGCTATTCATCCATCCATCATGTGCCATGCAGGTAGGCGTGGGCGGTCATGTTCTGCCATCTCACTCGATCACCAGAGTCGTGGATCAGCTCCATGTTTCTGTCTCGACCATGCCATGTGGCCAAGCCATTCAGGTATTTTCCTCTCGGTCGTCCCCTTGGTCTCTTCCCTTCGATCTTACCAGTCGTCACCAAGTTCTCCAATTCATTTCTTCTCATAACATGCCAAAAAAATTTTGACTGTCTGCGTCTAATGTCTCTAATCAGTTTACGATCTTCATTTGTTTCTTGAAGGACTTGTTCATTGGCTTTTCTATCTGTCCATTGTACTCTTTGCATTTTCCTCAGAAACCACATTTCTGTAGCCATCAAATGTTTTTCAGCTTGACTGCTTATTGTCCACACTTCACATCCATACACAAGTATAGGTTCTATGTAGTACCTCAACACTCTTTTTCTCATTTCAATTGATATCTTTTTATTGGTCAGTATGTTTTTCATCTTGCAAAAGGCTACCTTCGCCATGGCGATTCTTGTTCTAATCACTCCAAGGCATCTCCCATCAGATGTTATGACTGTGCCGAGATAACAGTATTTATTCACTTGTTTAAGAATATGCCCATCTACTCGTATATCACATTGTGGCATTTCCTTCTTCCCAGAGACGACCATAATCTGTGTCTTCTTAATATTCAGTTCTAACCCTAGTTGTTCACTGTTCAGGCCTGTGGAAAATCAGGAGTTAAATGGCTAACAAGACTTTTTAATATAGCATAATTGAACAACAGTTAAGCAAAGTACAATTTGGTTTTCAGAAAGGTAAAAGTTGCACTGATGCACTATTTACACTTAGACAAATATGTGAAAAAACAATTGAATATAGTGACCAGCAGAACATTGTGTTTGTAGATCAGGAAAAGGTTTTCAATAGAGTAGACAGATACAAATTATGGACCATCCTTGAAAACTATGGGATACAATGACGATTGCTAAAAAAAAACCATCAAAGCCATGTACCACTCAAGTCAAAGTGCAGTAAGAACACAAGAAGTTATATCAGATATGTTCAGTCAATACAGGAGTAAGACAGGGATGTGTGCTCTCTCCACTGCTATTTAATATCTACATGGACAGAATATCCAAAAAAAGCAAGCCTTGACAGAACAGATTCAGAAAATTCAGAACTCTTTACTTCAGATGAATCAACTGATCCACAGGGAATAAATGAACTTCTATTTGCAGACAATCAGTGCCTGTTTTATAGCGATGGGGGAAGATTGCAAAATCATATTAATAATTTGAGTTCAACGTGCAGCAGATACAATATGAGTATAAACACAGCCAAAACCCAAGTAATGCTAGTTAGTAGATCATCTGGTCCACTAAGTATACAGATAAATAGCACATCTCTGAAACAAGTTAAAGAGTTCAAATATCTTGGTAACATGATCACAGAAGATGGCAGATTGGACAGAGAAATAGAAATCAAATGTCAGAAAGCTAGTGCACTTACATATCAACTATCACCCATATTGAAACATCCAAATATATCCATGTCTGCAAAATGACAGATAATAAACAGCATATTCACACCAACCCTATGCTACCAATCTCAGACTTGGACTTTATCCAAATCACACGTTCGCAAAATCAACACCTGAGGAGAGCTGCCAACTTAACAATCCAAGACCGAGTAAGAAATGCTGTTATTAGACAGACAGTAGGATCAACACCCTGTGCCACATTGATTGATTGATTGAGTGATTGATTGATTGATTTAGGAACCGACATCACAGTATTCGGGGCATTCCCATAAGCGCTCCGTCCCCATCCTCAGCAGCCAGCGAAGAGTTCCAACACTAATAGTACCAGTAGCAATCTAATTATATGTCCATCTCGCCTTTCCTCTGAGCATCGATCGTCGGCCAGATCCCCTCGTTGCACCTCACTGTCGCATTCTTGCCAGACCATGGTGATCCATTTGCTCCTCTGAGGTATACACGTGCTCCCACAAGGCTGCAACCACGTCTGCCTTATCATGCATCAGTACTCCACTAAGTTTTGCAGAGCCAGCCAATCTGTCCGCCTGTTCATTCCCCAGCACACCAGCATGCCCCGGAGAAAAGATCTAGACGATGCTTGTCACCCGTGACTTCTGAAGTGAAGCAAGCCACTCTGCACGAAACTTGCCTGTCCTCACCCTACTCAGCATGCTTTCTGAGTCAGTTACAATCACAATGTGTTTGTGTATCGTATTCTCCATCCAGCGGAAAGCTGCACTGACCGCCTCCACCTCCATTCTTAAGCTAGATGTTGTGGTATCATATGCCAGGCTCTCCTGCACCAAACGTCGACCATTAGCTTTTGCTAAGAACCCCCAGGCACTTCTCCTGCCTCTCGACACCGAACCATCTGTGTATATAATTATTGAAAGGCAGAAGATCAAGTGGTTTGGCCATGTCATTAGAATGCTTCACCATTAACTACCATCTCTGTCCCTACATCAAAGATCATATGCGACAAGACCAAGAGTATGCCCAAGAAGAAAATGGATTGATGACATCGACGACGTTGTACAATCACATGAAATGACACTATTCAGTGCCGCCCATCGGGCGCTGGAGCACAAATTATTCCTGCCCACGACGCTTGACGGCAGAAGTGGAAGATGATAATATAATATAATATAATATAATATAATATAATATAATATAATATGTATTTATGTATATTATCACAGGTAATTCAAAAAGGCCACCAACGGCTCACCAAAGTGCAATAAGACGAGACCAACAGTGTGGACTTCTCCCTCGGAATCTCTTCACCAGCTTTTTGCGGAAAGTTATTGAACCCAGTGTCCTGTCAGTTCTCATATCATTATTCACGAAGCTGTTCTGCATTCTCAAAGACGACATCACCAGTGAATTATCCACAGACTACCTGCACCTGTGGCCGACCGCTATTGGTATGTCAATGGGCACGGTCTCTGTGGTGGAAGACACGCTCAAAATGCTGCTGTCCCACGGATTGACAGTTCATCCGGCTCAGCCATCATGGCTTCGCACACAAGCAGACATTTACTTTGTAGAAGGACAACACTCAACAGCCATTAGATTTTATCTAGAAGCCGGTGTTGTGGCCACAGACTTTTTCACTTGCCCGGTTCCACGATCCATCTTCGATGATGTTGTTTACAGGCGTTTGATCAAATGTTGCTCGTATCTGCAGTGCCACACACAAGTGGCAGTGCTCTGTCAGTATCTTGATGAGCCTGATTACAGCACAGCTTTCAAAGCCCTGCAAGAGAGGAATGTCTACGATGCGATGGATTCCTACTACTCCTGCATTTGGGATGTAAGCATCCTGGAGTTTCTTGTTCATATACACACCCGTAAAGGAGAGATGGACAAACGGCAGGCCGCTTTGCGAGCTTTGAGTCAGATGGACCTCAATTCAAACAACCCAGATCAGATCCAGAAGAGAGCTGTTCATATTCGTAAGACTAAGTTTCTGCGTGCACTAGCAAAGCAGTATCTTGGTTAAGATGAAAGGACTCATCTGAATGGTGCACTTGTTAGGTCAAGATTCTACAAGCATTTCACCATCTTGTTAAGATACTTTATTGAGACACGTCTGAATGGCCTAGTGCACTTTTTCTTCTGAAGCAATATCTTGGTTAAGATAGTTTATTAGGACACATTTTAAGGGTCCAGTGCATTTGCTAGGTCAGTTTTCAATGTGTACTTGCAAGACAGCCAGAAACATTTGAGATATGTTGAGTGAATTACATTTGTAATTCTTATTCATGCCCGACTACAGTGGGGCAGTGTGAGCATTCTTTCAATGTCCTATTGGATGACAAATGCTTGTAATTATCCTCACATCTCGAAGGTTCACGATCCCCACTGTGATGGGGCTGGCCAAGGACCACATACATGACTTGCTTCAGGACTGAGAGAGAGCCATAACAAATCAGTGGTGTTAGACAGAAAGCAACACAGCCTAGCACTCATGCATGATCAACATAAGTGTGCTGTTTGCCTATAGAGATGGAAACAAAGTCATCACCACCCCCCAAATTCTTCATGTCATAAATAGAAGTGAACAACTTGTGAGTGAATCATTTGTTAATCCCTTTTTCACTGAGATCTTGCCATTTTATGGTGAAATAATTTCAGCTGAGCTTTCCTCTTTTTCAAGACCGATTTTACATCCTAATACATTTTGAAAGTCAGCAAATCAAATGCTGTTGAACTCTTCAGCGTCTGGAGTTTATGTAAACATGTATTATTAAGCATGGGTTACAGGAAACCGTCTAATCTACTTATTTAATTGGCCCCATCACTTCAACAAAACTACATAAGCCAGATTTCTGCACTTATATGGTTAACCATTTTACATTCAATATTTTGCCATTTCTTTCTGAACAACAAGTGCTCAGACTTTGTTAAAAATCTAATACAAAGTGGTCTGTATTCTTCTTCTGTGTTCATTAGGAGTTTTTTCAGACATAATTGTGTTGTCTGCTATACTTGTGCCTTTAGGCCAACACGTACGACCTCTGCGGGCATTTGTTGACTGGGTTAACCTTCCCGGGAATTACGATAATCTAGGGCCAAGGTCAGTCTGTATTCAAAATGCCTGCAGCTGATTTTGAATGAGGGATTGTGAATCACATTCACTATGCTTTGGCCATAAATGCTGGCTGAGGTTACTGCCACTTGCAGCTAATGTTCCTAGAACTTCTGTATATAGTGAGTGCTTCTGGTAGATCAGGGGAGATTACTGTGGTTATATTTAACTTTTTAAAATTGGAATCACAATTTTCAATATGGGAAAATTAAACTTGCAACATTTTGCACAGAATCGCAAATTTGAAGCCTCATTGTGGAATTGTGTAAATTTTTCTTATGTGTTGCTTGCTTGCTTGTGTTCGTTGGCTTGAGCTCCAACGCGAAGTCCTGTATGTCGGATGAAGGCATCCTGTTGTCCAACATCAGTGTGATGTCATACAGGACCTGAGGTTTGCGTGAATATCCGTTGTCCCATGTCTGGCTTATTGGTGTGCAGACTGGTGGTTCCTCGCCGTACAGGCAGACACTCTCCGACTTCGGAGGAATCGGCGATCCTATTGACTTTAGCCAGGACCCAGAAGGGACCTGTTGCCCAGGACGCTCGACGAGGACGCGTCAATAGGTCTTGGCCAGTATATAACCCGGCCCTGGTGCCTTAGAAACACCTCTGCGTCCCGCTTATGTGTTGCAACTGTACAAAGTGATAATCTCCACAGGACCGGCCTAAATGACTAGAATACTATCGATAGAGCTTTTTTAATGAAACTGTATATGGTATATGCATATAAAGAATGAATAGTATGCATGGTTTAGAATGAATCCAGAAAGTATAGTTTGGTTATGTTGTCTACGTTTGGTGTGCTGAATGTGTAGAAAGCATTAAACTTGGTGATAGCATAGGGGAGCAATGAGGAGTGTTTACAGCTTAAAGATGTAAAGATGCTTTCTCCAATAAACATTTCTATGTTGTTTTACTGTAACACACGTACTTGCACAGTTTGTGTATCATATTGTTGGTGTGCTGATTTTGCCTTGTTTTCAATTAAGGGCTGGCCAGATTTGAGTTCCTAACTATCATCATTATGTGCCATGCCGATAAGGAGGTCGATCATGTTTTGTTGTTTCACGCAATCACCAGAGTCGTGGATCAGCTCAGCGTTTTTGTCTCGATTATGTATGTGGCCAAACCATCCAGATATTTATCTCTCTGCCTTCCATTGTTCTTTACCCCTCAATCTTGCTAATTGTAACCAAATTCTCCAGTTTATTTCTTCTCATAAGATGCCCAACAAATCTTGACAGTCTACGTCTAATTTCTCTAATCAATTTACAGTTTTCATGTATTTCTTGTAGGACTTGTTCCCTGGTTTTTCTGTCTGTACGTGGCATTCTTTGCATTTTCCTCACAAACCACATTTTCACTGCCATTAGATGTTTTTCAGTTTGTCCGCTCATTGTCCACGCTTCACATCCATACAAAAGCGCAGATTCTCAGTAGCCCTTTAGCACTCTATTTCTCGTTGCAATTGACATCTTTTTATTGTTCAATATGTCTCCCATCTTGCAAAAGGTTACCTTTGCCATATCGATTCTTGTTCTAATCTCTTCAAGGCACCTGCCATCAGATGTTATGACTGTTCCTAGAAAGTTGTACCGATTCACTTGTTTAAGAATATTCTCATTTACTTGTATATCCTAACTATACCCCACAAAATATGCATAAAAACAGTGTTTGTTTCAGTATACTTATATAACTAAAAATTTTAAAAAAGAGAATTCATGTTTTTTAGGTTAATTGTTACTGAAAACACTATTAAAACATTTAGATTTGCTCATAACATTTGAAACATTCATACCCATATACAGCATGGATGCGAATCATTGACAATTTTGCAGTTACAACAGAAGACAACTTTTAAACTAAAATGTGACAGAAAATGTCTTTGAATACCATGGATCAAGCACATGCATTATTGAGAACGGGTAACAACCGTAGACCCATCGAGTGCCCATTGGTTTTCACAAATATGTGGCTAGAACCATATACCCGGTACTCCCCAGTGGGTGGAGAAGGGTTCTGAACTATACTTTCTCTTATGAAACGTCAGTGCTTTGCTTTGTTCAGGTGATAACAGGCGCGAAGTTATGCTTATACCAGTTAATCATTACTCGCGGATTAACCAGGGTCAGGAAATCACGTGACAGTTAGTGCAGAAGTGTAAAAGACTCAGAAAAAAGTGTTAATCTGCTAAGATGCAGTGAGAGAAACACCATGCTTCACACCATGCCGCCCGAAGGTGGCGATGGCAAATCACATTGCCGCCAAAATCTTAATATTGTGTTAGAAAAGTGTACATGAGGGGTAGTAAATCAAATAACTCCACAGGAATTATAAAGAATATTTGCAATAAATAATAACCAGTAATAATATCCCAGTAAATACTTAATGGCGTTAACTGCATTTACCAATCCACTAGCACTTGAAAGTGCTATTCAGTTTCCCTTCATTGAGCTTGGTCAGTGACTGCATTTGTAATACTCTCAGCGACTTGAGAGGACCCGGCCATCTCACTGCCAGCGTGTCTCCATGACAATATGGTTATGCCGTCTGCCTCACGCTCTGAAAGTTGTGGGTTTGAATCTGTCTCCATCATTCGGTTCATGGGTGCAATTTCTTCGAGACTCCTGGGGGTTGTCGCTGGAACTGCAGAGTTTGTGCCTTGTGTGATGCTTTCAGCAGGCTGTCCCATGGAATGAGACCAAGCCATGTGGGATAAAACCTGGTGTAATGATGTCGATTCTTTTGCCTGTGAACCGTGTAAACTCCCGGAAATCCTTCCAGGCATTGGGTTAGAATGTTCTCAAGAACAACAAACAAACGTGAGGAATGTTCTCAAGAACAACTGGCATATGAGGAATGTTCTCAAGAACAACTGACATATGAGGAATGTTCTCAAGAACAACAAACAAACATGAGGAATGTTCTCAAGAACAACTGGCATATGAGGAATGTTCTCAAGAACAACAAACAAACGTGAGGAATGTTCTAAAGAAAAACTGGCATATGAGGAATGTTCTCAAGAACAACTGGCATATGAGGAATGTTCTCAAGAACAAGAAACAAACATGAGGAATGTTCTCAAAAGCAAATGGCATATGAGGTATGTTCTCAAAAAGAACTGGCATGTGAGGAATGTTCTCAAGAATAACTGACATGTGAGGAATGTTCTCAAGAACATCTGACATGTGAGGAATCTTCTCAAGAAAAACTGACATGTGAAGAATGTTATCTAGAACAACTGACATGTGAGGAATGTTCTCAAGAACAACCAACATGTGAGGAAAGTTCTCAAGAACAACTGACATGTGAAGAATGTTCTCAAGAACAACTGATATGTAAGAAATGTTCTCAAGAACAACTGGTATGTAAGGAATGTTCTATAGAACAACTAGTATGTGAGGAATGTTCTCAAGAACAACCAACATGTGAGGAAAGTTCTCAAGAACTACTGGCATGTGGGGAATTTTCTCAACAACAACTGCCATGCGAGGAGGGTTCTCTAGAACAACTGGCATGTGAGGAATGTTCTCTAGAACAACTGGCATGTGAGGAATGTTCTTTAGAACAACTGACATGTGAAGATAAAATCGAAGCTATAGAAATATAGACTAAAGGGAAGAATATTATGATAGGAGAATAAAACAACTTATTACAGAAACTGGGATTTAAGAAAACTGCTGAAGGGAGTGAAGGCCAGAAAATTAAGGTATACGGGCCGTATAAAAAGGTGGGACCTCTAGTTAAAGGATGTGTTTGGGGTACAGTTGGTTGGAATGCCTGGAGGAGGAGCAATACAGTTGAGTGAACAACAACATGGGATGGACTTGAAGAAGCATTAATGAACGTACCATGACGATATGGGACATAGGCGGGCACATGACCTACTTAGGCCTAATTCCAGCAGGTCCGTGCGTGTTGTGCTGAATCGTGATCAAGTTAAATTCTACTTCCCAGGATGTGAAGTTTCAGAACCGGTGAGGTTTTAACCCGCTGGTTAGAAAGGGAAAGTAGAAATCTACAATGCAGTTCCTGTGGAGATGGTACCTCGGTATGGCGTCAGGAGACATGTGTTTACACTCCGGTAGACAAATTATGATTATTATTATTATTATTATTATGGTTTTGTTTTGTTATAATCTGTCACTTTAATAATTAAATCAATAACAACTGCATAAGACTCAAGAAATTATCTTAGTAGCAAACGAATATGAAATTAAAGAAACTTTACACATTTCAATCAGGAAATATATGACTAGCTGTCGACCTGGCCCAGCGTTGCCAGGCCCCTGGCGGAGATCGTCTCATTTAATTCATATAAGTAGTCATTATATATTCAAATACATTTCTCTAAGCGCACAGAGTACGAGTTTGGCCCCTGCTCCCGTTGCTCGTCTGTTTCTGATGCTCCCGTTCCCTTTGCTCATCTGTTTCTGATGCTCCCGTTCCCTTTGCTCATCTGTTTCTGATGCTCCCGTTCCCATTGCTCGTCTGTTTCTGATGCTCCCATTCCCTTTGCTCGTCTGTTTCTGATGCTCCCGTTCCCGTTGCTCGTCTTGTTTCTGAAGCTCGTAATGCCTTTTTCTTTCATGTAAACATTAAAAATTGATTTTAAACTAACAAACTATTTCAGTTGGGTCCGCGGAAGTGAGAGCAAAATCTGTACAAAATTTCATCTCAATCGGATGAACCGTTCTGGAACGCATAAAGGACACACACAAAATAAAACATTATAAGTAACTATAACTGTTCATAACTAATTTCTGATTTAATCAGAGAGTGAGTTCCCTTGGAGCAAGATGGCGGGACATTTCTTCGTCTGTTTCTGAAGCTAAGAAATGCCTTTTTCTTTCGTGCTTGAGGAAAATTTTTTTTGATTTTAACCTAACTAACTATAGTTAGTTCGATCCGCGGGAGTGAGAACAACATCTGTACAAAATTTCATCTCAACTACGCTTGTCAGTATACTGTTCAGGGACACTTCCAGTCCCCATATCGTGGATAGGCATTTAAACTGTTAAGGCCTCTGGAGTGTTTATGCTTGTAGTTAGCTTCGGTTTGCATTCGCATTTTCCTCATGATGAACTGGTAGTACATGGTTCCGTCGCCCTGCTACTGAGTGAGTGCGTGGCGCAACACTGTGAGCTGTTAAATTCGTGTGGAATGCTTTTGCATCTGTCCGCTGTTGTTTGTACAATGAACTTCATGTTCAGAACGATGGAGCCCAGCTGTTGCTGAATTGACTGGTTTGCCTTTTTGGCTCATGGGTGCATTTTATCAGGAGACTTCTGGGAGTCGTCCTGGAGCTACGGAGTTCATGCTTTGAGCGGCGCATTCGGAGGGTCACCCTGTGGAAAGAGACTTAGCCATGTGGGATCAAACCCGGGTCAATGAAGTATTTCTAGTGACTGTCAATTCCATCGACGATGAACTGTATTTTTCTTGGAGGATTTTTGTATTGTCATTCTGGCCGCGGCATTATGCACAGTGTAACTGTGCGGGCTGTTGGCTTTCCGAGATTCCTGTCTATGCCAATTTTCACATTGGGCAGTAATGAGCATTTTCGTGATATTCACTGGCACAGGAACGGAGCATAATGGGGACGGCCCGTTGCCGTGAAGTTGGAACAGCGACTAACTGAACTAACTAACTGTCTGAAGCTTCATACATCTCTTTTTCATCTTTGCTGTCATTACCATGAGCTAGTCCTACTGCTATCAGTCAGCTATCTTCCCGTTTGCCAGGCTAACTTGATTCAGCATCATCACGATGTCCAGAGTTTCACAACTCTGACACTAACAGCACCATCTATAAAAATACTTCTTAGAAACTCTTTTTCATAGAGGACTCTCCATTTTGTGATGAAATGATTTTGTTAATGTCGGTCTTTAGTGTTTACAATGAATTAAAAGCTGTCCAATCAGATGTTGAACTCATCACATTCTGAGAACATACATTAAACATAGATTCCAAGGGCTTTTATTTATAACATGCCGCTTGTAGGACCATGTAGAGCAGTGGTTCTCAACCGGTGGGGAATTCCCCTCTCCCCCAAGCATGAATTTTAGGGTTTCAGGGGGGGGGGGGGGGGGCGGAAATTAAGGCGATTTTAAGATCGCTTTAATACAAGAACCGATTGCTTAATATTGTTTTTCCCTTCATACTTTACAGTTATGTACGTCTCATCCTTCTAAAACTCAGTTTATAAAATAAGTAGACCCACACATCACGTTTTATGTGGATGTCTAGACTTGTTTTAGTATATGCTATTACATTTACCTTCCATTTTTACGTATACTGTGTAGGGGTGGGGGATTTTTATGTAGGAAATATGAAAGGGGGGAATGACGTTCTGAAAATATTGTGAAGGGGGGCACGGGCCAAATCTTTTATAGGAGGAGGGGGGGGGGGGTGACGTTCTGAAAATATGGTGAAGGAGGGCACGGGCCAAAAAAGGTTGAGAACCACTGATGTAGAGAATGCGAGGGGGGAGGGGGGAGCAAAGACTGAGAACCCTTATGCGGAAAGAATGATATGGAGGAGGATCAGCAGGAGGTTCTGGAAAAATCTCGAAACTGAGAGGGAAGACCAGGAGAACTTTCAATCTGATAACCGTGGGAACGATTTGTAGTATGACCCTTCGCTGGCCGTTTAACGAGGGACGGAGCGCGTATGGGAATGACCTGAGTGTAGTGATGTTGGTTCTTAACTCAACTTTTCATAATCAGGTGTCCATCACGTCCCTGTGTGTCATGTGTGATTAGGGTTGCCTGATACGTGGGCACCAAAAGGAGGACATGATAAGACAAAAAAAGAGGACATATTGAATGTTTCATTTGAATCGTTCCAGATTAAACCCACAATCAGTACGATTTTATTACAATAGCTACCAATAATTGTATCTTATATCTTACTCTTAGTGAATCCACCAAAAAACAATCATGTTAAAAAATAAATATGAATTCAATATAGGCCTTTTTCTCATTTTGCCATATTTTTTTACTTTGTTTCAATTCTTTTCTTCAAAAACTGGTTGGCAGATTGCTATGTAACTTTGCATTGTATTATTTACATTTTGTCAAGAGCATTTTTGAAACTAAGATTTAGTTTTTGTGCAGCAGTCAAAATACCACACAAATTGTCAATGAAAATGTTGAAAATTGTTTGTAATTATGAACAAACAAACAAAAAGTCGAGGGATATCATTAAAAGCTTCTGACAGAATATAAAGGTTCTATTTATGTACACATATACAAAAAATGAAACGAGTACATTTAAACAAAAAACAAGACTGTTTTAGATTATACTTAAGCAATCCAATATGGCCGCTGTTTATCTTGGTTTCCATGGCAACGGTTAAGTCAAAAGTCAATTTGGCAGTATTTTATCAATCAGCAGTCTTTAGTATCAAACCCTATACCATATCAGAACATAGAAATTACATATTATATTTATAGTATCTAGATGAGATGAACGAGAAGACTGAATGTTAGCATTTTAGATATATGTAAGACCAGAGGACATTATAATTATAACTTCCGAGGAATATAACATAAACCATTCTGGTGGAGAGAGAGAAACAACAGGGGTATCAATTATAATGGATATATAAATAGGAGAAGAACAATGTGGATTTGTAGAAGGCCATCCATCATGTGCCATGCCGATAAGCGTGGCCGGTCAAGTTTCGCCGTCTTACTCGATCACCAGAGTCGTGGATCAGCTCCGTGTTCCAGTCTTGACCATGCCATGTGGCCAAGCCATCCAGGTATTTACCTCTCGGTCTTCCCTTTGGTCTCTTCCCTTCGATCTTGCCAGTTGTTACCAAGTTCTCCAAGTCATTTCTTCTCATAACATGCCCAAAATATTTTGACTGTCTACGTCTAGTGTCTCTAATCAGTATACGATCTTCATTTGTTTCGTGAAAGACTTGTTCACTGGTTTTTCTGTCTGCCCATGGTATTCTTTGCGTTTTCTTCAGAAACCACAAAGGTTCAGTAAATGCGAAAGATTCTCAATGCCAATGAATTTCTTCGCCTCACGTTTTCTTGCCCAGGACTTCTTGAACTATATAAAGAATTAGACATGGCCGAGGACCAGTGTAACAATTTTGAAACGAAGTGACTATAGTATTCATACCCCGACTATGAATAAAATATCCCTTTATTCATAGCGGAACTTTCCCAGCTGGTCACGTGTTTTGCCAAGTCACGTGACTTAACGTATGTGACGTCATCGGAAATGAGCGTGGCTATGTTATATGTTTTTGATTATGTGGTTGTTTCGGGATTTGAAATTTAAATATTGAGCACAACCCACTACTGGCAACGCCGATCGCATTCTGGTATGAACCTGAGGCCTATCCACGTCAATATGGAAGCACTATACTCGAGTTTCGCCCTCGTTTGAGCTCGTCAGTAGTGCATATCCCTGACCGGATCCGGAAACAGTCCCGGATCACGCGTGTGAAGCAGGTGTGTAACCACGCGGCACACACTGGACACACCAAATTATCACAACAGAACATCACAACGCTACCCATCGTAGGCTATGCTCAAGATTGCCCAATCGCCGCGACCGACGTCCGTCAATCGATGGGACCCGAACGTTATATGTTTTTGTTGACTCAAAATCGTATCCTCAGTAGCTAAGTGGTAAGTGTCTCCGCCTGATAAGCGGGAGCTGTTGGTTCGATTCCTTTCGGGACACTAATTTTTAAATTTAATTCTTCAGGAATTAATTGGGTGAGAGCGACTTTTTAATAAACAAATATTAGGAACTATGATTATGAACTGATTTTTTAAAATATTTGTTTATCGACGTTATTTCTTTTTTGTCACTTTTATTATCTTTTTCTTCTTTCGTTCGCTTGAAATATGTCTATAACTGCAATGCTGTCTCTTGTATGAATTGAACTGTCTTTTTTCAGTTCACACAGCGGTCCATAGAGTTTATCTTCCACTGTCGTCTCTCTAGGCCAGAAGGTTTGCCTAGATATGTTATATTTTGGGCAGTCTGCGACGCCAATCCACATGTACACATGGCTGTTTCACCAATCTTGAATTTTGTATACATGTGGTTGCGTAATCTATTGTGCCCTGTTCTGAGGCGCAGAATAATGACTTGTTCTGGTCTATCCATAACGTGGTAGTCATCTTGAGCAGGTTTTGGTGGCTTTCTGACTGATTTGATCATTCTTTTCTTTTGGTGGTATGTTACATGCATATCAGGCTGTTCTTCTTTGGCTCCTTCCTTAGCGAATTGATCAGCTCTGTCGTTTCCGGGTACTCCACAGTGGGATGGTATCCACTGTATGGTGACCTTATGCTGACTGCTAAGTTCAGAAAGTAGTGTCCTTAGTACTGGCAATTTCCCAGACAGGAGCGCCTCGAGTACTGATTTTGCATCTGTCAATAGCACCACAGGTTGTGTACCATTGCTGGTATTTAGTAATTTCTCTGTTGCTATCTTGATTGCCTCAATTTCAGCATCATAGTTATGGCAGTACTTTCCTGTCGGTACTCTAGCTGTGTCCCTGGTATTATTTGGGTATTCTATGTACACTCCCGCTCCTCCATTTCGAACAGCATTTTGTGCTGACCCATCTGTGTAGACTCGGATCCAGAGGTCCTGTGGGTATTCTTCATCAAGGAAGCTGAGAGTGGCTGTTCTGCGCTGCACACTGTTCTGTTCTTCCTTGTCAAATATTCCTCTCACTTTTGTCTGGATTTGTAATGATAGTCTATGCTCATCTTTCCATGGAGTTCGCTCTGGAATAGTTGTTAGGGGGATACCAACTGTGGGCAGATCGGTGGTTTCTCTGCAGAGTCATTTGGCCTGGTGGATAAAACTACTTCTTTTCAACCGCCCCATAGCTAGGTTTTCAAATCTGTTCTTCATAGGGTGGCCTGGCAAGCTGAGGAACTTTTCTGCTTGTATTAGCTTTTTCGTATCTCTGCGCTCACTCAGTGCTTGTGTCCTCCCTATCTTCTCCATTTCCACTATAGGGGTTGATCTCATCCCTCCTGTGGTGACTCTAAGTGCTTGATTTTGCACTTTGTCCAGCTCTTGTAGTGTGGTTTTTGATGCTGAACACCACGCAGTTGACCCGTATTCCAGGTGTGGTCGTATGCTCTGTTGATAAACTTTGCTAAGTATTTTCCCACTGGCTCCCCATGTCGTTCCACTTAGCTTTCTCAGGATGGCTATTTTCCTTCTGGCTTTTGCTACTGCTTTGATGTGCTTTCTCCATGTTAGCCTCCCATCAAATGTTACTCCAAGGTATGTTGGTTCTTTATCTTCTCGTAGGGGTGTTCCATTTATCTGGATGGTCCCTGCCTTTTGTTTTGGAGAGAGGGTAAATAGAGTGGTGCTGCACTTGTCAGTGTTTATGCTGACACACCATCTATTTGCCCATGCAACAAATGTATCTACAGCTCTTTGTAGTAATCTGGTGGCCACTGATGCATGTTCATTTGTGCTCCATAGAACCAGGTCATCGGCGTACATTGCGGCTTTAATTCCATGCGGAAGATTAGCAACGAGATCATTGATGAAGATTAGAAAGAGTGTGGGGGACAATACTCCGCCCTGGGGAACTCCGTGACGCAGTAGTACTTTCTTGCTCTTTAGTCCGTCTATCTGTACTCGGGCTCTTCTGTTGTGCAAGTATGCTTTCACCCATTTGTACATTCTTCCATTGACTTTGCAGTTTCTCAGTTTATTCATCAGACCTTCTTTCCAGACTATGTCAAAGGCTTTCTTCAAATCTATCCATGCCGCAAGCACCAGCTTCTTCTCTTGGAATGCATCCTCAATTTCTTGAGAGAGGTAGGTTGTCTGATCTTCCGTAGAGTAGCACTGCCTAAAGCCAGCCTGCTGTGGCACAAGGATGTTTTTACTTTCAATGTACCACTGCAGTCTGTGATTGATGATGCGCTCCAGTGTTTTGCAGAGACAGCTGGTGAGGCTAATTGGTCGGTAGCTAGAGGCAATGGAACTATCTTTCCCTGATTTTAGAAGGGGTATCATGATTGCTTCTCTCCAGGCTTGTGGAACACTGCCTAAGGTCCAACTGTTATTGAAGATCTGCAACAGCTTTGCTTTGGCCTCTGTTCCTAGGTTCCTGATCATTTCATTGGAGATACCATCAGTTCCTGGTGACTTTCTCATTTTCAGTTTTGATATGGCTAGCTCCAGTTCGCTGATTGTGATGGGTGCCTCCAGAACCTCATGTACTATTTCCTTCTGTCCTGTATGTTGCCGTTTCTCTTGAATCTCTTGTTGTTTCTCTGGACTGATTTTGATATTGTTATCTTGTGCGAATGAGTCCGCAAAATGGTCAGCTGCTTGCTTTCTTGTTAAGATGTTACCATCTTTATGTAGTGCAATTTTTGAGTTTCTCCCTGTGCCCTCATCGTTAAGTTGTTTTATTAGCTTCCACAATTTCCTTGTGTCTCTTTCAAAGTTCAGAGACTCTGTTTTTTCCTGCCAGCTTTTCCGTCTAGCCTGCAGCTTGGCCCTTTGAAATTTGGCTTTTGCATGCTGGAATTTATTGTGGTGCTCTTGGCTGGGTGTGGCCTCTGCTTGCTTTCTACATACTTCCACATCATTATGCAACTGTTCCAGTTCACCACTCCAGTAGGGTTTATTTTGTTTACGGGCTCCTCTCGGTACTGTTTCTCGCGCTGCCTGTAGTATGCATTTCCCAAACTCTTCAACTACTTTATTTATGTCTTTCTCAGTGTTCAGGTTTCTAACCAGTATGCTGGTGCGATTCTTGTACATTGCCCAGTCTGCTTTCTTGTAGTTCCACCTCGAGAGGGTGCTGCTTTCACTTACAAGCTCATTTTCTACAGTTAGAAAGACTGGTCGATGGTCACTGCCAATAGTTGTTTCCCAACAATTCGTGTAATGTTCCACTCCAGGTCTGGTGAATGAAAAGCCAGGTCAGGTGTAGTTGTAGAGTGCCATGATCTCGAGTAGAAAGTATGTGGGTCGGATGGCTTGTTAACCAAGATGAATCTATTCTCATCCTGCCAGTCTTCCAGTCTCTCTCCTCTCTGGTCCATGTGATCATAGCCCAAGCTCTGCGAGTGGCTGTTGAAATCGCCGCACACAATCATTTTTTTCTGTTAATGGTAGTGTGTCCAGTGCCTGTGGACGGTCACTTGGACAGTAGTAATTGATCAGATGTAGGTCTGTATAGCCTGTTTTAAGTCTAAGTGTCTGATACTCAACCCCTTCCATACAGACTTCGATTTGGGAAGCAGTGATGTTATTTTTTACAAGGGTAAGTATCCCACCTTTTCGCCTGTCCTTTCGGTCAGATCGGTAACACTGGTAGCCTCTGATTTTGAAGGCTATATTTTCGTTGAGGTGAGTTTCTTGCAAGCAACATATGCTTACTTTTTCTTTGTCCAGGATGTTTTCTAATTCTACTTTTTTGTTGCTGACTCCCCCCTCATTCCAGTGCATTATTTTAAGTCTTTGTTTAGTATGGCCAGCTGTTCTATTCTCATGTCCCCTGGCTCCACAGGACATCTAAGAAGGACCTCCAGTAGTTGGGGTTGGACTCTTTCGAGACATAGGGCCCGGCACTGCACCTGCCTGGGAGTCCAAAGCAGGGCGAGCACCATAACTTTTAGCAGCAGTCGACATATTCCATTTTGCGTAATTGCGTGGCATCCTGATTTCTGTGGTGCGCCTCCTGGCTGGTTGCCTCCGTCTTCAGCACCTTTCCTTTGCTAGAGCAGACTGTGGTCTCACTCGAGTTTAGATGTGTACACACGCACACACGTGTCTGCACATGCATGTATGTGTATACACATCTAGAGCACACTGGTTATTTTCCGGCGCCAGATACTCGCCGTCGCCCCTTCTCCTGTTAGTTAAAACAGTTCCGCCACGTGAAGGCCAGGAGTTGGACTTTTGCTGCAGAGGTTATGTATTCACGAGCCATTGGGGTATTTAAGCAATGTTGGGCGCTCACCCCAACACTGCGCCCCGGCTACATACAGCAATTTGGAACCACTTTTATTATCTTATTTATATTATATAAAAGTTATCACTTTTTTATGCCTTTCAACACATCTTTCTCATATCTCTGTCTCTCACACTAGCTTCGTTATCTATCTCTCTCCTCTCTCTTTTCAACCTGCTTCACATTTACCAGGTTTTCCTGCACTATATATGAGTAGTATTTCTTTGTTTATTTGTTAATTCATCAGGCCAGTCAGTCGAAAGCCTGATGTTTTAATTACCTAGTCATGTCTCTCCGAGGCGACGTATATTACTGTCAGCTTGGACCGGAATTATCAGGACATAAATAGTTGGAAATAGTAGGTCGGTAATGTAAACAAAGATGGATGCCTGTAAACAATAAGTGTACAGAAACGCAAGTTAACAATTATTGAACTCGCCTGGGACACAATTATTTGGAAAATTATTTTTGATATTTAAACAGCCATACTTCAACTATGTATAAAGTATCCCTTTACTCATACTTCAGCTATGTATAAAGTATCCGTTTATTCATACTTCAGCTATGTATAAAGTATCCGTTTATTCATACTTCAGCTATGTATAAACCCTCCCATTTTGAAATGGCTGTCATCCTCGGGGATTTCAACGCCAGAGTAGCAACGAGAAGGTGAGTGGTGTTACTGGTGGCTATGGCTTAGGTGATAGGAATGAGAGAGATGACGATGAATGGGCGAAGTGAGCAGGACAAAACCTGGTCTGGCACAGTCAAGGTCTGCATGCACTTATTTTAGCACTGGCGAAAGGTCGTGCAAGTTTATGGGGTTTATGTAGACAAATATTATGTTTACAGGAAGTGTCATTTATGTTTGTAAATTTCATTAATTTTGATCAATCAGTTTTCTCCCCCTCCCCCGCCTCTCTCTCTCTCTCTCTCTCTCTCTCTCTCTCTCTCTCTCTCTCTCTCTCTCTCTCTCGTTCTCTCTCTCTCACTCTCTCTCAATGCTAAATGCTGGTGCAATTACTTTTGCGCAGAGAATATTTAAAATATAATAACATGATAGTAATGCCGTGATTGATCACTACGCTTATTAATAATAATACTTATGTTCAAGCATTCTGCGGCTAGACATCTAAAAGAAAAGCACCCAGATACACAAAGAGAAGGGGACATAAACATCTAATATAGTTACAAGGGAGGTTACTAATATTTTAAAAAGGAAATTATGTACCTAGTATGCTATCATAATCTAACATACAAATGTCTTGCCTTTATTGTGGAAATGAAACAGTTAGTATAGAAGTCAGATTTAATAATCATTTTAATAAATCTATAAATTTTGTTATAAAATGTCTTTGTTATCTTTATGTAATTACATTTTATAATCAAATTTTGGCCTTTCTCAATTATATTTAATACTTAAGTTTATACTTATAATAAACATTTCCATAGCAAGCACTTGTAAGTTCCCTATTTGGGGAAACAACATGTTTGTACTGGCCTCCTAAGGCCACACAAAATTTAAGGACAGTTAACAAACTGTTATGTGAATTGCTAACAATTGCAGAATTGTTATCATGTGAATTGCTAACTTGAGCATAGCCTACGATGGGTAGCGTTGTGATGTTCTGTTGTGATAATTTGGTGTGTCCAGTGTGTGCCGCGTGGTTACACACCCGCTTCACACGCGTGATCCGGGACTGTTTCCGGATCCGGTCAAGGATATGCACTACTGACGAGCTCAACCAAGGGCGAAACTCGAGTATAGTGCTTCCATATTGACGTGGATAGGCCTTAGGTTCATACCAGAATACGATCGGCGTTGCCAGTAGTAGGTTGTGCTCAATATTTAAATTGCTAACAGTTAGATATATGCTCCTGCAAAAAGTAAAGACATACTAGACACAGACTAAGAACTGCATCTTACAAGGGAGACAACAAAGTGTGACATCCAAAATGAGAAGCAATATATATATATATATATATATATATATATATATATATATATATATATATATATATATATATATATATATATATATATATATATATATATAATATATATAACAATGTGGGTTTGTAGAAGGAAAGGGTACAGTAAATGCTGTGTATATGCTGCGAACAGTTATTGAACGTGCTATAGAATTAAACGAGGATATACACCTTTGCTTTATTGACTACACAAAGGCTTTTGATAGAGTTAGACATGTCAACGTGGTGGATATGCTTGCAGACCTACAAATTGATGGGAAAGACATTAGACTTATAAAAAAACATATATTGGAAACAACAAGCTGCCACAAGGATTGATAATGAAGACGGACAATATCAACTTATTAAGAGGCAGGGATGTTTAATGTCTCCAGATCTTTTTTTCCCTATACAGTGAACATATTTCTCTATACTTCTGAATTGTGTAATTTTTCTTTCCCCGTAAAATGGCGACAAAGATCTACACCTTTGCTTTATTGACTACACAAAGGCTTTTGATAAAGTGAGACATGTCAACATGATAAGGATGCTTGAAGATCTACAAATTGATGGACTTGTAAAAAACATATATTGGAAACAACAAGCTGCCATAAGAGTTGATAATGAAGTAAGCCAATATCAGCCTATTAAAAGGGGTGTGAGACAGGGATGTGTAATGTCTCCAGATCTGTTTTCCCTGTACAGTGAAAGTATTTTCAGAAATATATGGAAGGAATCAACATTGGGGGACGATGCATCAATAACATTAGATATGCAGATGATACAGTCTTGATTGCAGACAATGAACAGAACCTGCAAAATTTAGTAGATGCGATTGTTACACACAGCGAACAACTAGGGTTAGAATTAAATTGTAAAAAGACACAGATTATGGTCGTCACTAGGAAGGACGTAATACCACAATGTAATATACAAGTAAATGGGAATATTCTTCAACAAGTGAGTAGGTACAATTATCTCGGAACAGTAATAACATCTGATGGGAGACGCCTTGAAGAGATTAGAACAAGAATCGCCATGGCAAAAGTAGCTTTTAGCAAGATGAAAAACATATTGACCAATAAAAAGATGTCAATTGAAACGAGAAAAAGAGTGTGGAGATGCTACATAGAACCTGTACTTTTATATGGATGTGAAGCGTGGCCAATGAGCAGTCAGGCTGAAAAACATCTGATGACTGTAGAGATGTGGTTTCTGAGGAAAATGCAAAGAATACAATGGACAGCCAGAAAGACCAATGAACAAGTCCTTCAAGAAACAAATGAAGATCGTAAATTGATTAGAGAAATTAGACGTAGACAGTCAAAATTCTTTGGGCATGTTATGAGAAGAAATGGATTGGAGAATTTGGTGACAACTGGTAAGATCGAGGGGAACAGACCAAGGGGAAGACCTAAAAGCAAGTACCTGGATGGCTTGGCCTTGTGGCATGGTCGAGACAGAAACACGGAGCTGATCCATGACTCTGGTGATCGAGTGAGATGGCAGAACATGACCGCCCACGCTTACCGGCATGGCACATGATGGATGGAAAATGGCGACAGCATAAGTTTTTTTTTTTTTTTTTTTTTTTTTTTTAGAGGACGCTATTTTATGTTTTTCTGGGGAAGGTGTGCTTTTTTTTCGTATCCATTTTAGGAAGTTTTTCTCAAGAAACCATGGAAGGCAGGCGGTGGATTAAATTTTGAGGGCAGCCGTCAGATTGTTGTTGATTATGGTCTCAAGTTTCACAACGGTAGACAGAAGACCTCTTTGACGAGATAATGGTTACGGTCTCCGGCCAGTATAGTTACTGCCTGGAAGGAAAGCAGTGGAAAACTACCTTCTTTAAGATGCCTAATTTATCATGATTTATCAAATCACAGAACTCACAAGAGAAGAATAGCAGCACTAAAATTAGCAACAGGAAATATTCGTACTTTAAACGAAGATGGAAAATTGGATAACATTAAACAAGAAATGAGAAGAGAGAATATTAATATATTAGGAATTTGCGAGACGAGATGAAATGGAACATGGATTAAGACAGGAGAAGACTTTAAGATTATTTATTCTGGGGGAGTAGAAAGGCAAAGAAGTGTAGCAATTATCTTGGATCTGCAAACATCAAAATCTGTTAAAGGATATTAGGCAGTGTCAGACAGGGTTCTATTGGTAAAATTAATCGGCAGAACTTTTAACATAAACGTCATTCAAGTATATGCCCCAACAGGAGACAGCAATGAAGATAGTATAGAGGAATTTTATAATGACATAGAGAGTGCTTTGAAGAAATGTAAAAGTTCAGAAATAAATATCATAATGGGTGGCTTCAGCGCAAAAGTAGGAGATTAAGGCAATGGAATGTAGGTCAGCATGGCCGTATGGATAAGAACTTGTGTTCTTAAACATCCAGAGTGCTGATGTGTTCAACCCCTACACCAGACAGTTGGACTAAAATGTTGACTATCGTTCTTGACTTGGGGACGTAAATTACAAGAACCTCTGAAGTTAGAGTGGGTTTGCCTGATGGCGAGGAACACTGGTAATAGGGAAAGCTAATCCACATGCAAATATCAGTCCAGTGCTACTAGAAGTAGTGTGTATGAACTACGCTTGAGTTCAAAGCGAGCGAACACAGCAATAAAAAATCATAACACTGAACAAGGTCAGGGGTGAAGGACTTTTCTGGACTGAATCAACACCAGCCAACCCTTCCAATGATCAAAGGCTGCATGTAGTCTCTCCCAGAAACAGACTTTTCTGGACTGAATCAACACCAGCCAACCCTTCCAATGATCAAAGGCTGCCTGTAGTCTCTCCCAAAAGCAGACTTCCCAACCAACACAAAACAGTGGGTCAGTGTGAGCATTCTTTGAATGTCCTACTGGATGACAAATGCTTGTAATTCTCCTCACATCTCCAAGGTTCACGGTCTCAACTGTGATGGGGCTGGCCAAGGACCACATACATGACATACTCCAGGACAGAGAGAGCCACAACAAATCAGTGATGGAAGGCAGACAGCAACACAGCTTAGCACTCACGCTTGATTAACATAAGTGTGCTGTTTGCCTACAGAGATGGAAAGAAAGTCATCACCACTTCCCAAATTTTCATGTTATTGACAGAAGTGAACAACTTGTGAGTTAATAATTTGTTAATCCCTTTTAGATCTCACCATTTTATGGTGAAACGATTTCAGCTGCGCTTTCCTCTTTTTCAAGACCAGTTTTACATCCTAATACATTTTGAAAGTCAGCAAATCAAATGCTGTTGAACTCTTCAGCGTCTGGAGTTTACGTAAACATGTATTATTAAGCATGGGTTACAGGAAACCGTCTATTCTATTGATTTAATTGGCCCCATCACTTCAACAAAACTACATAAGCCAGATTTCTGCACTTATATGGTTAACCATTTTACATTCAATAGTTTGCCATTTCTGCCATTGTGTTATCTGCTATATTTGTGCCTTTAGGCTAACACATACGACCTCTGCGGGTATTATTGACCGGGTTAATCTTCGCGTGTCTTTTGGGGGACATTCCGCCCTCACTCGGACGTTTTTGCGTTATTCTTGTTTACAAAAGAGCTGCTATACTTGCGCCTTTAGGCCGACACATCCAACTTCTGCGGGCATTTGTTGACCGGGTTAACCTTCCCAGGAATTAGATAATCTAGGGCCAAGGTCGGTCTGTATTCAAAATGTATGCAGTTGATTTTGAATGAGGGATTGTGAATCACTATGCTTTGGCCATAAATGCTGGCTGAGGTTACTGCCACTTGCAACTAATGTGGATATATTTAACTTTTTAAAATTGGAATCACAATTTTCAATGTGGAAAATTAAACTTGCAACATTTTGCACAGAATAGCAAATATGAGGCCTCATGGTGGAATTGTGTAAATTTGGCTTATGCGTTCCAACTGTACAAAGTGATAATCTCCACAGGACCGGCCTAAATGACCAGAATACTATCGATAGAGCTTTCTTATGAAACTGTATATGGTATACGCATATAAAGAATGAATAGTATGCATGGTTTAGAATGAATCCAGAATGTATAGTTTGGTGATGTTGTCTACGTCTGGTGTGCTGAATGTTTAGAAAGCATTAAGACATGGGGATAGCATAGGGAAGCAATGAGGAGTGTTTACAGCTTAAAGATGTAAAGATGCTTTCTCCAATAAACATTTCTATGTTGTTTTATTGTAACACACGTACTTGCACAGTTTGTGTATCATATTGTTGGTGTGCTGATTTTCATATTGTTGGTGTGCTGATTTTGCCTCGTTTTCAATGAAGGGCTGGCCAGCTTTGAGTTCCTAACTAACATCATTATGTGCTGTGCTGATAAGCGAGGTGATCATATTTTGTCGTCTCACGCGATCACCAGAGTCGTGGATCAGCTCCGTGTTTTTGTCTCAATTATGTATGTGGCCAAGCCATCCGGATATTTATTTCTTGCCTTTCATTGTTTTTCATCCCTCAATCTTGCTAATTGTCACCAAATTCTCCAATTTATTTCTTCTCATAAGATGCCAAAAAAATCTTGAAAGTCTGTCTAATTTCTCTAATCAATTTACGGTTTCATGTATTTCTTGTAGAACTTGTTCATTGGTTCTTCTGTCTGTACGTGGCATTCTTTGCATTTTCCTCACAAACCACATTTTCCCTGCCATTAGATGTTTTTCACATCCTTACAAAAGCACGGGTTCTATGTAGCACTTCAGCACTCCTTTTCTTGTTGCAATTGACATATTTGTATTGGTCAATATGTTTCCCATCTTGCAAAAGGTTACCTTTGCCATATCGATTCTTGTTCTAATCCAGTGTTTCCCAACGTGGGGCCCACGCCCCACAGGGGGGCAATTTGACTGTTAAGGGGGGAAATTCGAAAATGGAAGAAATCGGCTGAATATAACAAAACAAGGAGACTTGAGACTGAAGTTAACTAAATTGGAACCTGACATAAGATCTCTTTGCAGCAAGCATCAAGCGCAAGGATCTCACTAAATTTAAATAATAAATAATTACTAATAATTAAAATAATATAGAAATATCTTTCATTAAAATTATTTTGTACTTGAATTTCAGTTCTCCATTATATGTTTTGAAAATTTACTTACTGTGATTGCTCAATAATTACCTAGTGATTTCTTCCTAAAACCTATCATTCAAGTTTCTTTAGTGAACATTTCAATTTTTGAATATTAAAAATAATGTATATGTTGAGGGGGGGGGGGGCATGAGGCGGGGGAGGGGGGCAATATGAATTTTAGAAAGGCTTAAGTGGGGCATGGTACAAAAAAGGTTGGGAAACACTGTTCTAATCTCTTCAAGGCACCTGCCATCAGATATTATGACTGTTCCGAGAAAGTTGTACCGATTCACTTGTTTAAGAATATTCTCATTTACCTGTATATCCTAACTATACTCCACAAAATATGCATAAAAACACAGTGTTTGTTTCAGTGTACTTTTATAACTAAAAAAAAAAAAGAGAGAATTGAGGTTTTTTAGATTAATTATTACTGAAAACACAGTTAAAACATTTAGATTTGATCATAACATTTGAAACATTCTTACCTATATACAGCATGGATGCGAATCATTGACAATTTTGCAGTTACAACAGAAGAAAACTTTTAAACTAAAATGTGACAGAAAATATCTTTGAATACCATGGATCAAGCACATGTATTATTGAGTACGGGCTTTTAAACTAACATGTGACAGAAAATGTCTTTGAATACCATGGATCAAGCACATGTATTATTGAGTACGGGCTTTTAAACTAAAATGTGACAGAAAATGTCTTAGAATACCATGGATCAAGCACATGCATTATTGAAATCGGGTAATAACCGTAGACCCATCGAGTGCCCGTTGGTCTACACAAATATGCTGCTAGAACCATATATCCAGTACTCGTCAGTGGGTGGAGAAGGGTTCTGGGCTGTACTTTCTCTTATGAAACGTCAGTGCTTTGCTTTGTTCAGGTGCTAACAGGCGCCAAATTATGCTTATTTCAGTTAATCATTACTCACCGATTAAACAGGGTCAGAGAATCACGTAACAATTAATGCAGAAGTGTAAAATGCTCAGAAAAAGAGTTAAGTCTGCTAAGATGCAGTAAGAGAAACACCATTCTTCACACCATGCCGCCCGAAGTTGGCGATGGCAAATCACATTGCCGCCAAAATCTTAATATTGTGTTAGAAAAGTGAACATGAGGGGTAGTAAATCAAATAACTCCACAGGAATTATAAAGAATATTCGCAATAAATAATAACCAGTAATAATATCCCAGTAAATACTTAATGGCGTTAACTGCATTTACCAATCCACTAGCACTTGAAAGTGCTATTCAGGTTCCCTTCATTGAGCTGGGTCAGTGACTGCATTTGTAATACTCTCAGCGACTTGAAAGGACCCGGCCATCTCACTCCCAGCGTGTCTCCGTGACAATATGGCGATGCCGTCTGCCTCACGCTCTGAAAGTTGTGGGTTTGAATCAGGTCTCCATCATTCGGTTCAAGGGTGCAATTTCTTCGAGACTCCTGGGGGTTGTCAATGGAACTGCAGAGTTTGTGCCTTGTGCGCTGCTTTCGACAGGTTGTCCCGTGGAATGAGACCAAGCCATGTGGGATAAAACCTGGTGCAATGATGTCGATTATCTATTCTGTCAACCGTGTAAACTCCCGGAAATCCTTCCAGGCATTGGGTTAGAATGTTCTCAAGAACAACAAACACGTGAGGAATGCTCTCAAGAACAACTGACATATGAGGAATGTTCTCAAGAACAACTGACATATGAGGAGTGTTCTCAAGAACAACTAACATATGAGGAATGTTCTCAAGAACAACTGACATATGAGGAATGTTCTCAAGAACAACTGACATATGAGGAATGTTCTCAAGCACATCTGATATGTGAGGAATGTTCTCAAGAACAACTGACATGTGAAGAATGTTCTCTAGAACAACTGACATGTGAGGAATGTTCTCAAGATCAACTGGTATGTAAGGAATGTTCTCTAGAACAACTAGTCTGTGAGGAATGTTCTCAAGAACAACCAACATGTGAGGAAAGTTCTCAAGAACAACTGGCATGTGTGTAATTTCTTTAACGACAACTGACATGTGAGAAATGTTCTCAAGAACAACCAACATGTAAGGAAAGTTCTCAAGAACAACTGGCATGTAAGGAATGTTCTCTAGAACAACTAGTATGTGAGGAATGTTCTCTAGAACAACTGGCATGTGAGGAATGTTCTCTAGAACAACTGACATGTGAAGATAAAATCGAAGCTATAGAAATATAGACTAAAGGGAAGCATATTATGATAGGAGAATAAAACAACTTATTACAGAAACTGGGATTTAAGAAAACTGCTGAAGGGAATGAAGGCCAGAAAATTAAAGTATATCGGCCGTATAAGAAGGTAGGACCTCTAGTTAAAGGATTTGTTTGGGGTACAGTTTGTTGGAATGCCTGAAGGAGGAGTAATACAGTTGAGTGAACAACAACATCGGATGGCCTTGTGTCAACAACTCAACTGACAGGCCTCAACGGGTACTTCTCACACACCCATACAAGACAACTTGCAAGTCGTGTGGGAGGCAAAATGTATGGTCCATTTTATTGCCGTTGGCTCGCTTACAAGCGGTAAACAGTCGCTAATGCAATACACAATATACAGCCACAGAATTATCTAACACAAACTGCTAACCCTATGCTAGTTCTATCTATTAGTGAACACAAAACTCCTAACGCTATTCTAAACGATGTGAACGCCTCAAGTCCAGTCTCCCGTCTCCCTAACCTCTCTCCCGTGGTTACACACCACGCGGGGTGACCTTCACCTTCGTGCGTGTTACCTCACATCGCACTCTGCTGGCAAACGTGGCCTGTTGAGTGTCTACTCAACTGTGCTATGGCTTCACGAGGTGTGGTACTATCGAGTCTTTGACACACACCCACCCCTCTTGTGTTGCGTCATCAACTTTCACTCATTGGTTGTGACGCAAGAGGTTCCTAAACAAAAAATTAGTGTCTCTAATTTTTGTCAAAGACTCTAGATAACCTGGCTTTGGGCATTCCAATAGACTATTAATAACTATTGTCACAATGTAGCAAAGCCTTACTTGGCTACTGGCAATCGCCACAAACTTGACTGGTTGGCGTGAGCCCCTTCTCACATGCTATATTATATTTATCAGAGGTATGTCTGAACCGGACCGTTGTCTTATAAGACCTGCCCTCACATAGTAAATTAACTTACTACCCATACAAAGTTGACCTTCTTAGGGTCAACACATGAATTATTTCATGTCCCCCATATAATATTTAACAACCATTCTACAAGAGTGTGTGCGACAGGCTTTACCTCCTTCGCTTCCGCGCGTAAGACTTTATTTCACTGTTAATTTAGTTCTTCGTTGTCTATTATGTCCCCTGGCCCCATAGTTATCTGTCTTTGATTTACAAATAGTGTATGCAATTTATATGTTTGTTTTTCTGTTTGTTTGTGTGTTTGGAAGTAATAAATCTACTAATCTAATTTCTATCCTCTATTTATAAATTTTATGTGTATGTATGTTAGTTTTTTGAGTGTCATAATTTGGTTCAATGTGGCCACAAACAGGTGTATAACACTAATTCGTGACTACATTCACTTGTTATGAAACCCAAAATACTGTAATCTAAGTTCTAAACTATATTACAGACAACACATTCACACTAACACAATTTCACTAACGAAAACTTTACATTCTAACATACCATTCTAATTCTATAACTAAGTATTTAATGTGCTACCTAAATTTATTAAATTTGTTATGTTAATTATATGATATGATTATATTACTTCTTATTTTTTTCTAATCTAAGTGATGTAATCTAACTATTTAAATGCAATTGTTGTGATGTGAGTTATGTAACTTAATTAAATGGATTATGTGACCACAATTTATGTACTTTTCTAAATACTATGCTAAATAATGTTTTTAAATGCACAAAGGAATTATATGAGTGATGTTCTTAATCTAACTGGTGTAAATGCTGTATGTTACCTTATCTACTCTTTTTAATCTATTATGATGTCAAATGATGATACTAATAAATGGTAATATTTGAAAGATGGTATGGTTTCATTAAGATGGAATAAACTAACTACAATGAAACTAAGTGAAATATAACAATCTAAATGGTACTATTCATATCATAAATTTAATTTAACTTGTAATAAACTATTCTTATGTCTAAACTAATATTCTAATCTAATTTTAATGGGTTAATTACTGTACTAACTACATTATTAAAATAAATGAGAACTGTTATAGTTCCTAACCTACATCTAATTTATCACTATCTTAAAATATTATATTACATATCACAATAAGTTTATATACATAGTATTTGGTTTACACAGGTTAGTAGTTGCCTTCATGTATGTGCAATGGTTGTATAGGCATAATATAACCACACACTTTGCCTGGGTATCTGAAATACATTACACAGTCATCTTAATGTTCTCTCGGTAGTGCACGTGTAGAGTTCGCTGGTGTTGTAGCTCTGTCTTTTCGTGTCTGTAATTAAGCACTGTTCTGACACTGTTTTCTGCGGTTCATATATATGATACACCGGAATGGAGCTTAGTTGGAAATGAGCTGTCCTAGTTCACACGGTGGTATCTAAGTATAGCAGCACAGTTCTTAATCTGATGTCCACGGACACATGATAGTTCATTGTTTTGGTACATGACTACACCAACAATGTGGATATGTATGTAAGCTATTTTACATCTTATATTATCAGATATTCATGTACCAACCATCACTCTACATGTAACTGTTGGATTTCAGGTATTTTTACCCCAGATGGTAAAACTAGTGACCACCTGAATATCCGGTCATTTTGATGCACACCACTATGTATGACCGTGATCAGGGAGTTGTCGGTCTGGACAATGCAGTGAACATCCGTCAGAACTCG
Organism: Cepaea hortensis; assembly: GCA_963921405.1. NCBI lineage: Eukaryota > Metazoa > Mollusca > Gastropoda > Stylommatophora > Helicidae > Cepaea > Cepaea hortensis. The sequence goes on along the minus strand of OY992889.1, from coordinate 92,177,794 downwards.
ATGGAGCCTTCTCACCGTATAGATGAAGCCTAGGGTTGCAACTGTGATATGGAATCTTTGGACTCAGCATGTGTGATCTTACTGCTCACGTAGCAAAGCGGATGGAAGATGCCCTCAAAAAAAAAATTGGCCTAGTACTGCAGTGATGGAGATTCTGCTGGCATATGACCTAAGATAATAAATGAGCCTAGGATTAGGCAAGCGGAGGGATTGGAATATTTACAAAAAAAGGATCTTCAATTTTGACAATGCAGGAATTAATAATGCATCTTTCACATTTCATTTCCAGAAGATTTTAAGACATTGGAAAATATATTTGTAATTTCTGAGTAATTTACTAATCCCAAAAGGTTTCTGACCTGTTTCTTTCTGTTAGACATGGTCAGATTCATAATTTTGGTACTACTTTTCAGGTCAGTCTACAGTTGGACTTGAGAAATGACATGACCCAAAAATGAATTTATTTTAGGCATAATTTGACTTTGCTGGTTTGACAGTGAGACCGAAGCGTCGCACTCTGTCAAAGGCATGTCTCAGTTTCAGTAGGTGTATTGTCCAGTCATCAGTATTCTGATTTATTCATGTGTATTCTATAAGTTCACTACATGTATGCCCCTCGTCGGATTTGCCAGTCTCACTAACTAATGTAGTTGCGTTGTGTATGTCTGTCGTCTGATCACTTGGTGTTGGTGCAATCTGTTCGTCTGTCACTACTTCTGTCTCTTGTCTTGAAAAGTGAGGTTTCCGCATGTTGACATGGAATATCTTTAAGTGTCTGTTTATCGATATTTCATAGTCAACATGTACCATGGTTATGTGCTACTTTGAATGGTCCTTGCCATTTCGTTTGTATGGAAGTAGCCTAAATCTGTCTTGATCAAGTTCCAGATTACTTGTTTTCGCACATTTGTTTGTGTGCTTGTGGTAGAACTGACCCTTCCTCTATCAAATGGCTTGGGTGCCAGTGTAGAGGGTTGTATTTCAGCTGTAGGATGTTTACCCTTCAACTTTTGTATCAATTGATGATAGCCATTACCAGCAAATAGATCATGACAAAATAATTTGTTATTGAAAAAACTTGGCCTGGCATTGCTGTATGCACGATGACCCGCACATGGTGTTTTGTGTGCATTGTTTAGCACACCTAACTGATGTTGTTCAAGTAACACCTGTTCATGGTTACTAGTAATATGACATGTAGTTGAAATGCCATTATTACGTCTAACGAACCAAGATGCATTCTTGGTCATTTTGGCTTTGCCTCTTGACAATTTTAAGTATGGAGACACATTAAAATCAGATTTCTGCTGGTGTATAAGTTTTTGTGTGTTTTTGTCATCTGTGCTGGTTGGAAAAAGCATTAGTAGTGTCTCATTTTGCAATGGGTCATGATGTTTTGAAGTTTCAACTCTGGTTGTTGCCTTAGCTGCATTTAATTTCTCCCATGCAACTATTTCTTCACTAGTACATTGTTTCAGTTGAGGTAAGCACCCCAAAATTAAATCTGTACAAGGGTTGTTAAGTATTGCACAAGTAAAGGTACCGGAAAGAAAAGGAGAATCAATACTGGCTTTTGCCAAAGGGTAAATTTCAACGTTACCCGAAAAGGTTCGGCATTTCACAGTGTCACCTGTGTAATCACCCGGACTCACTAGTTCTTTTCGAAGACCAATAAGGGTGCTGCCGCTATCCAGCAAACATTGGCATGGTACATCATTGACCATTGCATTGTGGAACACTAACTTGCCTCTGGAGGCTAATGCTGCATTCACACTCTCAGATGAGCATGGTACTGTATGTCCACATTCTAGTATTCCGTCTGCATGAAATTGGTGACATCGTTCACAGCTGTCAAAGCTTAATATATCGTTAGCAGCACACACATCCTCTGCTTGGTTAGTTGGTAAGTCACTTTCAATCTCACACTCATTCTCACTACCACTATCTGAAGAGGTGTCAATCAACATAGCGTTGTTAGCTTTCAAACGTTGGCGGCCAAGGCACTTATTAGAATAATGGCCATAAGAGGAACAAAAAAAACATTTGATTGCACGCCTGTATGCAGACCGTTTGCTTTGCTGCTTCTTGATCACATTTTCAAGATGCGCCGGATAATTCGGCGATTTGTCGCACATAGCATAAGTGTCGTGCATTAGTTGACAGTACATGCATATGGAAACTTTTCTGTCTTTCTTATCATACTTCTGAAAAGGTTTTCTGTTACCCTGATAGTTTTTTGATTGGTCTTTGACAAAGGAAACTATCTCAGAGTCACTTGAGGTCTTAAAAATCTCTCTGTTAGAAGAAAAATATGCTGAGCCTTTTTTTTCGAACTGCTCGATGTTTTCAATGTCTGACTGCTGCAAAAACTTAGCAAAAGGAGAAGGTATAGTAGATATACACTTGTCCATAGCTATTAGGTTTTTTAATCTATCAAAGTCTTTTCCTATGTTAGCTGCTTTAAGCCACCTGTTTAGTACACTCTGCACATTTGAAAAATAATCTATAAAAGTTTCACTAGGTTTAGGTTTTAAATTTGAGAACTGAACCTGATACCCAGGGGCATCAAGTAAAAAGTGCTGCATAATCCTATCATGGATGTATTGATAGCTAGATCTAAGTTCAATAGGAATAGACTCTATTACTTTAAGGGGCTCACCACTTAGATTCTTCATGTAAATCGGAGCCCACATATCTAAAGGAACTTGGTGATATTTAAATTGATACTCTACATTCTCTGTCCAGGCAGATATGGAGTCCTCTTTACAATATGGTTTGATAATATTTTTGTATTTGTTGAACTTATTTTCCTCTTGTTGACTTCTTAGTTTAGTGGCAGAGATCTCTGCGTGTGAGTCTACATCCATGCTTTTCATCTTTAATTGTGTCTCTGATTCTACTTGAATTTGTTTTTCTTTAACTCTTGCCATTTCATCTATCTCTTTTTGCTTTAGATCTAATTCCTTTTGTTTTAATTCTTTCTCTTGATCTAATTGTTTTTGTTTCATCTCCTTATCATGTTCTCTTTCTCGTGCGCGTTCGTCCCTCTCCGCATTCTCTTTTCGTGTTTGTTCCTCTTTTGTTTCTTTAAATTTCTGATCAGCATATTGTTGTAGTTCTTTTCCTGTTAATTCCAGTTCTTTGCCTGCTTTTATGAAATCTGATAAAGTTGCCATCTTACTTTAGTACTTGGCTAACAGTGATAGGCAATGATGACTTTAATCAGTTATTTATCTTTGATATGTTATGTTTGTTCTTATCTGATCACTATCAGTTGTGCTTTCTGTTTTTACCCTGCCCAGATTTATCTTGCAGAAAAACAGAGTATACAAATATGTCAACGCATTACATGCTGAAAAAGAGATGCACTATTAATCAAATTGCATGACAAAATATATAAGTGTACTCAGCTTAATGTGGGAACGAAGCTCCTTTGACACAGGTCACCTTGTTTGGTACACTGGGGTGGCGACACGTTTCGTACGTAGCACACGGTATTTGGCTCACAGGTGTATGTGCACAGCTGTTGTTTGCCCTCTGATATATAGGGCAGCAGTAAACACGCCTACTAAACGATATGATTTACTCGACAACTAAGGACAATGACTTAGACAATGACAGACTTACGAACACCTAGAATATGTATTAATTAATTTTAATGTCAATGTCCTGTCTTTGTTTTAAACAATAATTGCCTTTCGTTACTAACCTAGTTAATTTCTGTAAACGTTGTGCAGCTAAGTATCAGATGCTTAGCCCGAAAATAGTTCCATCGTGACGATAAGCAAAGAGAAAATAGACCCAAAAATGAATAAATGCTTGTAAAGAAATCAAAATAACATAATAATGTGTCAACAAATAAATATATTCATTTAGTAACTTAAATAAGTAAATAATAAACAATATACAGCACAGATTCAGGCGGGCCGCCGCTAAGCGATTTTGTAAACACTCGACTGCTTTATGCTAATGACGCAGAACAACTGTCTGTCAATCAATCTACGTCATCGCGCAGCGCTATTTTTAGATCTCAAAAATCAATATTGTCGGCTGCCTGTGTATTCCTGCGCCGTGAATCATGTTTGGTGCTTATTCAAGAATAAATTGGTAAATATATGAATAAATATAAGAAAATAAGAATATTAATACTTACAGCTTCGAAGAATACATGATTTCATTCAATAAATATATCATAAACACAATTAAACACTATTTTGTCACGATAGGCATATTTCTAGCTCGCAAATTCTCCTGTCTGCACAAATTATCGTTACTACAAAAATGAAACCCTAGTCTCGAGCCCGTGGATGAGTGGATTAGCTTGAACTTTTCGTTCAAGCTTCACTTCTTGACACCACAATTACCCTTTTACTGTGGGTATTAGCTTGGCGCTTTCGTCCAAGCACCACTTTCTGACACCACAATTACCCTGGCCTGTCAACAACTCAACTGACAGGCCTCAACGGGTACTTCTCACACACCCATACAAGACAACTTGCAAGTCGTGTGGGAGGCAAAATGTATGGTCCATTTTATTGCCGTTGGCTCGCTTACAAGCGGTAAACAGTCGCTAATGCAATACACAATATACAGCCACAGAATTATCTAACACAAACTGCTAACCCTATGCTAGTTCTATCTATTAGTGAACACAAAACTCCTAACGCTATTCTAAACGATGTGAACGCCTCAAGTCCAGTCTCCCGTCTCCCTAACCTCTCTCCCGTGGTTACACACCACGCGGGGTGACCTTCACCTTCGTGCGTGTTACCTCACATCGCACTCTGCTGGCAAACGTGGCCTGTTGAGTGTCTACTCAACTGTGCTATGGCTTCACGAGGTGTGGTACTATCGAGTCTTTGACACCTTGGAGAAGTATTTATGAACGCACCATGACTATATGGGACATAGGAGGGCACATGACCTACTTGGGCCTAATTTCAGCAGGTCCGTGCGTGTTGTGCTGAATCGTGATCAGGTTACATTCTATTATGTTTCCCAGGATGTGAAGTTTCAGATCCGGTAAGGCACAGCCCGATGGTTTAAATGCATAGAAGTTGCCGTGAAGTTGGAACAGCGACTAAATTAACTAACTTACTGTCTGAAGCTTCATACATCTGTTTTTCATCTTTGCTGTCATTACCATGAGCTTTACCATTCCTATTACCATGACTGAGACCAAGGGAGTCTCTGTGGCGAAGTGGTCAAGCCATTTGACTCGTTTTCTGAAGGTTGCTGGTTCGATTCCGGGCCGCGCCCTTCGGTTTACGAGTTAAATGTTTCGGAGACTCCTGTGGGTCGTCGCTTAAAGCTACGGAGTTCATGCTTTATGCGACGCTTTCCGTGCTACGGAAAGAGACCGAGCCATATGGGATAAAACCCGGTGCAACGAAGTCGACCCTGTCGACTTTTAAGCGACTACCATGAGCTAGTCCTACTGCTATCAGTCAGCTATCTTCCCGTCTGCCTGGCTAACTTGATTCAGCATCATCACGATGTCCAGAATTTCACAACTCTGACACTAACAGCACCATCTATAAAAATACTTCTTAGAAACTCTTTTTCATAGAGGCCTCTCCATTTTGTGATGAAATGATTTTGTTAATGTCGGTCTTTATTGTTTACAATGAATTAAAAGCTGTCCAATCAGATGTTGAACTCATCACATTCTGAGAACATACATTAAACATAGATTCCAAGGAATTTTATTTATAACATGCCGCTTGTAGGACCATGCAGAGAATGCGAGAGGGTGGGGGGGGGGGGCAAAGACTGAGAACCCTTATGCGGAAAGAATGATAAATGATATGGTAGGGATCAGCAGGGGGTTCTGGAAAAATCTCGAAACTGAGAGGGAAGACCAGGAGAACTTTAAATCGGATAGCGGTGGGAACGATTTGTAGTATGACCCTTCGCTGGCCGTTTAACGAGGGACGGAGCGCGTATGGGAATGACCTGAGTGCAGTGATGTCGGTTCTTAACTCAACTTTTCCCCGGGAAGGTTAACCCGGTCAACAAATGCCCGCAGAAGTCGGATGTGTCGGCCTAACGGCGCAAGAACACAGCTCTGCTGTAAACAGGCACAACACAATCACGTCTGGATGAAGGCAGAAGAAGAACTCAACTTTTCGTAAACAAGTGTCCCTCACGTCCCTGTGCGTCATGTGTGATTAAGGTTGCCAGATACGTGGGCACCAAAAGGAGGACATAATAAGACAACCAAACAAAAAAAAAAGAGGACAAAGGAGGACATATTGAATGTTTCATTTGAATCGTTTAAGATTAAACCCACAATCAGTACAATTTTATTACAATAGCTGCAGATAAGTGTATCTTACTTTTAGTGAATCCACAAAGAAACAATCATGTTAAAAAATAAATATGAATTCAATGGAGTTCTTTTTCTCATTTTGCCATATTTTTTACTTTGCTTCAATTTTTTTTTTTTTTTTTTTGTCAAAAACTGATTGGCAGATTGCAATGGAACTTTGCATTGTATTATTAACATTTTGTCAAGAGCGTTTGTGAAACTAAGATTTAGTTTTTGTGCAGCAGTCAAAAAACCACTCAAATTGTCAATGAAAACGTTGAAAATTGTTTTTAATTATGAACAAACAAACAAAAGTCGAGGGATATCTTTAAAAGCTTCTGACAGAATATAAAGGTTCTATTTATGTACACATATACAAAAACTTAAACGAGTAAATTTGTTTTTTTTTTAAATGACTGTTTTAGATCGTACTTAAGAAATCCAATATAGCCGCTGTTTATCTTGGTTTCCATGGCAACCGTTAAGTCAAAAGTCCATTTGACAGTATTTTATCAATCAGTATTCTTCAGTATCAAACTCTATATCATATCAGAACACAGAAATTAAATATTATATAATCTAGATGAGATGAGATGAATGAGACGACTGAATGTTAGCATTGTAGATATATGTAAGACCAGAGGACATTATAATTATAACTTCCGAGGGATATATAAACCATTCTCATGGAGAGAGAAAAAAAAAACGGGGGTATCAATTATAATGGATATATAAATTGGAGAAGAACAATGTGGATTTGTAGAAGGCCATCCATCATGTGCCATGCCGATAAGCGTTGTCGGTCAAGTTTCGCCGTCTTACTCGATCACCAGAGTAGTGGATCAGTTCCGTGTTCCTGTCTCGACCATGCCATGTGGCCAAGCCATCCAGGTATTTACCTCTCGGTCTTCCCCTTGGTCTCTTCCCCTCGATCTTGCCAGTTGTCACCAATTTTGAAATGGCTGTCATCCTCGGGGATTTCATCGCCAGAGTAGCAACGAGAAGGTGAGTGGTGTTACTGGTGGCTATGGCCTAGGTGATAGGAATGAGAGAGATGACGATGAATGGGCGAAGGGAGCAGGACAAAACCTGGTCTGGCACAGTCAAGGCCTGCATGCACTTATTTTCGCACTGGCCAAAGGCCGTGCAAGTTTATGGGGTTTATGTAGAGAAATATTATGTTTACAGGAAGTGTCATTTATGTTTGTAAATTTCATTCCTTTCGATAAAATAGTTCTCTCCCTCTCCTCCTTCTCTCTCTCTCTCTCTCTCTCTCTCTCTCTCTCTATCTCTCTCTCTCTCTCTCGCTCACTCTCTCTCTCGCTCTCTCTCTCTCTCGCTCTCTCTCTCTCTCTCTCTCTCTCTCTCTCTCTCTCTCTCTCTCTCTATGCCAAATGCTGGTGCAATTAGGTTTACATAGAGAATATTTAAAATATAATAACATGATAGTAATGCCTAGATTGATCACTACGCTTATTAATTCTTATGTTGAAGCATTCTACGGAATTACTAGACATCTAAAAGAAAAGCACCTAGATACGCAATGAGTAGGGGGCATAAACATCTAATATTGTGACAAGGGAAATTACTTTAATTTGAAAAAGAAAATAATATATCTAGTATGCTATCATAATCAAACTTACTAATGTCTTTCTTTTTCTTGTAGAAATAAAAATATTATTACGGAAGTTAGATGTAATAAACATTACAAAAACGCTATTAATTTTATTATAAAATATGTTTGTTATATTTAAGTAATTAGATTTTATAATCAAATTTTGGCTATTTTTATTAATATTTAATTCTTAAGTTTGTACTTTTAATGATAACCAATATTTGGCGTTACATCCCATCCCCTAATTGGGGAAGCATTTTTTACTGGCCTCCTAGGGCCACACAAAATTTAGAAACAATTAACCACCCCACCCCATACTTTGATATGAATTCCTAACAATTTGATACATTTAGCTCCTGCGAAAAGTAAAGACATACTAAACACAGACTAAGAACTTCATCTTCAATCAATCAATCATGTGCCATGCCGGAAAGCGTGGGCAGCCATTTCATTCGATCACCAGAGTCGTGGATCAGCTCAGTGTTCCTGTCTCGTCCATGTCATGTGGCCAAGCCATCCAGGTATTTTCCTCTCGGTCTTCCTCTTGTTCTGTTCCCCTCGATCTTGCCAGTTGTCACTAAGTTCTCCAATCCATTTCTTCTCATAACATGTCCAAAAAATTTTGGCTGTCTTCATCTAATTTCTCTAATCAGTCTACGATTTTCATTTGTCTCCTGTAGTACTTGGTCATTGGTTTTTCTATCTGTCCATTGTACTCTTTGCATTTTCCTCAGAAACCACATTTCTGTAGCCATCAAATGTTTTTCAGCTTGACTGCACATTGTCCAAGTTTCACATCCATACAAAAGAACAGGCTCTTTGTACCCCATCAACACTCTTTTTCTCGTTTCAATTGACATCTTTTTATTGGTCATAATGTTTTTCATCTTGCTAAAGGCTACTTTCGCCATGGCGATTCTTGTTCTAATCTCTTCAAGGCATCTCCCATCAGATGTTATGACTGTTCCGAGATAATTGCATCGATTCACTTGTTGAAGAATATTCCCATTTACTTGTATATTATTACATTGTGGTACTTCGTTCTTCCTAGTGACGACCATAACCTGTGTCTTCTTACAATTTAATTCCAACCCCAGCTGCTCACTGTGTACAACAACAGCGTCTACTAATTGTTGCAGATCGTGTGGATTGACCAATCAATACTGTATCATCTGCATATCTAATGTAATTGATGGTTCTTCCTCCAATGCTGGTTTCATTTATATCTTCTATCTATATTTCTGAAAATATTTTCACTGTATAGGGAACAAAGATCTGGAGACATTACACATCCCTGTCTAACACCTCTCTTAATAGGTTCATATCTCATTGCATCTTACAAGGGTGAAAACAAAGTGTGACGTATCCAAAATGAGAAGCAATTCCAATTCCAATTCCAATTTTCGAAAAAAAAAACAAATTCAAAATTCGGTCTCGTCAAACCTGCTTCCTCAGCGTCGGTTATTGTTGAGATCCGTGGTTGTGTGGATTGTTAGTCCTAATTCATACTGGTTTTATTGATTCCGCTCTGTTTGTCGGATAAAGTTCTTTTGTGCTGTCTTGTTATTTTCTTCTGTCGTATGCTGTGTTGTTCTCACCGGGGCTGGTCCCGGTAACATTCAGTTCTCATAAGGCCTCGATATTGGCAAAGGCAGAGAATTAAAGTGCAGTCTCAGGTTGTTCCCCCGGTCAGCTGCCCGTCCTCCTTGACATATGCCTGGGTCATTGACAGTAAGGTGACTGACCTGGCTACAAGTAAAACAATCAACCCTGAGAAATAATGGGGCGGTTGTGAGTGGAAGACCCTAGGGTGGATGGGGAGGAAGACAGTTTTAGGCTGGGGTGTAATGTTGTAGGGAGCCCAGGAAGGGGCTACACAGTAGAGTAAAAAAGACAGTGGAAAACAGGTGACTAGCCAGTGGAAGCTGGGACCGAGTGAGGAGTCGGTCGCCGAAGGACAGTCTAGTTTTGTGTGAAGTCAAGGGACTTCAAGAGAGTTGATGTGTAGATGCCGAACTGGTCGGTAGTCTAAGGAGAAGCGGAGCTAGAGATCTTCGTGTTGCGTTGTTCTCCCAGTTGTGAAGACAGGCCTGAACCAGAGTGGGTTCTATAGTGAGTGAGGGCCTGAACCCAGATTGGGTGATATAGTTAGTGGAAACTAAGACCCAGTGTGTGGGTGTATTGAGTGAGGTTCAGCGGTGGATAGGAGCTGGATTACCTGTCTTGTGGATTTGATATGAAGCAGGCTTGAGAAGGCATTGATGTGTGCTGGTTAAATTGTGAGGAGGATATTTATATTCTATGGATTACATTGTGTTCTGGATTTATAAACATGTTCCGTTTGTCCGTGTTATTTCTGTAATAAAGGATTATGTGCGCCAACTCAATCTTGTTTCATGACTGGTGAAGGTGCACTGCTGGGGTGAGTTGGATTAAGAGACAGTTAGATAGCTCGATTGACACACCAGAAGCATCGTTACCTAGACAACGACCATCACACGCACGACTATATCACGAACATATCATCGTAAGACCTTCGTGATATTATCATCAAGAACGACGTGTGACATCTGGGGTCTCTCCGGTCAAGGACGACGGGGATATATTGATTATCTGGAAGGCTACCCACGGTCAAGAACAATATAGACATTGTTGTCATTCTGAGATATCTGTGGGCTCTTCGCTGAGAGAGGAGTTATTATCTGGTGACTTCGTTCCATCAATCTAACAAACCCTTGACAATTTGGATTGCGTGGCTTCAAGAGGGTAATGTGAACTCTTTGTGTGTGCGCCAGATAATTCACACAGACAGACGGGAGTAAAAACTCAAGCTAGCAGACAGTTCAAGTGAAGTTCACGACAGGTAAATTTGATACCAGACAGTAGTGCTCAAGCTAATGAAAAACCAGGATTAATCCAGAAGGGAGTGGGAATATCGAGCGTGTGTGTGTGTGTAAGATGCCACATCGAGGCAAAACTGTCAGTACGCTAGAAAAGACACGGCAGGTCAACGGAGAGTGAGAGGTGACGAGTTAGTCACTAGTCAAAACAGCACAGAGGAAATGTCGCGTGGACAGTGAGGTGTTTGCGACAAGAGCGGTCAGTCCTAGGTGTGTGTGTGTGTGTGACAGGACAGGATTGAAGACAGCGAGCAATTTCGTCGCAACATCATGTGCGTGGTGAGAATTTTGTGTGTGTGTGCTAAGGCAACGTACTGGGTGGGTCACGAGTCGACAGGTGAAGAAATTTTACCACAGCTAACACGACGGGGGAGGTCGGTAGAAATTGTGAGTTTCCACGGAAAAATCGGGTCAGCGCTGTTTACGAGGACAGCTGACAAAAGGGGTAGTAACGGTAACCCTACCACAGTTGGGTGGGACAGGACAGGTGTCTTTGTGAATAACGGGAAAAGTTTCCGGTCAGTTTACAGTGTGTATTATTGTGACAAAGATTACTGAAGTTGACCTGCGGGTCAAGGCTGGGGACAGTGGAAAGTTACTGCGATTTTCCATAGTGGAACCTGTGTTTACTGAGGATTGTTCACTGAAGGTGATAAAGAGAAATTGAGGTGGCATTGTGAGTTGGGGGTGGAAGGAGTAAAGGTACTCAGGAAAATTTCCACGGCCTATTGTGGTCAAGATGACTCATTGTGAATGAACAAAACAAGGCGTTTTGTGTGAAACCAGACTTTATTGTTCGTCTTTGTTAAAAGCCCTTTGTGTTCATTACTTTATAATCAGCAAACATTTTGACAACGAATGATGACGTGGCAGCTCCGCGAACATAGTTGCATACAGTTGCCAAAAAGAACTGACTGTACAGAGTGAAAGCGTTGAACATTTACTGCCATTTATTTGGTCTTTTCTCTTGGTGAATCTATAACATATATGATACAGCAAAGCGCCATCTCCGCAACGAAAGTAACAACATATCGAAAGAACACTTTGGATAATTATTATTACCGTCAATTTTTGCGACAGTTGGTACTTATGCTCACCACGCGAATGCAGTAACCACTCAATAAATCAATCAGTCATTTTGAAATCTAGTGTATGAGACATTTCCAGCGGATTGCGAATAACTATTAAAACGAACAAAATAAGGACTTTTATGAGATTTCACCATTGCATTGTTGTCGGCGTTTTTTTTTTTTTCTTTTGCTCTCATCGTCCTAAGTATTGTTGTTGTGCGTTACGTAATTATTTATATGTGGTCCAGTGGTCGTAATAAGTAGGATATTTGTGCATTGTTTCGCGACGTACGGGAGACAAAGCAAAGAGAAATTGTCTTGGTACACATTGTATATTGTTGAGAGGCAGCTGACGAGTCAGTTTGTTTTGTGCGGTTGAGCATTGGGTCGTCTCGACTTTATACACGGTGTCCAAGTGTCTATCGTCAGATCTATGTACATTATTCATTTTATATTTGTTCTTTTTACTGTTTTCTCTTTACTGTTACATATGATATTTGATTTCTTTGGAAATATGGTATTGTTGTAATTCTTATGTTAATACAGCTTCTATCTAGATGGTATCTGTCAGTTTATATTATGCGCACGGTATGGTCTTTCATGGGCATGTTTATGTCAGTGGTTTTTATTTCTATGTAATCATCCGTCTGCGTTTCACCGGCCTATGCGTCTAGCGTTTAATAGTTGGCACTTAGTGTGTATCATTCATTTGTGTATGTATATGTATGTTTAAAACTATTTCCAGGAATTGTTCTACAGTTATTTGATATATATATATATATATATATATATATACGAGGGAGTATAGTTAATATTCCCCCCTCACTACCTAGTGCTTAAAGAGTGACTGGGTGAGTACAGAGTGATATTTTAGCACTACGAATTTACGTACACAGGGAGTGCTGGTGTACGTAGGGAAGTGACACAGACTAGCAGCAGAGTCTGTACATTTATAGTTGGCTGATTGACAGTAACGTGTCCACAAGTACAAGATGCCTAATTTAATGGAATATATTGAAGCAGGTGAACGAATAGGCCTGAAAGGTAAAGAGTTACAGGAGTATGCCGAAGCAAAAGAACAAAAACAGACGGAAAGAGAGGAGAGGCATAATGAACGCGAGGCAAAGCGTCTACAGGAAGAGACACAAGTAAAACTAGCTGAAATGGAAAACAAACGTCTACAGGAAGTAAAGCTAACTGAAATGGAAAACAAACGTCTACAGGAAGTAAAGTTAGCCGAAATAGAAAACAAGCGTCTACAGGAAGAGAGAGAGAGAGAGAGAGAGAGTCACAAATGGAACTTGAAAAGTTAAAACAAACAAATGCGGTGGAAATCGAGAAAGAGAAGATTAAGATGGAAGCTGAAATTGCACTCAGAAAATTAGAACTATCTTCGAAAGGTCAAAGTGAGGAAAGCAGAAGACCTTCGCAGTCGTCACAGAGACTAAAACTGCCATATTTTACGGACCGGGATAGCCTTGAATCCTATCTTGGGAGATTCGAATCGTCTGTAAAAACATTAGGCATTCCAGAAGCGGAGTATGTGATGCGACTTGGCGAGTTTCTTACGGGTAAGGCACTAGACACCATGTTCAATTTACCGGTAGAAGAAAGAAACAACTACACTATTTTACGTCAACGTCTGCTGACAAAGTTCCAACTAACTGAACATGGATATAGAACAAAGTTTAGACAGTTAGTGCCAGAGACAAATCAAGATTTCACAGACTTTTTTAACACAGTAAAGAACACATTTAACAAATGGATGGAGCTTGCAGAAGTAGGGGAAGATTTTAATAAATTAGTAGATCTAATGTTAGGAGACAAGGTAGTATCTGCATGCAATTCAAACTTAGTAGCTTTCTTTGAGGAACGTAAGCCAAAGGACATAGACACAATGTCACAGATAGGGCAAAACTACATGACTGCACATCCAAACAGTTCTATTGGTAAACTAATGAGTGAGGAAATAGTCTGTGCAGCGTACACTAAACAGGACCAGAATCCAGTTATTAGACCAAGATCGAAAAGTGTGGATTCAGCACAGAATTATGAACAACAAGAGTCTCAAGATAATGGTTTCCGTGGCAACCATGTTGGTAGAGCAGGACGGTACCCATACAAAAGTGGGAATTTCCAGAGACGTCCAAATAGTTATGCCGGATGCTGGAATTGTGGGAGCTGGAGACATAAGGCAGCACAATGTGATACACAACCATCAAGTGAGCCAACAAGTAACGCAAGGAAAGGAAGGAAATCATTTGTTTTAAATGTGGAAAGAAGGGGCACGTCAGCTATCATTGTACGATGAGGGAAACGGAGCATGCTAATGCAGCACAAGAAATTGAGACTATCAACAATGAAGATTGTAGTGGGTGCAAACCTATTTTTGAAAAAGGCGGTCAGCCAGTCTTAGTGTGTGGTCACACAGTTAAAGCAGGATCAGCAGTGCATGAAGGAGGAAGTCTGAAGATGCATCATGGGTTTGTTAATGATAGGCCAGCGTTAACAATTAGGGATTCCGGATGTACGTCCATCGGGGTGAGAAAGAGCTTAGTACAGCCCCCGGATTACACAGGGAAAAAGATTAGATCCATCACATTTAATGGGAAAGTAGAATTCTACCCAGTAGCCGTGATAACAGTGAAAAAACCATATATCACAGGAAGAGTGACAGCGTGTGTTCTGGACGCACCAGTTGCAGATTTGATCATCGGAAACGTGCCAGGAGTTAAAGATTGTACAGAAGAAAAAGTAGTTTATTGGGACCAGAAACATAGTTTAAATAGTAACGGGGTATTTACTAAAAGAAAACCTAAATTAGAGAGTATAGCTGAACAAAAAGAGGCACTTGAAGTAGACACAGAGGACAACGATAGTACAGCTGAGCAGGTGAGAATGGATCTCAAACATAGTGTTAGTGACTCCAAGAGACAAGATGATACGATAAACAAATGTTTCCAAGGGTGTGGTAAAGTGAGACATAGGCAATCAAAGAAGGGTAGATGGTGCTTTGGATGGAAGAATAGTGTTCTCACTCGCAGGTTTTCAGATGGCGGAACTGCATGTGGGCAAGTAGGATTACCGTTAGCACATACAGACCGATATACTAGAACAGCTCAGGATAGGGCATGTGCAGGGCACATAGGAGTAAGGCGGAAGCAGCATAGAGCAGGATGCCAGGTATATTGGCCAGGAGTTAATAAAGAGGTCAGACTAAACAGAGACTCCAGTGTAACGGTACAATGTGTAGATTGCAAAGTTAAGGCAGTTCCAAAGAGTGTTAACGACATCACTGAACCAGGATTAGCAAACAGATGTTTTAAAGATATAGGAAACATGAGGCATGGGTACAGGAAGGGTAGACACAGCATCGACAGAAATAGATGGAGGTTTGAGGCAAGAAAAGAACCACCTGATATAGGGTCGGTACACAAATAGCTTTTTTTTTTTTGTTTTTTTTTTTGTTTTTTTTTTGAGGATGGTAATAGACCTGCAGATACACAGATATGATATTTCCAATGATGTATTATTATTATGTGATGTATTAGTTCATGCATTGGTACACAAGATAGTAAGTTGGTTGTATTGATGTGTGGGGATTATGGGAGTGTACTATGAGCATTTGATGTATTATTTAGTGTGGTAGTTAGAGTAAGTTGGATTTATACTTACGACTACCCAGACAATATGTCTGGGTCACATATTTGATAAGAATTAGTATCCCAACATTTGAAAACTATGTTTTCTTTTAAGGGGGGGGGGGATAATGACATATGCCTGGGTCATTGACAGTAAGGTGAGTGACCTGGCTACGAGTAAAGCAATCAACCCTGAGAAATAATGGGGCGGTTGTGAGTGGAAGACCCTAGGGTGGATGGGGAGGAAGACAGTTTTAGGCTGGGGTGTAATGTTGTAGGGAGCCCAGGAAGGGGCTACACAGTAGAGTAAAAAAGACAGTGGAAAACAGGTGACTAGCCAGTGGAAGCTGGGACCGAGTGAGGAGTCGGTCGCCGAAGGACAGTCTAGTTTTGTGTGAAGTCAAGGGACTTCAAGAGAGTTGATGTGTAGATGCCGAACTGGTCGGTAGTCTAAGGAGAAGCGGAGTTAGAGATCTCCGTGTTGTGTTGTTCTCCTAGTTGTGAAGACAGGCCTGAACCAGAGTGGGTTCTATAGTGAGTGAGGGCCTGAACCCAGATTGGGTGATATAGTTAGTGGAAACTAAGACCCAGTGTGTGGGTGTATTGAGTGAGGTTCAGCGGTGGATAGGAGCTGGATTACCTGTCTTGTGGATTTGATATGAAGCAGGCTTGAGAAGGCATTGATGTGTGCTGGTTAAATTGTGAGGAGGATATTTATATTCTATGGATTACATTGTGTTCTGGATTTATAAACATGTTCCGTTTGTCCGTGTTATTTCTGTAATAAAGGATTATGTGCGCCAACTCAATCTTGTTTCATGACTGGTGAAGGTGCACTGCTGGGGTGAGTTGGATTAAGAGACAGTTAGATAGCTCGATTGACACACCAGAAGCATCGTTACCTAGACAACGACCATCACACGCACGACTATATCACGAACATATCATCGTAAGACCTTCGTGATATTATCATCAAGAACGACGTGTGACATCTGGGGTCTCTCCGGTCAAGGACGACGGGGATATATTGATTATCTGGAAGGCTACCCACGGTCAAGAACAATATAGACATTGTTGTCATTCTGAGATATCTGTGGGCTCTTCGCTGAGAGAGGAGTTATTATCTGGTGACTTCGTTCCATCAATCTAACAAACCCTTGACAATTTGGATTGCGTGGCTTCAAGAGGGTAATGTGAACTCTTTGTGTGTGCGCCAGATAATTCACACAGACAGACGGGAGTAAAAACTCAAGCTAGCAGACAGTTCAAGTGAAGTTCACGACAGGTAAATTTGATACCAGACAGTAGTGCTCAAGCTAATGAAAAACCAGGATTAATCCAGAAGGGAGTGGGAATATCGAGCGTGTGTGTGTGTGTAAGATGCCACATCGAGGCAAAACTGTCAGTACGCTAGAAAAGACACGGCAGGTCAACGGAGAGTGAGAGGTGACGAGTTAGTCA
The DNA here is from genome assembly GCA_963921405.1 of Cepaea hortensis. Lineage (NCBI taxonomy): Eukaryota > Metazoa > Mollusca > Gastropoda > Stylommatophora > Helicidae > Cepaea > Cepaea hortensis. Next base: position 92,160,797 of record OY992889.1, on the reverse strand, counting down.
CTAGTCAAAACAGCACAGAGGAAATGTCGCGTGGACAGTGAGGTGTTTGCGACAAGAGCGGTCAGTCCTAGGTGTGTGTGTGTGTGTGACAGGACAGGATTGAAGACAGCGAGCAATTTCGTCGCAACATCATGTGCGTGGTGAGAATTTTGTGTGTGTGTGCTAAGGCAACGTACTGGGTGGGTCACGAGTCGACAGGTGAAGAAATTTTACCACAGCTAACACGACGGGGGAGGTCGGTAGAAATTGTGAGTTTCCACGGAAAAATCGGGTCAGCGCTGTTTACGAGGACAGCTGACAAAAGGGGTAGTAACGGTAACCCTACCACAGTTGGGTGGGACAGGACAGGTGTCTTTGTGAATAACGGGAAAAGTTTCCGGTCAGTTTACAGTGTGTATTATTGTGACAAAGATTACTGAAGTTGACCTGCGGGTCAAGGCTGGGGACAGTGGAAAGTTACTGCGATTTTCCATAGTGGAACCTGTGTTTACTGAGGATTGTTCACTGAAGGTGATAAAGAGAAATTGAGGTGGCATTGTGAGTTGGGGGTGGAAGGAGTAAAGGTACTCAGGAAAATTTCCACGGCCTATTGTGGTCAAGATGACTCATTGTGAATGAACAAAACAAGGCGTTTTGTGTGAAACCAGACTTTATTGTTCGTCTTTGTTAAAAGCCCTTTGTGTTCATTACTTTATAATCAGCAAACATTTTGACAACGAATGATGACGTGGCAGCTCCGCGAACATAGTTGCATACAGTTGCCAAAAAGAACTGACTGTACAGAGTGAAAGCGTTGAACATTTACTGCCATTTATTTGGTCTTTTCTCTTGGTGAATCTATAACATATATGATACAGCAAAGCGCCATCTCCGCAACGAAAGTAACAACATATCGAAAGAACACTTTGGATAATTATTATTACCGTCAATTTTTGCGACAGTTGGTACTTATGCTCACCACGCGAATGCAGTAACCACTCAATAAATCAATCAGTCATTTTGAAATCTAGTGTATGAGACATTTCCAGCGGATTGCGAATAACTATTAAAACGAACAAAATAAGGACTTTTATGAGATTTCACCATTGCATTGTTGTCGGCGTTTTTTTTTTTTTTTCTTTTGCTCTCATCGTCCTAAGTATTGTTGTTGTGCGTTACGTAATTATTTATATGTGGTCCAGTGGTCGTAATAAGTAGGATATTTGTGCATTGTTTCGCGACGTACGGGAGACAAAGCAAAGAGAAATTGTCTTGGTACACATTGTATATTGTTGAGAGGCAGCTGACGAGTCAGTTTGTTTTGTGCGGTCGAGCATTGGGTCGTCTCGACTTTATACACGGTGTCCAAGTGTCTATCGTCAGATCTATGTACATTATTCATTTTATATTTGTTCTTTTTACTGTTTTCTCTTTACTGTTACATATGATATTTGATTTCTTTGGAAATATGGTATTGTTGTAATTCTTATGTTAATACAGCTTCTATCTAGATGGTATCTGTCAGTTTATATTATGCGCACGGTATGGTCTTTCATGGGCATGTTTATGTCAGTGGTTTTTATTTCTATGTAATCATCCGTCTGCGTTTCACCGGCCTATGCGTCTAGCGTTCAATAGTTGGCACTTAGTGTGTATCATTCATTTGTGTATGTATATGTATGTTTAAAACTATTTCCAGGAATTGTTCTACAGTTATTTGATATATATATATATATATACGAGGGAGTATAGTTAATATTCCCCCCTCACTACCTAGTGCTTAAAGAGTGACTGGGTGAGTACAGAGTGATATTTTAGCACTACGAATTTACGTACACAGGGAGTGCTGGTGTACGTAGGGAAGTGACACAGACTAGCAGCAGAGTCTGTACATTTATAGTTGGCTGATTGACAGTAACGTGTCCACAAGTACAAGATGCCTAATTTAATGGACTATATTGAAGCAGGTGAACGAATAGGCCTGAAAGGTAAAGAGTTACAGGAGTATGCCGAAGCAAAAGAACAAAAACAGACGGAAAGAGAGGAGAGGCATAATGAACGCGAGGCAAAGCGTCTACAGGAAGAGACACAAGTAAAACTAGCTGAAATGGAAAACAAACGTCTACAGGAAGTAAAGCTAACTGAAATGGAAAACAAACGTCTACAGGAAGTAAAGTTAGCCGAAATAGAAAACAAGCGTCTACAGGAAGAGAGAGAGAGAGAGAGAGAGAGTCACAAATGGAACTTGAAAAGTTAAAACAAACAAATGCGGTGGAAATCGAGAAAGAGAAGATTAAGATGGAAGCTGAAATTGCACTCAGAAAATTAGAACTATCTTCGAAAGGTCAAAGTGAGGAAAGCAGAAGACCTTCGCAGTCGTCACAGAGACTAAAACTGCCATATTTTACGGACCGGGATAGCCTTGAATCCTATCTTGGGAGATTCGAATCGTCTGTAAAAACATTAGGCATTCCAGAAGCGGAGTATGTGATGCGACTTGGCGAGTTTCTTACGGGTAAGGCACTAGACACCATGTTCAATTTACCGGTAGAAGAAAGAAACAACTACACTATTTTACGTCAACGTCTGCTGACAAAGTTCCAACTAACTGAACATGGATATAGAACAAAGTTTAGACAGTTAGTGCCAGAGACAAATCAAGATTTCACAGACTTTTTTAACACAGTAAAGAACACATTTAACAAATGGATGGAGCTTGCAGAAGTAGGGGAAGATTTTAATAAATTAGTAGATCTAATGTTAGGAGACAAGGTAGTATCTGCATGCAATTCAAACTTAGTAGCTTTCTTTGAGGAACGTAAGCCAAAGGACATAGACACAATGTCACAGATAGGGCAAAACTACATGACTGCACATCCAAACAGTTCTATTGGTAAACTAATGAGTGAGGAAATAGTCTGTGCAGCGTACACTAAACAGGACCAGAATCCAGTTATTAGACCAAGATCGAAAAGTGTGGATTCAGCACAGAATTATGAACAACAAGAGTCTCAAGATAATGGTTTCCGTGGCAACCATGTTGGTAGAGCAGGACGGTACCCATACAAAAGTGGGAATTTCCAGAGACGTCCAAATAGTTATGCCGGATGCTGGAATTGTGGGAGCTGGAGACATAAGGCAGCACAATGTGATACACAACCATCAAGTGAGCCAACAAGTAACGCAAGGAAAGGAAGGAAATCATTTGTTTTAAATGTGGAAAGAAGGGGCACGTCAGCTATCATTGTACGATGAGGGAAACGGAGCATGCTAATGCAGCACAAGAAATTGAGACTATCAACAATGAAGATTGTAGTGGGTGCAAACCTATTTTTGAAAAAGGCGGTCAGCCAGTCTTAGTGTGTGGTCACACAGTTAAAGCAGGATCAGCAGTGCATGAAGGAGGAAGTCTGAAGATGCATCATGGGTTTGTTAATGATAGGCCAGCGTTAACAATTAGGGATTCCGGATGTACGTCCATCGGGGTGAGAAAGAGCTTAGTACAGCCCCCGGATTACACAGGGAAAAAGATTAGATCCATCACATTTAATGGGAAAGTAGAATTCTACCCAGTAGCCGTGATAACAGTGAAAAAACCATATATCACAGGAAGAGTGACAGCGTGTGTTCTGGACGCACCAGTTGCAGATTTGATCATCGGAAACGTGCCAGGAGTTAAAGATTGTACAGAAGAAAAAGTAGTTTATTGGGACCAGAAACATAGTTTAAATAGTAACGGGGTATTTACTAAAAGAAAACCTAAATTAGAGAGTATAGCTGAACAAAAAGAGGCACTTGAAGTAGACACAGAGGACAACGATAGTACAGCTGAGCAGGTGAGAATGGATCTCAAACATAGTGTTAGTGACTCCAAGAGACAAGATGATACGATAAACAAATGTTTCCAAGGGTGTGGTAAAGTGAGACATAGGCAATCAAAGAAGGGTAGATGGTGCTTTGGATGGAAGAATAATGTTCTCACTCGCAGGTTTTCAGATGGCGGAACTGCATGTGGGCAAGTAGGATTACCGTTAGCACATACAGACCGATATACTAGAACAGCTCAGGATAGGGCATGTGCAGGGCACATAGGAGTAAGGCGGAAGCAGCATAGAGCAGGATGCCAGGTATATTGGCCAGGAGTTAATAAAGAGGTCAGACTAAACAGAGACTCCAGTGTAACGGTACAATGTGTAGATTGCAAAGTTAAGGCAGTTCCAAAGAGTGTTAACGACATCACTGAACCAGGATTAGCAAACAGATGTTTTAAAGATATAGGAAACATGAGGCATGGGTACAGGAAGGGTAGACACAGCATCGACAGAAATAGATGGAGGTTTGAGGCAAGAAAAGAACCACCTGATATAGGGTCGGTACACAAATAGCTTTTTTTTTTTTTTTTTTAGGATGGTAATAGACCTGCAGATACACAGATATGATATTTCCTATGATGTATTATTATTATGTGATGTATTAGTTCATGCATTGGTACACAAGATAGTAAGTTGGTTGTATTGATGTGTGGGGATTATGGGAGTGTACTATGAGCATTTGATGTATTATTTAGTGTGGTAGTTAGAGTAAGTTGGATTTATACTTACGACTACCCAGACAATATGTCTGGGTCACATATTTGATAAGTATTAGTATCCCAACATTTGAAAACTATGTTTTCTTTTAAGGGGGGGGGGATAATGACATATGCCTGGGTCATTGACAGTAAGGTGAGTGACCTGGCTACGAGTAAAGCAATCAACCCTGAGAAATAATGGGGCGGTTGTGAGTGGAAGACCCTAGGGTGGATGGGGAGGAAGACAGTTTTAGGCTGGGGTGTAATGTTGTAGGGAGCCCAGGAAGGGGCTACACAGTAGAGTAAAAAAGACAGTGGAAAACAGGTGACTAGCCAGTGGAAGCTGGGACCGAGTGAGGAGTCGGTCGCCGAAGGACAGTCTAGTTTTGTGTGAAGTCAAGGGACTTCAAGAGAGTTGATGTGTAGATGCCGAACTGGTCGGTAGTCTAAGGAGAAGCGGAGTTAGAGATCTCCGTGTTGTGTTGTTCTCCTAGTTGTGAAGACAGGCCTGAACCAGAGTGGGTTCTATAGTGAGTGAGGGCCTGAACCCAGATTGGGTGATATAGTTAGTGGAAACTAAGACCCAGTGTGTGGGTGTATTGAGTGAGGTTCAGCGGTGGATAGGAGCTGGATTACCTGTCTTGTGGATTTGATATGAAGCAGGCTTGAGAAGGCATTGATGTGTGCTGGTTAAATTGTGAGGAGGATATTTATATTCTATGGATTACATTGTGTTCTGGATTTATAAACATGTTCCGTTTGTCCGTGTTATTTCTGTAATAAAGGATTATGTGCGCCAACTCAATCTTGTTTCATGACTGGTGAAGGTGCACTGCTGGGGTGAGTTGGATTAAGAGACAGTTAGATAGCTCGATTGACACACCAGAAGCATCGTTACCTAGACAACGACCATCACACGCACGACTATATCACGAACATATCATCGTAAGACCTTCGTGATATTATCATCAAGAACGACGTGTGACATCTGGGGTCTCTCCGGCCAAGGACGACGGGGATATATTGATTATCTGGAAGGCTACCCACGGTCAAGAACAATATAGACATTGTTGTCATTCTGAGATATCTGTGGGCTCTTCGCTGAGAGAGGAGTTATTATCTGGTGACTTCGTTCCATCAATCTAACAAACCCTTGACAATTTGGATTGCGTGGCTTCAAGAGGGTAATGTGAACTCTTTGTGTGTGCGCCAGATAATTCACACAGACAGACGGGAGTAAAAACTCAAGCTAGCAGACAGTTCAAGTGAAGTTCACGACAGGTAAATTTGATACCAGACAGTAGTGCTCAAGCTAATGAAAAACCAGGATTAATCCAGAAGGGAGTGGGAATATCGAGCGTGTGTGTGTGTGTAAGATGCCACATCGAGGCAAAACTGTCAGTACGCTAGAAAAGACACGGCAGGTCAACGGAGAGTGAGAGGTGACGAGTTAGTCACTAGTCAAAACAGCACAGAGGAAATGTCGCGTGGACAGTGAGGTGTTTGCGACAAGAGCGGTCAGTCCTAGGTGTGTGTGTGTGTGTGACAGGACAGGATTGAAGACAGCGAGCAATTTCGTCGCAACATCATGTGCGTGGTGAGAATTTTGTGTGTGTGTGCTAAGGCAACGTACTGGGTGGGTCACGAGTCGACAGGTGAAGAAATTTTACCACAGCTAACACGACGGGGGAGGTCGGTAGAAATTGTGAGTTTCCACGGAAAAATCGGGTCAGCGCTGTTTACGAGGACAGCTGACAAAAGGGGTAGTAACGGTAACCCTACCACAGTTGGGTGGGACAGGACAGGTGTCTTTGTGAATAACGGGAAAAGTTTCCGGTCAGTTTACAGTGTGTATTATTGTGACAAAGATTACTGAAGTTGACCTGCGGGTCAAGGCTGGGGACAGTGGAAAGTTACTGCGATTTTCCATAGTGGAACCTGTGTTTACTGAGGATTGTTCACTGAAGGTGATAAAGAGAAATTGAGGTGGCATTGTGAGTTGGGGGTGGAAGGAGTAAAGGTACTCAGGAAAATTTCCACGGCCTATTGTGGTCAAGATGACTCATTGTGAATGAACAAAACAAGGCGTTTTGTGTGAAACCAGACTTTATTGTTCGTCTTTGTTAAAAGCCCTTTGTGTTCATTACTTTATAATCAGCAAACATTTTGACAACGAATGATGACGTGGCAGCTCCGCGAACATAGTTGCATACAGTTGCCAAAAAGAACTGACTGTACAGAGTGAAAGCGTTGAACATTTACTGCCATTTATTTGGTCTTTTCTCTTGGTGAATCTATAACATATATGATACAGCAAAGCGCCATCTCCGCAACGAAAGTAACAACATATCGAAAGAACACTTTGGATAATTATTATTACCGTCAATTTTTGCGACAGTTGGTACTTATGCTCACCACGCGAATGCAGTAACCACTCAATAAATCAATCAGTCATTTTGAAATCTAGTGTATGAGACATTTCCAGCGGATTGCGAATAACTATTAAAACGAACAAAATAAGGACTTTTATGAGATTTCACCATTGCATTGTTGTCGGCGTTTTTTTTTTTTTTTTGTTTCTTTTGCTCTCATCGTCCTAAGTATTGTTGTTGTGCGTTACGTAATTATTTATATGTGGTCCAGTGGTCGTAATAAGTAGGATATTTGTGCATTGTTTCGCGACGTACGGGAGACAAAGCAAAGAGAAATTGTCTTGGTACACATTGTATATTGTTGAGAGGCAGCTGACGAGTCAGTTTGTTTTGTGCGGTTGAGCATTGGGTCGTCTCGACTTTATACACGGTGTCCAAGTGTCTATCGTCAGATCTATGTACATTATTCATTTTATATTTGTTCTTTTTACTGTTTTCTCTTTACTGTTACATATGATATTTGATTTCTTTGGAAATATGGTATTGTTGTAATTCTTATGTTAATACAGCTTCTATCTAGATGGTATCTGTCAGTTTATATTATGCGCACGGTATGGTCTTTCATGGGCATGTTTATGTCAGTGGTTTTTATTTCTATGTAATCATCCGTCTGCGTTTCACCGGCCTATGCGTCTAGCGTTTAATAGTTGGCACTTAGTGTGTATCATTCATTTGTGTATGTATATGTATGTTTAAAACTATTTCCAGGAATTGTTCTACAGTTATTTGATATATATATATATATATATATATATATATATATATATATATATATATATATATATATATATATATATATATACGAGGGAGTATAGTTAATATTCCCCCCTCACTACCTAGTGCTTAAAGAGTGACTGGGTGAGTACAGAGTGATATTTTAGCACTACGAATTTACGTACACAGGGAGTGCTGGTGTACGTAGGGAAGTGACACAGACTAGCAGCAGAGTCTGTACATTTATAGTTGGCTGATTGACAGTAACGTGTCCACAAGTACAAGATGCCTAATTTAATGGACTATATTGAAGCAGGTGAACGAATAGGCCTGAAAGGTAAAGAGTTACAGGAGTATGCCGAAGCAAAAGAACAAAAACAGACGGAAAGAGAGGAGAGGCATAATGAACGCGAGGCAAAGCGTCTACAGGAAGAGACACAAGTAAAACTAGCTGAAATGGAAAACAAACGTCTACAGGAAGTAAAGCTAACTGAAATGGAAAACAAACGTCTACAGGAAGTAAAGTTAGCCGAAATAGAAAACAAGCGTCTACAGGAAGAGAGAGAGAGAGAGAGAGAGAGAGAGAGTCACAAATGGAACTTGAAAAGTTAAAACAAACAAATGCGGTGGAAATCGAGAAAGAGAAGATTAAGATGGAAGCTGAAATTGCACTCAGAAAATTAGAACTATCTTCGAAAGGTCAAAGTGAGGAAAGCAGAAGACCTTCGCAGTCGTCACAGAGACTAAAACTGCCATATTTTACGGACCGGGATAGCCTTGAATCCTATCTTGGGAGATTCGAATCGTCTGTAAAAACATTAGGCATTCCAGAAGCGGAGTATGTGATGCGACTTGGCGAGTTTCTTACGGGTAAGGCACTAGACACCATGTTCAATTTACCGGTAGAAGAAAGAAACAACTACACTATTTTACGTCAACGTCTGCTGACAAAGTTCCAACTAACTGAACATGGATATAGAACAAAGTTTAGACAGTTAGTGCCAGAGACAAATCAAGATTTCACAGACTTTTTTAACACAGTAAAGAACACATTTAACAAATGGATGGAGCTTGCAGAAGTAGGGGAAGATTTTAATAAATTAGTAGATCTAATGTTAGGAGACAAGGTAGTATCTGCATGCAATTCAAACTTAGTAGCTTTCTTTGAGGAACGTAAGCCAAAGGACATAGACACAATGTCACAGATAGGGCAAAACTACATGACTGCACATCCAAACAGTTCTATTGGTAAACTAATGAGTGAGGAAATAGTCTGTGCAGCGTACACTAAACAGGACCAGAATCCAGTTATTAGACCAAGATCGAAAAGTGTGGATTCAGCACAGAATTATGAACAACAAGAGTCTCAAGATAATGGTTTCCGTGGCAACCATGTTGGTAGAGCAGGACGGTACCCATACAAAAGTGGGAATTTCCAGAGACGTCCAAATAGTTATGCCGGATGCTGGAATTGTGGGAGCTGGAGACATAAGGCAGCACAATGTGATACACAACCATCAAGTGAGCCAACAAGTAACGCAAGGAAAGGAAGGAAATCATTTGTTTTAAATGTGGAAAGAAGGGGCACGTCAGCTATCATTGTACGATGAGGGAAACGGAGCATGCTAATGCAGCACAAGAAATTGAGACTATCAACAATGAAGATTGTAGTGGGTGCAAACCTATTTTTGAAAAAGGCGGTCAGCCAGTCTTAGTGTGTGGTCACACAGTTAAAGCAGGATCAGCAGTGCATGA
>OY992889.1:92092671-92151147 GCA_963921405.1 Cepaea hortensis | reverse complement strand
ATTCGTGGCTTAGAGGTTATGACTTTTCTCCGTAATCTCGTATACTCTCGCGGGTAACGTGATGACGGTTCAAATCAGCAGTGGTTCGAATCGCATCGGTAACTTACGGGGTATGTGAGCCGGCCGCTCAGAAAGCAATGGCAAACTACTGAGTGTAATCTTGCCAAGAGATCAACATACAGCTGAAAGATGCTGGTGTTGACATCTAAGTCCTGTAAAGGATATGCTAAAAAAAAAAAAAAAGCTGCATTACTTTGTGTTATTCTATATTGATAATATTGTTTACATTTCCACAGCTTTACTCCAGTTCCATTAATGTTATTTTGTAATGTTTAATTTAAAAACAAATGTTTTTTTACCACATTACACAGGTAATCTACGAATCTTTGACAGACCCATGTGTCCTACTCCACTTGCAAGTGGTTATGCGGTACTCACGCTTCCTCACCGGATCATGGATGCAGAGATTTTACGGAGACAGAAAAAGACACTTCGATGCAGTAAGCATTTTCATCTTATATATAAATTAGGATGTGCGTATCTCTGTCTGTCTGTATCTCTGTATGTATGTATGTCCTTTATACGCTCGCGAACGGGCCATCCGATTGAGATGAAATTTTCTACACGCCTTCCTCTCATTCCAGAGATGCCAACTGTCGTAGTTTTTGTTTCTTCTTCCTCCTCCTCCCTCCTCCCTCCTCCCCCTCCCAAAATACGTACGTCCAGGAAATGGTCTTCTACATAGACACTTCTCTCTGAGGTCCGCGATAACATATTAACCTGGTGGGATGGCAATCAATCTTCCTCATCCTCCCTCTACCTCCTCCCTCCTCCTCCTTCCTCCACATCCCTCCTCCTCCTCTCCCTCCTCCTCCTACTCTCTTCCTCTTCCCCCCCTCCTCCCCTCCCTCCTCCTTCTCCATCTCCTCCTCCCTTCTTCCTCCTCCCTCTTCCTCTCTCTCCCTCCTCCCTCTCCTCCTCCTCACCTCCTCACTTCTCCTCCTCCCTCCTCCTCCTCCTCCTCCTCCCTCCTCCTCCCTCCTCCTCTCTCCTCCTCCTCCCCCTCCTTCTCCTTCTCCTCCTCCTCCTCCCTCCTCCTTCTACCTCTTCCTCTCTCCACCTCCTCTCTCCTCACTCCTCCTCCTCTCCCTCCTCCTGCGTTCTCATCCCCTCCTCCTCCTCCTTCTCCTCTCCTCCCTCCCTCCTCCTCCCCCTCCCTCCTCCTCTCTCCTCCTCTTCCCTCCCTCCTCCTTCCTCCTCCTCCCTCTTCCTCCCTCCTCCTCCTGCGTTTCTCATCCTCCCTCCTCCTCCTTCTTCCTCCTCCCTCCTCCTCCCTCTCCCTCCTCCTCTCTCCTCCTCTTCCCTCCCCCTCCTCCTTCCTCCTCCTCCTCCTCTTCCTCCCTCCTCCTCCCTCCTTCTCCATTCTTCTCCTCCTCTGCCTTCCTCCTCCTACCCTCTTCCTCTTCCCCTCCTCCCTCTCCCTCCTCCATCCTCCTCCTCCCTCTTCCTCCATCTCCCTCCTCCTCCCTCTTCCTCCCTCTCCCTCCTCCATCCTCCTCCTCCCTCTTCCTCCTCCTTCTTCCATCCTCCTCCTCCCTCTTCCTCCTCCTTCTTCCTTCTCCTCCCTCCTCCTCCCTTTTCCCTCCCTCCTCCTCCTCCCTCTATATCCTCACTCCTCCTCCTCCCTCCTCCTCCTCCTCCCTCTACCTCCTCCCTCCTCCTCCTTCTTCCTTCTCCTCCCTCCTCCTCCCTTTTCCTCCCTCCTCCTCCTCCCTCTACCTCCTCCCTCCTCCTCCTTCCTCCTCCTCCCTCTTCCTCCTCCATCCTCCTCCTCCCGCTTCCTCCTCCTCCCTCTTCCTCCCTCTCCCTCCTCTTCCTCCTCCCTCTACCTCCTCCCTCTACCTCCTCCCTCCACCCTCCTCCACTTCCTTCTCCCTCTCCCTCCTCCCTCTTCCTTGTCCCTCTTCCTCCCTCCTCCTCCTTCCTCCTCCCCCTCCTCCTTCCTCCTCCTCCTCCCTCTACCTCCTCCCTCCTCCCTCCTCCTCCCTCCTCCTCCCTTCTCCTCTATCTCCCCCCTTCTCCCTCTCCTCCTCCCTCCTACTCCTCCTCCCTCCTCCTCCTCCCTCCTCTTCTTCTCTCCTCCTCCCTCCTCCTCCCTCCTCCTCCTCCTCCCTCTACCTCCTCTTCCCTCCTACTCCTCCCCCTCCTTCTCCCTCCTCCTCCTCCCTCCTCCTCCCTCTACCTCCTCCTCCCTTCACATTCCTCCTCCTCCCTCTTTCTCCTCCTCCCTCTCCTCCTCCTGCTCCCTCCTCCTCCCTCATCCTCCCTCCTTCTCCTCCCTCCTCCTCCTCCCTCCTCCTCCCCCTCCTCCTCCTAATCCCTCCTCCTCCCTCCTATTCCTCCCTACTCCTCCTGTCTCCGCCCTCCTCCTCCCTCCTCCATCTCCCTCTTCCTCCTCCCTCCTCCATTTACCCAAGACAGACAGACAGATAGTCGGTAACGGGAACGGGAACTTATATGACTACTTATATGAATTAAATGAGATGCTCCCCACCAGGGTCTGGGCGAAGCCGGGCAGGGTCAGCTAGTATTTTATAAAAAACATGTTCTTTTAGTTGCAGTCTTGTATATTATAGTATTGCTACAACAAACAAACATGTTAGTAGTTAGTAGTTTTATAATAGCAAACAGATGACATGCTTACAGAAATCAAATGAAATATTTTGTTTCCACTTACCTTCATAAAATAATCCACAATGAATCACAAATGAAGGTAAAGCACTTATTATATCCACCAAATATTAATATAAAAGCAATTGGATAAGATGTTTTTAGCTTTACTACATATATATGATTACAAAATTGCCTTCGTTAAGGGTTCTTTCAAAAGGAGACGGAAATCTGTTTACAAGGCTTAAGAGATTTTCAGACGTCACTGGAAGGTTTTAATGACAAAGAACATGTGTATTAGTTTTTTAATTAGTACTTGTAATACTACTACTATTAATTAGCACAACTATTAATTAATAGTTTGTTGCTTCTTTTTCTTTTCCAGGTTGGCAGGATGCTATCGTTAGAGAGTAGAAACAAATGGTGTTAACACTTCAAATTTATATATTTAATTAGCTGCCATTTTGATTTTTTTTTTTTTAATTTTAATTAGTGGCTATGGCTTAGGTGATAAGAATGAGAGAGGTGACGATGAATAGGCGAAGTGAGCAGGACAAAACCTGGTCTGGCACAGTCAAGGCCTGCATGCACTTATTTTAGCACTGGCGAAAGGTCGTGCAAGTTTATGGGGTTTATGTAGACAAATATTATGTTTAAAGGAAGTGTCATTTATGTTTGTAAATTTCATTCCTTTTGATCAAACAGTTTTCTCCCCCTCCCCCTTCTCCCCAGCCTCTCTCTCTCTCTCTCTCTCTCTCTCTCTCTCTCTCTCTCTCTCTCTCTCTCTCTCTCTCTCTCTCTCTCTCTCGCTCTCTCTCTCTCGCTCTCTCTCTCTCACTCTCTCTCTCAATGCTAAATGCTGGTGCAATTACTTTTGCACAGAGAATATTTAAAATATAATAACATGATAGTAATGCCTTGATTGATCACTACGCTTATTAATACTTATGTTCAAGCATTCTGCGGCTAGACATCTAAAAGAAAAGCACCCAGATACGCAAAGAGAAGGGGACATAAACACCTAATATTGTTACAAGGGAGACTACTAAACTTTGAGAAAGGAAATCTTATACCTAGTATGCTATCATAATCTAACACACAAATGTCTTGCCTTTATTGCGAAAATAAAACAATCAACACTTGAGTCTGATTTAATAAGACTTTTAATAATACTTTAGATTTTGTTATAAAATATTTTTGTTATCTTTAGATAATTACATTTTATAATCAAATTTTCTTTCTTTTGTCATTTATATTTAACTTTTAAGTTTGTACTTTCAATAACACGACACATGCTATTTAATATTATTTCCCCATTTGGGGAAACAACATTTTTTTACTGGCCTCCTAAGGCCACACACAATTTAAGGACAGTTAAACTGTGAAGATATATTTAGCTCCTGCGAAAAGTAAAGACATACTATACACAGACTAAGAACTGCATCTTACAAGGGAGACAACAAAGTGTGACATCCAAAATGAGAAGCAATATATATATATAACAATGTGGGTTTGTAGAAGGAAAGGGTACAGTAAATGCTGTGTATATGCTGCGAACAGTTATTGAACTTGCTATAGAATTAAACGAGGATATACACCTTTGCTTTATTGACTACACAAAGGCTTTTGATAGAGTTAGACATGTCAACATGGTGGATATGCTTGCAGACTTACAAATTGATGGGAAAGACATTAGACTTATAAAAAACATATATTGGAAACAACAAGCTGCCACAAGGATTGATAATGAAGAGGGACAATATCAACCTATTAAGAGAGGTGTTAGGCAGGGATGTGTAATGTCTCCAGATCTTTGTTTCCCTATACAGTGAAAATATTTCCCTATACTTCTGAATTTTAAATATTGAGCACAACCCACCACTGGCAACGCTGATCGTATTCTGGTATGAACCTAAGGCCTATCCACGTCAATATGGAAAACAACTTCTGAATTGTGTAATTTTTCTTTCCCCGTAAAATGGCGACAGCATAACAGTTTTTTATTTTTATTTTTCAGAGGACGCTGTTTTATGTTTTTCTGGGGAAGGTGTGCTTTTTTTTCGTGTCCATTTTAGGAAGTTTTTCTCAAGAAACCATGGGAGGCAGGTGGTGGATTAAATTTTGAGGGCAGCCGTCAGATTGTTGTTGATTATGGTCTCAAGTTTCATAACGGTAGACAGAAGATCTCTTTGACGAGACAATGGTTACGGTCTCCGGCCAGTATAGTTACTGCCTGGAAGGAAAGCAGTGGAAAACTACCTTCTTTAAGATGCCTAATTTATCATGATTCATCAGATCACAGAACTCACAAGAGAAGAACAGCAACACTAAAATTAGCAACAGGAAATATTCGTACTGTAAGCGAAGATGGAAAATTGGATAACATCAAACAAGAAATGGGAAGAGAGAATATTAATATATTAGGAATTTGCGAGACGAGATGAAATGGAACAGGGATTAAGACAGGAGAAGATTTTAAGATTACTTATTCTGAAAGAGTAGAAAGGCAAAGAAGTGTAGCAATTATCTTGGATCTGCAAACATCAAAATCTGTTAAAGGATAATAGGCAGTGTCAGACAGGGTTCTATTGGTAAAATTAATCGGCAGAACTTTTAACATAAACGTCATTCAAGTATATGCCCCAACAGGAGACAGCAATGAAGATAGTATAGAGGAATTTTATAATGACATAGAGAGTGCTTTGAAGAAATGTAAAAGTTCAGAAATAAATATCATAATGGGTGGCTTCAGCGCAAAAGTATGAGATTAAGGCAATGGAATGTAGATCAGCATGGCCGTATGGATAAGAGCTTGTGTTCTTAAACATCCAGAGTGCTGATGTGTTCAACCCCTACACCAGACAGTTGGACTAAAATGTTGACTATCGTCCTTGACTTGGGGACGTAAATTACAAGAACCTCTGAAGTTAGAGTGGGTTTGCCTGATGGCGAGGAACACTGGTAATAGGGAAAGCTAATCCACATGCAAAAATCAGTCCAGTGCTACTTGAAGTAGTGTGTATGAACTACGCTTGAGCTCAAAGAGAGCGAGCGAACACAGCAACAAAAAATCATAACACTGAACAAGGTCAGGGGTGAAGGACTTTTCTGGACTGAATCAACACTGAACAAGGCCAGGGGTGAAAGACTTTTCTGGACTGAATCAACACCACCCAACCCTTCCAATGATCAAAGGCTGTCTGTAGTCTCTCCCAAAAACAGACTTTTCTGGACTGAATCAACACCAGCCAACCCTTCCAATGATCAAAGGCTGCATGTAGTCTCTCCCAAAAACAGACTTTTCTGGACTGAATCAACACCAGCCAACCCTTCCAATGATCAAAGGCTGCCTGTAGTCTCTCCATAAAACAGACTTCCCAACCAACACAAAACAGTTGGTCAGTGTGTGCATTCTTTGAATGTCCTACTGGATGACAAATACTTGTAATTCTCATCACATCTCCAAGGTTCACATTCTCCACTGTGATGGGGCTGGCCAAGGACCACACACATGACATGCTTCAGGACAGAGAGAGCCACAACAAATCAGTGATGGACGACAGCCAGCAACACAGCTTAGCACTCACGCTTGATTAATATAAGTGTGCTGTTTGCCTACAGAGATGGAAAGAAAGTCATCACCACTTCCCAAATTTTCATGTTATTGACAGAAGTGAACAACTTGTGAGTGAATAATTTGTTAATCCCTTTTAGATCTCACCATTTTATGGTGAAACGATTTCAGCTGCGCTTTCCTCTTTTTCAAGACCAGTTTTACATACTAATACATTTTGAAAGTCAGCAAATCAAATGCTGTTGAACTCTTCAGCGTCTGGAGTTTATGTAAACATGTATTATTAAGCATGGGTTGCAGGAAACCGTCTAATCTACTGATTTAATTGGCCCCATCACTTCAAAAAAAAAAAAAAACTACATAAGCCAGATTTCTGCATTTATATGGTTAACCATTTTACATTCAATAGTTTGCCATTTATTTCTGAACACCTAGTGCTCGGACTTTGTTAAAAATCTAACACAAAGCGGTCTGTATTCTTCTTCTGCGTTCATTAAGAGTTTTTTTCAGACATAAATGGGAATGTCCCGAATGCTGTGATGTCGGTTCTTAAATCAATCAATCAATCAATCAATCAATCAATCAATCACACATAATTGTGTTGTCTGCTATACTTGTGCCTTTAGGCCAACACATACGACCTCTGCGGGCATTTGTTGACCGGGTTAACCTTCCCGGGTAGTACGGTCCGTATTCAAAATGCCTGCAGCTGATTTTGAATGAGGGATTGTGAATCACATTCACTATGCTTTGGCCATAAATGCTGGCTGAGGTTACTGCCACTTGCAACTAATGTTCCTAGAACTTCTATTTACAGTGAGTGCTTCTGGTAGATCAGGGGAAATTACCGTGATTATATTTAACTTTTTAAAATTGGAATCACAATTTTCAATGTGGAAAATTAAACTTGCAACATTTTGCACAGAATAGCAAATATGAGGCCTCATTGTGGAATTGTGTAAATTTGGCTTATGTGTTGCAACTGTACAAAGTAATAATCTCCACAGGACCGGCCTAAATGACCAGAATACTATCGATAGAGCTGTCTTATGGAACTGTATATGGTATATGCATATAAAGAATGAATAGTATGCATGGTTTAGAATGAATCCAGAATGTATATTTTGGTTATGTTGACTACGTCTGGTGTGCTGAATGTGTAGAAAGCATTAAGACATGGGGATAGCATAAGGAAACAATGAGGAGTGTTTACAGCTTAAAGATGTAAAGATGCTTTCTCCAATAAACATTTTTATGTTGTTTTATTGTAACACACGTACTCGCACATTTTGTGTATCATATTGTTGGTGTGCTGATTTTGCCTTGGTTTCAATGAAGTGCTGGCCAGATTTGAGTTCCTAACTATCATCATTATGTGCCATGCCGATAAGCGGGTCGATCATGTTTCGTTGTTTTACGCAATCACCAGAGTCGTGGATCAGCTCCGTGTTTTTGTCTCAATTATGTATGTGGCCAAACCATCCAGATATTTATCTCTCTGCCTTCCATTGTTCTTTACCCCTCAGTCTTGCTAGTTGTCACCAAATTCTCCAGTTTATTTCTTCTCACAAGATGCCCAAAAAATCTTGACAGTCTACGTCTAATTTCTCTAATCAATTTACAGTTTTCATGTATTTCTTATAGGACTTGCTCATTGGTTTTTCTGTCTGTCTGTGGTATTCTTTGCATTTTCCTCACAAACCACATTTTCACTGCCATTAGATGTTTTTCAGTTTGTCTGCTCATTGTCCACGTTTCACATCCTTACAAAAGCACGGGTTCTATGTAGCACTTCAGCACTCTTTTTCTTGTTGCAATTAACATATTTTTATTGGTCAATATGTTTCCCATCTTGCAAAAGGTTACCTTTGCCATATGGATTCTTGTTCTAATCTCTTCAAGGCACCTGCCATCAGATGTTATGAAAATTCCTACATATATACAGCATGGAAACGAATCATTGACAATTTTGCAGTTACAAGAGAAGAAAACTTTTGAACTAAAATGTGACAGAAAATGACTTAGAATACCATGGATCAAGCACATGCATTATTGAGTACGGGCTTTTGAACTAAAATGTGACAGAAAATGTCTTAGAATACCATGGATCAAGCACATGCATTATTGAGTACGGGCTTTTGAACTAAAATGTGACAGAAAATGTCTTAGAATACCATGGATCAAGCACATGTATGACTGAGTACGGGTAACAACCGTAGACTTATCGAGTGCCTGTTGATCTACACAAATATTTGGCTAGAACCATATACCCGGTACTCCCCAGTGGGTGGAGAAGGGTTCTGAACTGTACTTTCTCTTATGAAACGTCAGTGCTTTGCTTTGTTCAGGTGATAACAGGCGCCAAGTTATGTTTATACCAGTTAATCATTACTCACGGATTAAACAGGGTCGGAGAATCACGTGAAAATTAATGCAGACGTGTAAAAGTCTCAGAAACAGTGTTAGTCTGCTAAGGTGCAGTGAGAGAAACGCCATGCTTCACACCATGCCGCCCGAAGGTGGCGATGGCAAATCACATTGCCGCCAAAATCTTAATATTGTGTTAGAAAAGTGAACATGAGGGGTAGTAAATCAAATAACTCCACAGGAATTATAAAGAATATTCGCAATAAATAATAACCAGTAATAATATCCCAGTAAATACTTAATGGCGTTAACTGCATTTACAATCCACTAGCACTTGAAAGTGCTATTCAGCTTCCCTTCATTGAGCTGGGTCAGTGACTGCGTTTGTAATACTTTCCGTGACTTGAGAGGACCCGGCCATCTCACTCCCAGCGTGTCTCCGTGCCAATATGGTTATGCCGTCTGTCTCACGCTCTGAAAGTTGTGGGTATGAATCTGGTCTCCATCATTCGGTTCATGGGTGCAATTTCTTCGAGACTCCTGGGGGTTGTCGCTGGAACTGCAGAGTTTGTGCCTTGTGCGATGCTTTCGGCAGGTTGTCCCGTGGAATGAGACCAAGCCATGTGGGATAAAACCTGGTGCAATGATGTCGATTCTCTAGCCTGTCAACCGTGTAAACTCCCGGAAATCCTTCTAGGCATTGGTTAGAATGTTCTCAAGAACAACAAACATGTGAGGAATGCTCTCAAGAACAAGTGACATATGAGGAATGTTCTCAAGAACAACTGACATGTGAGGAATGTTCTCAAGAACAACTGACATATGAGGAATGTTCTCAAGAACAACTGACATATGAGGAATGTTCTCAAGAACATCTGATATATGAAGAATGTTCTCATGAACAACTGGTATGTAAGGAATGTTCTCTAGAACAACCAGTATGTGAGGAATGTTCTCTAGAACAACTAGTATGTGAGGAATGTTCTCAAGAACAACTGGTATGTGAGGAAAGTTCTATAGAACAACTGGTATGTGAGGAAAGTTCTCAAGAACAACTGGTATGTGAGGAATGTTCTCAAGAATAACTAGTATGTGAGGAAAGTTCTCAAGAACAACTGGTATGTGAGGAATGTTCTCTAGAACAACTAGTATGTAAGGACAGTTCTCAAGAACAACTGGTATGTGAGGAATGTTCTCAAAAACAACTGGTATGTGAGGAAAGTTCTCAAGAACAACTGGTATGTGAGGAATGTTCTCAAGAACAACTGGTATGTGAGGAAAGTTCTCAAGAACAACTAGTATGTGAGGAATGTTCTCAAGAACAACTAGTATGTGAGGAAAGTTCTCAAGAACAACTGCCATGTGAGGAATGTTCTCAAGAACAACTGGCATGTGAGGAATGTTCTCTAGAACAACTGACATGTGAAGATAAAATCGAAGCTATAAAAATATAGACTAAAGGAAGCATATTATGATAGGAGAATAAAACAACTTATTACAGAAACTGGGATTTAAGAAAACTGCTGAAAGGAATGAAGGCCAGAAAATTAAAGTATATCGGCCGTATAAGAAGGTAGGACCTCTAGTTAAAGGATGTGTTTGGGGTACAGGTGGTTGGAAAGCCTGGAGGAGGAGCAATCTAGTTGAGTGAACAACAACATCGGATGGCCTTGAAGAAGCATTTATGAACGCACCAAGACGATATGGGACATAGGAGGGCACATAGGAGGACATACTTGGGCCTAATTCCAGCAGGTCCGTGCGTGTTGTGCTGAATCGTGATCAGGTTACATTCTATTATGTTTCCCAGGATGTGAAGTTTCAGATCCGGTAAGGCACAGCCCGCTGGTTTAAATGCATAGAAGTTGCCGTGAAGTTGGAACAGCGACTAAATTAACTAACTTACTGTCTGAAGCTTCATACATCTGTATTTCATCTTTGCTGTCATTATCATGAGCTTTACCATTCCTATTACCATGGCATTACCATGACTGAGACCAAGGGAGTCTCTGTGGCGAAGTGGTCAAGCCGTTTGACTCGTTTTCCGAAGGTTGCTGGTTCGATTCCGGGCTGCGCCCTTCGGTTTACGAGTTAAATGTTTCGGAGACTCCTGTGGGTCGTCGCTTAAAGCTACGGAGGTCGTGCTTTATGCGACGCTTTCCGTGCTACGGAAAGAGACCGAGCCATATGGGATAAAACCCGGTGCAATGAAGTCGACCCTGTCGAATTTTAAGCGACTACCATGAGCTAGTCCTACTGCTATCAGACAGCTATCTTCCCGTCTGCCTGGCTAACTTGATTCAGCATCTTCACGATGTCCAGAATTTCACAACTCTGACACTAACAGCACCATCTATAAAAATACTTCTTAGAAACTCTTTTTCATAGAGGCCTCTCAATTTTGTGATGAAATGATTTTGTTAATGTCGGTCTTTATTGTTTATAATGAATTAAAAGCTGTCCAATCAGATGTTGAACTCATCACATTCTGAGAACATACTGTGGGGTGGTACATATAATAAATTAGAATAAGGACAAGTTTCGCTAGGGGTATTCAGTATGAATTGGGTCTAAATCCCAAACACGCCCTCTATGGGAAATAATATATTGGCTCGTAAAACCCCCAAGCATTGAACAAATCAGAAAAGGGTGCAAGTTCAACACTAATGCAGAAGAAATGTTTCCCACAGAAGGCTGGGAGATCCGGGAAGTTCTACCACAGACACCCGATTAACTAATCCCTCTACCCATAAGGTGTGTCTATGTGTAAGTGCCCCGCCCCACATTTAATCTCCCATATATATATATATATATATATATATATATATATATATATATATATATATATATATATATGAAGCCGCGTGACACGACACGGCTCCACAGGATGTTTGGCTGATGCAACAACAAGAAACCCCTCCCCTGCAGCTGGAGGATCATGGGTAATTTGAAAGGTTAAAAATTGAGCGCGCGTTTTTGCCCTGGGGATTCAGTGCTGGAGTGGCCTCAACGGCCGAAGGCCGCATTGACACCAAGCAGAGAGGGGGAATGTGATCGTCCCCCTCACACCATCTCCAGTCAGAAACCGTGTGTGTGTGACCAGCGCTAACCAGGTGTTGCCAAATATATTAATTCAGGTGCATAGACCTGTGAAACAAATAAGACAGTGAAGAGAGCCCGCAGAATATGGCTCGCAGAAACATTACTGCTGAAACACTGGTGCACGATGGTTGAGGTATGTTGCAAATCAAATTGCTTGCTTTTATTAACGAATGTAGGAAATTTGGGTCATAACTAGCCCCGCATGTGTTAATGGCCTAAGGTTTAGTAACAGATAATTAGAATAGTTGTTGAAGTTAAGAGATAGGTGTTAGAATAAT
Source organism: Cepaea hortensis (assembly GCA_963921405.1). Taxonomy (NCBI): domain Eukaryota; kingdom Metazoa; phylum Mollusca; class Gastropoda; order Stylommatophora; family Helicidae; genus Cepaea; species Cepaea hortensis. The sequence goes on along the minus strand of OY992889.1, from coordinate 92,139,156 downwards.
GTTAAGTCTTTGTGAAGGATGTAAATGAGACCTCCCCCGGATGAAACGGAAACAGCGAATAGGCCGTACCTATTAATAGATCGCCTGTTGGTTTTTTACTGCTGGCATTGGCAGGCAGCTAAAACGGAGAATGTAAACAAAGGCCAAGATTAGTGTTTTAGCTACAATTAGAAGTTCCTTTTGGGTGTAAGTAACATCTATAGGTACAAGAATATGTGTTGGTGTAGTTTAATTATTAATGACCAGCTGAGTTCACTTAAAATGGGGTAAATCAGGTGTTATGCTGCTAAATAAACCTCGGAAGTGCCTTTGAGCTGTAACTATAGATCAATAGGGTGTGTTATGTGTAGATAGCCTCTAAATGTGGACAGATATGTAGTTTAATAATTGGTAGCTGGTGCAGTATTCTCATCATAAGGCTGCATGAGTATTCCCTGACATATTGAATGCTGGGTTTGGCCACCATGAGAAATAATATGCTGTTAGTTATTCTGACCATTTATTGATTTGCTACCATTCTATTGACATGTCATGTTATATGTAATAACTGTGTGGGTAGGTTCAAACAATGTTGTCTCATTGAGGCCATGTATACAGCATGTGTCTGGCTGTCACACGCATCATGATATTGTTGTTGGGTCACTTGATGCTGAGATGTGATGTTCAACTGTCCCCATGTATGTTGCTGGTGCAGGGCTTAACTTGGCCAGTGTGAATAATGTGACAGACTGTGTCTGAATGATTGTATTGGTATATTATTAATTCATAGGCAGTTATTTTATAGTTTTTAAGTTGTTGTTAATATAGTAGTAATATTTAACAGTTGTTAAATATGTTTTTGGTTGTTTACTTTGATTGCAGGATGTGATTCCTGCCGAAGGGAACAACCCTGGGTCCTTAATTACCCCCCATTTTCCCTTACCTCACATTTTCCACCTCCCCTCCCAACTGATCCCATAGTCGAGCTTTCCATACCTTAGTTTGTTACTGCGTGGTTAAAGGTGTAGTTCCTGGTTCAACCTTTCACACTTATGTTTATACTTCTATTTTTGAAGTTGTGGTCTTGTTATTGTAATGTGTCCCAATCGGTTTGGGGACATGACTTTCACTGGCGGCATTAGGCACAATATTGGATTTGGCTGAGGCACAGGGGTTTGATAATATCTGGAGCTCAATCCACTGATTTTCCGCTGTGTACTACAGGGATCCATAGTGTTGTGTTGTGTCTCTCAGGGTGGTAAGTCCCGTCTCCGCACTGTAAGGCTCATACTCAGATTTAGAGTTGTGTTACTTTCTTTTTTCCAAGTAATGGTCTCTCTGTTGTCCAGTCCTGGTCAGCCGGCTGTATAGGTATCGTAGCAGAGTCTTAGGAGTACTCTGTAGGCTCGGCCACAACAGGCAGAGGTCTGGCTATATGCGGCAGACTGCCTATATGAATGTCAGTGATGTAGAGTGTTGATTGTCTTGTCCATAAGTAACCACACTTTGTCATCCGCATAGTTATGAATATGTGCTACAGTATTGGACAAAATAAAGACTGATGCGTATTGTTTTACCTTGTTTATCTAGTCTTTGCTGTTGTATTATGTTTAGTCTTTGTTGTCCCAGTAACGTTGGTTATTGTCGGTCGCATTCATTGATGTTGTTACAGTCCTGCAGTGTGATCTTTTGTCTGGGGTATACAATGGTATACCCTCCGCTCAAAGAACTCCTGGAAATCTTCTGTCTAATTTTCTATCCCTTTCTTTTGTTAACTGGAGGGAATATATAAGGTGCTATTTTTCTCTTTCTTCTTATTATCTTTTCTTCTCTGGCCTACTAAAAGTCAGTGTTGCGCTTCTTTGTCTTTGAGCACCCAAGAATAGGAAAATTATGTCCTCCTATCCTTTATATTCATTTTTCCTGTTATATATATATATATATATATATATATATATATATATATATATATATATATATATATAAACAATGACAAGTATCCACTGTCATGCACATCCACAGTATTATACAACAGAGGGACAACAACCAATATTAGACGCAACAACTGGATTACATGACAGAGGAAAACAGCCACTGTTAGACAAAAACAGTACAATGACTCACTGTATCACATAACAGTAACCATAACTGGACTATAAACATCAATTTTGGAACAACAGGTTAACAATGAAGTAACTTCAAGGCTTGGTTAAACCAAACAAACAAACAACTGTATTGTGAAAACATTTGGGTCTTGGACAAACCCTGTTGGCTACATTATGGTGACATATACATGAAAGAAATTATTCATATTCAGGCAATGCACACAAAGTATACAACCATACCAGAAGTCCTCAAAAATCCCCAAAAAAGGTTCACATCAAATACCTATGTCAAACACAAAACAAAGTAAATAATCCATACAAAGAAATAGATAAAGAAAATCTATCTAATCTGTCTCTAGAACTATCCTATGGGTCTGATGATGATGACTCCCTCTCCTTCAATATCCACTAGAAAAAGTCTGGCCATAATCACACTCTCTATAATCCAGGGAAATAGCTGCTTTGCATATATCCACCTATTCAGAAAATTGGGGATTGCACACACACACACACACACACACACACACACACACACACACACACACACACACACACACGGAGCTTTCACCTCCGGATCATATATCCAAAGCGAAAAACATGTAGGAGTAATCCATATGAATCCAAAGTGGATATACTGTAATCTCTCAAGTCACAGTTGCTAACTCACTGGGCTAGGAGCATTCCGGGGTGGTATAACAGACAGATATGAGTCGGAAACGTTCTGGCGTGGCGTGACAAATAGGAGGCCATGTGATTGATTCGATCAGGATCAGGCAAAAACACTTTCAGTATATCTTTGGATGAGGAGTGACATCACATTATCCATAGTATTTCCTGACAGAACTAACTTGAATTGGGCATGAATATTCCAGCCCTTTTCTGGGTTAAGATGTAGGTTATTCTTTCTTCAGCTGAATATACGACTTGATTGACCGGGAGTTGGTATAGTGCTTGATTGTTCATGTCTGGGATATGATGGATGAGAAGATTCAAAGGAAGCTGGGAGGCCACAAAATCAGTTGGTAAATCCATACTGGTAAATGATGGTGAATTCCAGACTATCCATGAGCCTCTGGAATATGACAGTTGAACGTGGAATCAGGCGGTGACTTTTAGAAGAGGGTATACGCTGAAAACCATCTAGGCCAGGCATGCCTCATGTCTTTGCAGACATTGAAAAGATTAACACCATCTGTAAGTTCCCAGAGGTAGGGAATTCACTTCAGCATATTCAAAATCCATTAATTATCCAGGCATTGACATTCAGGTTCAGGGTGTGTGGCAGTAACCAGCACTCTCTGTAGAATATTAGGGGTAGGCTGATAACCCAGTTTCCTGCCTCTAAATCCAAATAAGTTGACTATAATTCCAGTGCCAAACATGGTGACTAGTGCCAATACTCCACCGCCATCTCTAGCGCTGTATAGTGAAGAAGAACAGGGTCGATATCGATTAGTTATACAATCCAAACTTGGATAACAATGTATCATAATAAACTATACATATATATGATGAATAACAGAAAACTTTGTTAGTCTTTTACTAAACATGGTATGAACTCTCTATTGGGTATTACTCAACATCTCAAAGTAAAACCACAAGAGCATGGTGTCATTTCCCACTCACTTGAGATTATATATTATATATAGATATATCATACCAAATGGCAATCTTATAACCGCATTAAGCAGTAACAATAATGATCATAAAAGGTAAAATACTCATAGAAGAGAAAACATGGGAATCTTTTCCCATACAATTGAGATTATGTATATCATAAAAAAATGAAAATCCCATAACATCATTTATGAAAAAGACTACAAGACAATCACACCTCTGTGTATTTACAACAATGTAAACAAAATATTAACTGCTAAGTGCATTAAAAGTCAAGCGAGAATATCTCTCTCTCTCTCTCTCTCTCTCTCTCTCTATCTCTCTCTCTCTCTCTCTCTCTCTCTCTCTCTCTCTCTCTCTCTATATATATATATATATATATATATATATATATATATATATATATATATATATATATATATCTGTCTCTCTCTCTAACAAACTATTAAAGTTGTACAGATAGTAATATTTCTCTATCATAAGGGCAGAAATACAAAATATGCACTCCGGAAAAAACACTTTATAACACAGAGACCAGTTGTGAAAAATAAGCATATAGGAATAAAGTAAGTTCACAAAATCATCTCAGAAGGGTGACTCATAGCAAGATTATATTGTAAGCTTTCTGAAGGCTGAATGGACAAAATGGCGATGTCCAGGCTGCGTGACGCAAACCAACTTTTCAATGAAAGCGATTCTCATAATTTTCACATACAACTTCAATCATGATATTAGTTACATCAAAGCATTTATCCTAATACATAACATATGTTTTAAAATGCTCACCCGAAGCGAAGAGAATAAGTAGGCTATTAATTAACCCATTAACAATGGGTCACCCGCTAACGTGAAGAAAACATGGCGATTGACGAGACCGCTTTGTCTACCAAGCCTTTGTCTCGCTTAAGCCTTTGTTTCCGGGGCGCGGCCAATCACTGGCCTTAATTCAAACGAAAGTTAAGTACATTGATTCTCCCGTCGGGCTTTTTAATAGCCTTTACTTTTCAGGTAGCGCATCCTAGCAACGTCTGCTGGAAAAGACTGAGGGATGATGACATACATGTCACACATACATTAAACATAGATTCCAAGGAATTTTATTTATAACATGCCGCTTGTAGGACCATGTAGAGAATGCGAGGGGGGGGGGGGGCAAAGACTGAGAACCCTTATGCGGAAAGAATGATAAATGATATGGTACGGATCAGCAGGGGGTTCTGGAAAAATTTCGAAACTGAGAGGGAAGACCAGGAGAACTTTCAATCTGATAGCGATTGGAACGATTTGTAGTATGACCCTTCGCTGGCCGTTTAACGAGGGACGGAGCGCGTATGGGAATGACCTGAGTGCAGTGATGTTGGTTTTTAACTCAACGTTTCCCCGGGAAGGTTAACCCGGTCAACAAATGCCCGCAGATGTCGGATGTGTCGGCCTAACGGCGCAAGAACACAGCTCTGCTGTAAACAGGCACAACGCAATCACGTCCGAAAAAAGGTCTGGATGAAGGCAGAAGAAGAAGAAGAACTCAACTTTTCATAAACAAGTGTACCTCACGCCCCTGTGCGTCATGTGTGATTAGGGTTGCCAGGTACGTGGGCACCAAAAGGAGGACACAATAAGACAACCAAACAAAAAAAAGAGGACAAAGGAGGACATATTGAATGTTTCATTTAAATCGTTTCAGATTAAACCCACAATCAGTACAATTTTATTACAATAGCTGCCGATAAGTGTATCTTACTTTTAGTGAATCCACAAAGAAACAATCATGTTAAAAAATAAATATGAATTCAATGGAGGCCTTTTTCTCATTTTGCCATATTTTTTACTTTGCTTCAATTTTTTTTTTCAAAAACTGATTGGCAGATTGCAATGGAACTTTGCATTGTATTATTTACATTTTGTCATGAGCGTTTGTGAAACTAAGATTTAGTTTTTGTGCAGCATTCAATAAACCACACAAATTGTCAATGAAAATGTTGAAAATTGTTTTTAATTATGAACAAACAAACAAAAGTCGAGGGATATCATTAAAAGCTTCTGACAGAATATAAAGGTTCTATTTATGTAGACGTATACAAAAACTTAAATGAGTAAATTTACTGTTTTAGATCGTACTTAAGAAATCCAATATAGCCGTAGTTTATCTTGGTTTCCATGGCAACCGTTAAGTCAAAAGTCAATTTGACAGTATTTTATCAATCAGTATTCTTCAGTATCAAACCCTATACCATATCTGTGACGAAGTCCCCGGCTTCCTCATCATCTTTTGCTTAAATTGGGGGAAGAATCTCTTTTGAAACCCTTATGTAATTATAGAAGAATCTATATTCGTTTGTTTCTTATATATGTAAGTATAGATAGTCCACGTCTATAGCATAAATCAACTGCTATTTAATGTTATTACTCTAGTGGGAAATAATACGTTATAGTAGGATTGGGGGAGAGGCTGAATTTACAAAGTAGTGTACCCAGCCAAATCTACAAATTTGGCTACGACTATTTCACACTTTGGTCGGGAATTGTAACGACAACGAACTCCCTGGCACGACCACTTCCGGTCAGGAGAAAAATAGCTAAACTCGTTCTTTCGCAATCCAGACGTCGGTGTAGAAACAATATGCTAGTCGCTAGGCTCTATAGAATACTTACAAAGTGTTAAGAGTTTTATCTTTGGCACGTATTATGGCCATAAATATATTTAAAATATATTAGAGAGATACCTAGAGCAAAGTTTTGTACCTGACAAGTTCGGTCAGTAGATTAGAAGGGTAAGGAATAGTTATGTGTATCGATATAATATATTGCCGTGTGCGACCGAGATTTCCGTGTGTAGTTAAAGTTGGAAACCGCCGATAATAGGTTATTTTACCTAATTATTTACCATAATAATTATTTTACCGACTAAACTCGATCGCGTATATTATACTTCGTACAGGTAGTTTACTAAGCACGCAGGGAAAAGGGTAAAATGTGACTGTGTAGAAAATTACCTTTACATGAGGTTTAGAGAGGTGTACACGATGTGAGATAGTTGTAAACTTGATAAAGTCGGATAGAACCCAATTTTCGATTAGTCCGTATAGCAGTAGACTAGGCCATACTAATCGAGCCGTTAGTTTAGGAATAACACGAGACAGTTCCTAGTGATGATATTTCGAGGATGTGATAGTGATTGCGAATACTTAGAGATAATAATGAATATTTCGATGCCGCGAAAATAGGAAATCTTACTAAACACGTGTACGATGGTCAAATACTAGTGTGGTAGATCCTAGGCATGTTCGTTAATTCTTATCGGTGATTTCTCACCAATTCGCAGTCCTGTTCTTGCCTGCCACTCCATTAACTTTCAGCCTATCATATTCTATTATGATAATTACATAAACTGTGTATTTTAAAATATACGTTACATAGAACCATTATATTAAATATATGCTAGGATTATAGCTTCAGAATTTGAACATAAATATCTATAATATGTAATCTGTTTAATAGATTGTATATGTATCTACCTCTAGATTACTTTGTAATTATTGTATTTTAATAATATAATTATGATATGCATTATATGATTATATGTTTAATTATTACTGAATAATTATTATATTCACTTGTAAGGAAGCATAGAATGATTTTATTTAGCTGTTTTCCTTAAGTCAGTGATTTTCTATTTATCCTAGGATAGGGAATGCTAGGGAGCAGGGACAGATAGCTCATGCTATTTTGTTTCTGCAATTTTGTATGAGATGTTATTGGCCATCAGGAACAATCCAGGGTCGATGCTTACAGATGTCTCGACAGAAGAGTCACGTACTCTCACTATATTTCACAGATTTGACACCTTCAGCGCCAAGCTTTAGATGCACCAACCTGTGTGACTGACTCATTGTGGAGCATCACTCACCATCTCACTTATGCCTACTAAATAGGGTTTACACTCTCTGTGCAAGCCAGAGAACCAGAAGATAAGTGGCCAAACTTACCGTTGGCCACCACCACCATCTACATGCAAATAATACCAACCTTTGTCAGGCCATATTCTATGATTAAAATGCAACATTGGTAGTTTCTTAAATTTTACAACCACTAGTTGTTACCTTAATTAGTACCCTTAGTCATAGTAGAGTAAGAAGTTACGAAAGCTTGTCTCTGTTATATATTTTACTCTGTCTTTCTCCGTGTCGGTGAGAGTGATTAGAGTTTTGGCGTCCCGAGCTTTTTATTTCAGGCACGTAGCTAGACAACCTTGGCAGACTGTATGTATCAAACCAGTATAGTTGTACGCCATTCCTGTCTGCCTGAACACTGTCAGAAGATTAGACTTGTTCTGGGACCTTTACTCCGTCTAGAATTACGAGCTATTCAGTCTTGTCTTCTCCAGTGACGTATTTTACTATTCATAGAATGTCTATCCACAGCACTTTGATAAATTCCTTATCATCGTAGCTGACGCTACGCTACAATTGGTTGGCTATCGTCCGGTCTAGATAGTTCAAACTTTCAATCTTCTTTTACTAGAGATTCTAGTAAGGTGTTGCCTCACAGTAGATCTCAGTATTAAACTATACTAAGTAAAACTAGAGAAAGTAATAGTGACAATAGGTAGTATAACATAGCATAACTAAACACTAGATAGCCAATATAAGATAACATAACATAATATAACATAAGTTAACCTGGTTTCAAAAAAAGTTAGGGACAATATCATAAATGAGTGTGGGCTGACGGGTAAGTCCCTGTGTTGTATCGTCAGTTGTGTATGTGCATACTGTCAGTGAATGTATTACTTGCATAATTTCAGGACAGATCACTTAGGGTGAGTCAGTGTATTTCAGGGTGCTTCACATTATCCCAAATTTGTTAACAAATAATGTCTTCCGAAAAGCCACCTACGAAGGAGGAACTGCGAGAAGAAGGAACGTTGTTAGGGTATGAAGGTGTCGAATTGGGCAAGTATGTAAAAGAAGCAGAACGAGAGTGGAGAAGAGAACAAAGGGACATCATCAAGGATAGAGAGAAGGAAGAACGGGAGGAAAGAATGAAATTAAAAATCCAGATGGCAGAAATTGAATCCAGAGAGAAGATGCGACAGGTTGAATTGGACAACCAGTTGAAGCAAGCAGAAATTGACAAGGAGTTGAAGTTAGCTGAGCAGTTAAGACAGCATGAATTGGAACTCAGGAGATTGGAGTTGCAAAATCCGGATGCTTCCAGGTACAGTAGTGCTAGTTCTTCCCATCACAGTAGTGACATTTCTTCAGGACCGTCGTTCGCCCAAGGATCCATGAGCTTCCCACTGGCCCACTTCAACCCGAAGGAGGATCAGATGGATGAATACCTTGATCGCTTTGTCATCATGTGTGAAGCTTATAATCTGCCTAAAGAGAAATTTAATATCAAACTCTCCCAAGGACTCCGCGGCCCGGCTTTTGACGTATTTACAAAGCTTCCGCCAGGTCTTGAGCGGGACTTTGATACCCTCAAAAATGCTCTCTTACAAAGATTTGAATTAACCTCTGAAGCCTACAAGCTGAAGTTCCGTACAGCCAAAAGATCTCATGGAGAATCATTTGCGCAGTTCGCCTCACAACAACACACGTATTTTACGAAGTGGGTAGGACTGAGTAAATTTGATACTACCTATGAGGGGCTACAGGAAATGATGCTTGCAGATAATTTCAAAGAGGGTCTCCCGAAAGCTCTCCAAATGTTCATAGCTGAAAATGGTGGAGTTAGATTAGAAGAGATGATCTCACTAGCCGAAAGGTATTTAACTGCACATGGTGAGGCAGGTACTGCTAAACCTAGTCATACTGATAAGGCCCAAAATAATCCTTCCACACAGAATCAGGGTTATCAAAACAATAACTCTGCAGGTAAGGACAACAGGTGGCACACTGGTAGTCAACACCAAAATCCAGGTAATTACAATAGTAACCAGTCATCTAAACCTCAACAACCTACAGGTAATAGAGGGGGTAATCAATATTGTAAACATTGCAGAACAAATGACCACCATACGAGTTCTTGCAAAAACAAACCCCCTGTTCATTACACGGCTTGTTTGACTTTGGCGGATAAAACCCACCAATGGAGGACCCCTGGTGATAATCAAAGACCTCTAGTAGTTGAGACAGTTACTGTAAATGGGAGACAGGTACCGTGTTTATATGACACGGGTCTGGAGAGTGACGCGGCCATTGCAGCTCACTTGGTGAAACCTGGACAATTGACTGACCACAGTATTGAGTTAAGAGGTGCTACTCTGAGCTCTGAACCTAAACGGGTTAAGGTTACTAGGGTGAAGGTGACATCCAAATATGTCACGGAACAGTTTCTGCTGTTGTGCTAGATGATCCAGTATATCCCTTCATGTTAGGGCGAAAATATGTATATTTGGGTGAACCTAAGTCCACAACTTATACATGTGCTATGCAGACCCAGAATCAGGGCACCGCTTTGAGTGAACCCGAAATTCTTATCCACCCATTATCTCGGGAGATTAGGGCTGCCCAGGCAGCATGTCCCACTTTACAATCCTGCTTTGGCAAACTGCCAAAATCTAGAAATCCACCGGTAGCTGGTGATTTCTACGAAAAGGAAAAACTGTTATTCCGTAGGGCGGGAACTATGGATCAGGTCCACGAACAGTTTGTGGTACCCAAAAGGTATCGTAACCATGTCTTACAAATGGTACACTCCATCTCGGACAGTGGGCATATGGGGATGAAAGCAACCATCCAAAGGCTTTCTTTCTCATATTTCTGGCCGGGGATGACCTGGGATATCAAACGATATGTTAGGTCATGTAAAGAGGGCCATCTGGTTCCACCTACTCTTGGTAGAACTCCACCTAAGATAGGTGAACAAGTGTTAGTATTATCACCAAAGGGGGATAATCCTTTAGATATGGGTTGGCAGGGGCCATTCCTTATTACAGATAAGGTGTCTCGCACCCATTACACAATAGACATTCAGGGTAATCCGGAAGTCTTTCCCATGTATTTGATTAGGAAACAGGTAGACAGATTAACTGATCCACCGGTGCGTCTGATGGCGTTATCGGTGGCAATTGTGGTTGAAGGGAGAGATAACCAAGAGATGGGGTGTCCCCTGACACCTCAGGAGACAGTGAATGGTGTCTCTATCAACCTTGATTCGGAGACGTCTGAGTCAGGGAAGATGAGACAAATTCCAGAGTCGCATGCCCCGATGCGAACAGATAAGCCCGGATGGATTAAAGGTGACACAGTAAACATGATGATAAACCGTACTGACCCAGTCCGACAAAATCATTTACCTGTTACTGTGCCAACCAGTAACCCTTATTCCTATAGGGGAGAACACTCTCCGGGAATTCAGAATAGAGAAGATGGGTGGGGACGACCAGGTCGTCATAGGTTTCCATGGAAACGACATCAAGGGAGGAGGTTCCTTAGAAGGTGTCTTAGAAACGAAGAACCAGGGTTGAGTAGGAATTGCCCGACTAAAGAAGAGTTGGAGACTGGTTCATATGTCCCAGGGTTGTTGGAGTAAGTGCCAACAAAATCTGATGAGTGTGCTGGCTGGAGTAAAGTAAGAATTCTCGAACTTTACTTTCAACGGTGGGCATATGTGACGAAGTCCCCGGCTTCCTCATCATCTTTTGCTTAAATTGGGGGAAGAATCTCTTTTGAAACCCTTATGTAATTATAGAAGAATCTATATTCGTTTGTTTCTTATATATCTAAGTATAGATAGTCCACGTCTATAGCATAAATCAACTGCTATTTAATGTTATTACTCTAGTGGTAAATAATACGTTATAGTAGGATTGGGGGAGAGGCTGAATTTACAAAGTAGTGTACCCAGCCAAATCTACAAATTTGGCTACGACTATTTCACACTTTGGTCGGGAATTGTAACGACAACGAACTCCCTGGCACGACCACTTCCGGTCAGGAGAAAAATAGCTAAACTCGTTCTTTCGCAATCCAGACGTCGGTGTAGAAACAATATGCTAGTCGCTAGGCTCTATAGAATACTTACAAAGTGTTAAGAGTTTTATCTTTGGCACGTATTACGGCCATAAATATATTTAAAATATATTAGAGAGATACCTAGAGCAAAGTTTTGTACCTGACAAGTTCGGTCAGTAGATTAGAAGGGTAAGGAATAGTTATGTGTATCGATATAATATATTGCCGTGTGCGACCGAGATTTCCGTGTGTAGTTAAAGTTGGAAACCGCCGATAATAGGTTATTTTACCTAATTATTTACCATAATAATTATTTTACCGACTAAACTCGATCGCGTATATTATACTTCGTACAGGTAGTTTACTAAGCACGCAGGGAAAAGGGTAAAACGTAACTGTGTAGAAAATTACCTTTACATGAGGTTTAGAGAGGTGTACACGATGTGAGATAGTTGTAAACTTGATAAAGTCGGATAGAACCCAATTTTCGATTAGTCCGTATAGCAGTAGACTAGGCCATACTAATCGAGCCGTTAGTTTAGGAATAACACGAGGCAGTTCCTAGTGATGATATTTCGAGGATGTGATAGTGATTGCGAATACTTAGAGATAATAATGAATATTTCGATGCCGCGAAAATAGGAAATCTTACTAAACACGTGTACGATGGTCAAATACTAGTGTGGTAGATCCTAGGCATGTTCGTTAATTCTTATCGGTGATTTCTCACCAATTCGCAGTCCTGTTCTTGCCTGCCACTCCATTAACTTTCAGCCTATCATATTCTATTATGATAATTACATAAACTGTGTATTTTAAAATATACGTTACATAGAACCATTATATTAAATATATGCTAGGATTATAGCTTCAGAATTTGAACATAAATATCTATAATATGTAATCTGTTTAATAGATTGTATATGTATCTACCTCTAGATTACTTTGTAATTATTGTATTTTAATAATATAATTATGATATGCATTATATGATTATATGTTTAATTATTACTGAATAATTATTATATTCACTTGTAAGGAAGCATAGAATGATTTTATTTAGCTGTTTTCCTTAAGTCAGTGATTTTCTATTTATCCTAGGATAGGGAATGCTAGGGAGCAGGGACATATAGCTCATGCTATTTTGTTTCTGCAATTTTGTATGAGATGTTATTGGCCATCAGGAACAATCCAGGGTCGATGCTTACAGATGTCTCGACAGAAGAGTCACGTACTCTCACTATATTTCACAGATTTGACACCTTCAGCGCCAAGCTTTAGATGCGCCAAACTGTGTGACTGACTTATTGTGGAGCATCACTCACCATCTCACTTATGCCTACTAAATAGGGTTTACACTCTCTGTGCAAGCCAGAGAACCAGAAGATAAGTGGCCAAACTTACCGTTGGCCACCACCACCATCTACATGCAAATAATACCAACCTTTGTCAGGCCATATTCTATGATTAAAATGCAACATTGGTAGTTTCTTAAATTTTACAACCACTAGTTGTTACCTTAATTAGTACCCTTAGTCATAGTAGAGTAAGAAGTTACGAAAGCTTGTCTCTGTTATATATTTTACTCTGTCTTTCTCCGTGTCGGTGAGAGTGATTAGAGTTTTGGCGGCCCGAGCTTTTTATTTCAGGCACGTAGCTAGACAACCTTGGCAGACTGTATGTATCAAACCAGTATAGTTGTACGCCATTCCTGTCTGCCTGAACACTGTCAGAAGATTAGACTTGTTCTGGGACCTTTACTCCGTCTAGAATTACGAGCTATTCAGTCTTGTCTTCTCCAGTGACGTATTTTACTATTCATAGAATGTCTATCCACAGCACTTTGATAAATTCCTTATCATCGTAGCTGACGCTACGCTACAAGTGGTTGGCTATCGTCCGGTCTAGATAGTTCAAACTTTCAATCTTCTTTTACTAGAGATTCTAGTAAGGTGTTGCCTCACAGTAGATCTCAATATTAAACTATACTAAGTAAAACTAGAGAAAGTAATAGTGACAATAGGTAGTATAACATAGCATAACTAAACACTAGATAGCCAATATAAGATAACATAACATAATATAACATAAGTTAACCTGGTTTCAAAAAAAGTTAGGGACAATATCATAAATGAGTGTGGGCTGACGGGTAAGTCCCTGTGTTGTATCGTCAGTTGTGTATGTGCATACTGTCAGTGAATTTATTACTTGCATAATTTCAGGACAGATCACTTAGGGTGAGTCAGTGTATTTCAGGGTGCTTCACATTATCCCAAATTTGTTAACAAATAATGTCTTCCGAAAAGCCACCTACGAAGGAGGAACTGCGAGAAGAAGGAACGTTGTTAGGGTATGAAGGTGTCGAATTGGGCAAGTATGTAAAAGAAGCAGAACGAGAGTGGAGAAGAGAACAAAGGGACATCATCAAGGATAGAGAGAAGGAAGAACGGGAGGAAAGAATGAAATTAAAAATCCAGATGGCAGAAATTGAATCCAGAGAGAAGATGCGACAGGTTGAATTGGACAACCAGTTGAAGCAAGCAGAAATTGACAAGGAGTTGAAGTTAGCTGAGCAATTAAGACAGCATGAATTGGAACTCAGGAGATTGGAGTTGCAAAATCCGGATGCTTCCAGGTACAGTAGTGCTAGTTCTTCCCATCACAGTAGTGACATTTCTTCAGGACCGTCGTTCGCCCAAGGATCCATGAGCTTCCCACTGGCCCACTTCAACCCGAAGGAGGATCAGATGGATGAATACCTTGATCGCTTTGTCATCATGTGTGAAGCTTATAATCTGCCTAAAGAGAAATTTAATATCAAACTCTCCCAAGGACTCCGCGGCCCGGCTTTTGACGTATTTACAAAGCTTCCGCCAGGTCTTGAGCGGGACTTTGATACCCTCAAAAATGCTCTCTTACAAAGATTTGAATTAACCTCTGAAGCCTACAAGCTGAAGTTCCGTACAGCCAAAAGATCTCAGGGAGAATCATTTGCGCAGTTCGCCTCACAACAACACACGTATTTTACGAAGTGGGTAGGACTGAGTAAATTTGATACTACCTATGAGGGGCTACAGGAAATGATGCTTGCAGATAATTTCAAAGAGGGTCTCCCGAAAGCTCTCCAAATGTTCATAGCTGAAAATGGTGGAGTTAGATTAGAAGAGATGATCTCACTAGCCGAAAGGTATTTAACTGCACATGGTGAGGCAGGTACTGCTAAACCTAGTCATACTGATAAGGCCCAAAATAATCCTTCCACACAGAATCAGGGTTATCAAAACAATAACTCTGCAGGTAAGGACAACAGGTGGCACACTGGTAGTCAACACCAAAATCCAGGTAATTACAATAGTAACCAGGCATCTAAACCTCAACAACCTACAGGTAATAGAGGGGGTAATCAATATTGTAAACATCGCAGAACAAATGACCACCATACGAGTTCTTGCAAAAACAAACCCCCTGTTCATTACACGGCTTGTTTGACTTTGGCGGATAAAACCCACCAATGGAGGACCCCTGGTGATAATCAAAGACCTCCAGTAGTTGAGACAGTTACTGTAAATGGGAGACAGGTACCGTGTTTATATGACACGGGTCTGGAGAGTGACGCGGCCATTGCAGCTCACTTGGTGAAACCTGGACAATTGACTGACCACAGTATTGAGTTAAGAGGTGCTACTCTGAGCTCTGAACCTAAACGGGTTAAGGTTGCTAGGGTCAAGGTGACATCCAAATATGTCACCGGAACAGTTTCTGCTGTTGTGCTAGATGATCCAGTATATCCCTTCATGTTAGGGCGAAAATATGTATATTTGGGTGAACCTAAGTCCACAACTTATACATGTGCTATGCAGACCCAGAATCAGGGCACCGCTTTGAGTGAACCCGAAATTCTTATCCACCCATTATCTCGGGAGATTAGGGCTGCCCAGGCAGCATGTCCCACTTTACAATCCTGCTTTGGCAAACTGCCAAAATCTAGAAATCCACCGGTAGCTGGTGATTTCTACGAAAAGGAAAAACTGTTATTCCGTAGGGCGGGAACTATGGATCAGGTCCACGAACAGTTTGTGGTACCCAAAAGGTATCGTAACCATGTCTTACAAATGGTACACTCCATCTCGGACAGTGGGCATATGGGGATGAAAGCAACCATCCAAAGGCTTTCTTTCTCATATTTCTGGCCGGGGATGACCTGGGATATCAAACGATATGTTAGGTCATGTAAAGAGGGCCATCTGGTTCCACCTACTCTTGGTAGAACTCCACCTAAGATAGGTGAACAAGTGTTAGTATTATCACCAAAGGGGGATAATCCTTTAGATATGGGTTGGCAGGGGCCATTCCTTATTACAGATAAGGTGTCTCGCACCCATTACACAATAGACATTCAGGGTAATCCGGAAGTCTTTCCCATGTATTTGATTAGGAAACAGGTAGACAGATTAACTGATCCACCGGGGCGTCTGATGGCATTATCGGTGGCAATTGTGGTTGAAGGGAGAGATAACCAAGAGATGGGGTGTCCCCTGACACCTCAGGAGACAGTGAATGGTGTCTCTATCAACCTTGATTCGGAGACGTCTGAGTCAGGGAAGATGAGACGAATTCCAGAGTCGCATGCCCCGATGCGAACAGATAAGCCCGGATGGATTAAAGGTGACACAGTAAACATGATGATAAACCGTACTGACCCAGTCCGACAAAATCATTTACCTGTTACTGTGCCAACCAGGAACCCTTATTCCTATAGGGGAGAACACTCTCCGGGAATTCAGAATAGAGAAGATGGGTGGGGACGACCAGGTCGTCATAGGTTTCCATGGAAACGACATCAAGGGAGGAGGTTCCTTAGAAGGTGTCTTAGAAACGAAGAACCAGGGTTGAGTAGGAATTGCCCGACTAAAGAAGAGTTGGAGACTGGTTCATATGTCCCAGGGTTGTTGGAGTAAGTGCCAACAAAATCTGATGAGTGTGCTGGCTGGAGTAAAGTAAGAATTCTCGAACTTTACTTTCAACGGTGGGCATATGTGACGAAGTCCCCGGCTTCCTCATCATCTTTTGCTTAAATTGGGGGAAGAATCTCTTTTGAAACCCTTATGTAATTATAGAAGAATCTATGTTCGTTTGTTTCTTATATATCTAAGTATAGATAGTCCACGTCCATAGCATAAATCAACTGCTATTTAATGTTATTACTCTAGTGGGAAATAATACGTTATAGTAAGATTAGGGGAGAGGCTGAATTTACAAAGTAGTGTACCCAGCCAAATCTACAAATTTGGCTACGACTATTTCACACTTTGGTCGGGACATGTAACGACAACGAACTCCCTGGCACGACCACTTCCGGTCAGGAGAAAAATAGCTAAACTCGTTCTTTCGCAATCCAGACGTCGGTGTAGAAACAATATGCTAGTCGCTAGGCTCTATAGAATACTTACAAAGTGTTAAGAGTTTTATCTTTGGCACGTATTACGGCCATAAATATATTTAAAATATATTAGAGAGATACCTAGAGCAAAGTTTTGTACCTGACAAGTTCGGTCAGTAGATTAGAAGGGTAAGGAATAGTTATGTGTATCGATATAATATATTGCCGTGTGCGACCGAGATTTCCGTGTGTAGTTAAAGTTGGAAACCGCCGATAATAGGTTATTTTACCTAATTATTTACCATAATAATTATTTTACCGACTAAACTCGATCGCGTATATTATACTTCGTACAGGTAGTTTACTAAGCACGCAGGGAAAAGGGTAAAACGTAACTGTGTAGAAAATTACCTTTACATGAGGTTTAGAGAGGTGTACACGATGTGAGATAGTTGTAAACTTGATAAAGTCGGATAGAACCCAATTTTCGATTAGTCCGTATAGCAGTAGACTAGGCCATACTAATCGAGCCGTTAGTTTAGGAATAACACGAGGCAGTTCCTAGTGATGATATTTCGAGGATGTGATAGTGATTGCGAATACTTATAGATAATAATGAATATTTCGATGCCGCGAAAATAGGAAATCTTACTAAACACGTGTACGATGGTCAAATACTAGTGTGGTAGATCCTAGGCATGTTCGTTAATTCTTATCGGTGATTTCTCACCAATTCGCAGTCCTGTTCTTGCCTGCCACTCCATTAACTTTCAGCCTATCATATTCTATTATGATAATTACATAAACTGTGTATTTTAAAATATACGTTACATAGAACCATTATATTAAATATGTGCTAGGATTATAGCTTCAGAATTTGAACATAAATATCTATAATATGTAATCTGTTTAATAGATTGTATATGTATCTACCTCTAGATTACTTTGTAATTATTGTATTTTAATAATATAATTATGATATGCATTATATGATTATATGTTTAATTATTACTGAATAATTATTATATTCACTTGTAAGGAAGCATAGAATGATTTTATTTAGCTGTTTTCCTTAAGTCAGTGATTTTCTATTTATTCTAGGATAGGGAATGCTAGGGAGCAGGGACATATAGCTCATGCTATTTTGTTTCTGCAATTTTGTATGAGATGTTATTGGCCATCAGGAACAATCCAGGGTCGATGCTTACAGATGTCTCGACAGAAGAGTCACGTACTCTCACTATATTTCACAGATTTGACACCTTCAGCGCCAAGCTTTAGATGCGCCAACCTGTGTGACTGACTTATTGTGGAGCATCACTCACCATCTCACTTATGCCTACTAAATAGGGTTTACACTCTCTGTGCAAGCCAGAGAACCAGAAGATAAGTGGCCAAACTTACCGTTGGCCACCACCACCATCTACATGCAAATAATACCAACCTTTGTCAGGCCATATTCTATGATTAAAATGCAACATTGGTAGTTTCTTAAATTTTACAACCACTAGTTGTTACCTTAATTAGTACCCTTAGTCATAGTAGAGTAAGAAGTTACGAAAGCTTGTCTCTGTTATATATTTTACTCTGTCTTTCTCCGTGTCGGTGAGAGTGATTAGAGTTTTGGCGGCCCGAGCTTTTTATTTCAGGCACGTAGCTAGACAACCTTGGCAGACTGTATGTATCAAACCAGTATAGTTGTACGCCATTCCTGTCTGCCTGAACACTGTCAGAAGATTAGACTTGTTCTGGGACCTTTACTCCGTCTAGAATTACGAGCTATTCAGTCTTGTCTTCTCCAGTGACGTATTTTACTATTCATAGAATGTCTATCCACAGCACTTTGATAAATTCCTTATCATCGTAGCTGACGCTACGCTACAAGTGGTTGGCTATCGTCCGGTCTAGATAGTTCAAACTTTCAATCTTCTTTTACTAGAGATTCTAGTAAGGTGTTGCCTCACAGTAGATCTCAATATTAAACTATACTAAGTAAAACTAGAGAAAGTAATAGTGACAATAGGTAGTATAACATAGCATAACTAAACACTAGATAGCCAATATAAGATAACATAACATAATATAACATAAGTTAACCTGGTTTCAAAAAAAGTTAGGGACAATATCAAAAATGAGTGTGGGCTGACGGGTAAGTCCCTGTGTTGTATCGTCAGTTGTGTATGTGCATACTGTCAGTGAATTTATTACTTGCATAATTTCAGGACAGATCACTTAGGGTGAGTCAGTGTATTTCAGGGTGCTTCACATTATCCCAAATTTGTTAACAAATAATGTCTTCCGAAAAGCCACCTACGAAGGAGGAACTGCGAGAAGAAGGAACGTTGTTAGGGTATGAAGGTGTCGAATTGGGCAAGTATGTAAAAGAAGCAGAACGAGAGTGGAGAAGAGAACAAAGGGACATCATCAAGGATAGAGAGAAGGAAGAACGGGAGGAAAGAATGAAATTAAAAATCCAGATGGCAGAAATTGAATCCAGAGAGAAGATGCGACAGGTTGAATTGGACAACCAGTTGAAGCAAGCAGAAATTGACAAGGAGTTGAAGTTAGCTGAGCAGTTAAGACAGCATGAATTGGAACTCAGGAGATTGGAGTTGCAAAATCCGGATGCTTCCAGGTACAGTAGTGCTAGTTCTTCCCATCACAGTAGTGACATTTCTTCAGGACCGTCGTTCGCCCAAGGATCCATGAGCTTCCCACTGGCCCACTTCAACCCGAAGGAGGATCAGATGGATGAATACCTTGATCGCTTTGTCATCATGTGTGAAGCTTATAATCTGCCTAAAGAGAAATTTAATATCAAACTCTCCCAAGGACTCCGCGGCCCGGCTTTTGACGTATTTACAAAGCTTCCGCCAGGTCTTGAGCGGGACTTTGATACCCTCAAAAATGCTCTCTTACAAAGATTTGAATTAACCTCTGAAGCCTACAAGCTGAAGTTCCGTACAGCCAAAAGATCTCAGGGAGAATCATTTGCGCAGTTCGCCTCACAACAACACACGTATTTTACGAAGTGGGTAGGACTGAGTAAATTTGATACTACCTATGAGGGGCTACAGGAAATGATGCTTGCAGATAATTTCAAAGAGGGTCTCCCGAAAGCTCTCCAAATGTTCATAGCTGAAAATGGTGGAGTTAGATTAGAAGAGATGATCTCACTAGCCGAAAGGTATTTAACTGCACATGGTGAGGCAGGTACTGCTAAACCTAGTCATACTGATAAGGCCCAAAATAATCCTTCCACACAGAATCAGGGTTATCAAAACAATAACTCTGCAGGTAAGGACAACAGGTGGCACACTGGTAGTCAACACCAAAATCCAGGTAATTACAATAGTAACCAGGCATCTAAACCTCAACAACCTACAGGTAATAGAGGGGGTAATCAATATTGTAAACATTGCAGAACAAATGACCACCATACGAGTTCTTGCAAAAACAAACCCCCTGTTCATTACACGGCTTGTTTGACTTTGGCGGATAAAACCCACCAATGGAGGACCCCTGGTGATAATCAAAGACCTCCCGTAGTTGAGACAGTTACTGTAAATGGGAGACAGGTACCGTGTTTATATGACACGGGTCTGGAGAGTGACGCGGCCATTGCAGCTCACTTGGTGAAACCTGGACAATTGACTGACCACAGTATTGAGTTAAGAGGTGCTACTCTGAGCTCTGAACCTAAACGGGTTAAGGTTGCTAGGGTCAAGGTGACATCCAAATATGTCACCGGAACAGTTTCTGCTGTTGTGCTAGATGATCCAGTATATCCCTTCATGTTAGGGCGAAAATATGTATATTTGGGTGAACCTAAGTCCACAACTTATACATGTGCTATGCAGACCCAGAATCAGGGCACCGCTTTGAGTGAACCCGAAATTCTTATCCACCCATTATCTCGGGAGATTAGGGCTGCCCAGGCAGCATGTCCCACTTTACAATCCTGCTTTGGCAAACTGCCAAAATCTAGAAATCCACCGGTAGCTGGTGATTTCTACGAAAAGGAAAAACTGTTATTCCGTAGGGCGGGAACTATGGATCAGGTCCACGAACAGTTTGTGGTACCCAAAAGGTATCGTAACCATGTCTTACAAATGGTACACTCCATCTCGGACAGTGGGCATATGGGGATGAAAGCAACCATCCAAAGGCTTTCTTTCTCATATTTCTGGCCGGGGATGACCTGGGATATCAAACGATATGTTAGGTCATGTAAAGAGGGCCATCTGGTTCCACCTACTCTTGGTAGAACTCCACCTAAGATAGGTGAACAAGTGTTAGTATTATCACCAAAGGGGGATAATCCTTTAGATATGGGTTGGCAGGGGCCATTCCTTATTACAGATAAGGTGTCTCGCACCCATTACACAATAGACATTCAGGGTAATCCGGAAGTCTTTCCCATGTATTTGATTAGGAAACAGGTAGACAGATTAACTGATCCACCGGGGCGTCTGATGGCATTATCGGTGGCAATTGTGGTTGAAGGGAGAGATAACCAAGAGATGGGGTGTCCCCTGACACCTCAGGAGACAGTGAATGGTGTCTCTATCAACCTTGATTCGGAGACGTCTGAGTCAGGGAAGATGAGACGAATTCCAGAGTCGCATGCCCCGATGCGAACAGATAAGCCCGGATGGATTAAAGGTGACACAGTAAACATGATGATAAACCGTACTGACCCAGTCCGACAAAATCATTTACCTGTTACTGTGCCAACCAGGAACCCTTATTCCTATAGGGGAGAACACTCTCCGGGAATTCAGAATAGAGAAGATGGGTGGGGACGACCAGGTCGTCATAGGTTTCCATGGAAACGACATCAAGGGAGGAGGTTCCTTAGAAGGTGTCTTAGAAACGAAGAACCAGGGTTGAGTAGGAATTGCCCGACTAAAGAAGAGTTGGAGACTGGTTCATATGTCCCAGGGTTGTTGGAGTAAGTGCAAACAAAATCTGATGAGTGTGCTGGCTGGAGTAAAGTAAGAATTCTCGAACTTTACTTTCAACGGTGGGCATATGTGACGAAGTCCCCGGCTTCCTCATCATCTTTTGCTTAAATTGGGGGAAGAATCTCTTTTGAAACCCTTATGTAATTATAGAAGAATCTATATTCGTTTGTTTCTTATATATCTAAGTATAGATAGTCCACGTCTATAGCATAAATCAACTGCTATTTAATGTTATTACTCTAGTGGTAAATAATACGTTATAGTAAGATTGGGGGAGAGGCTGAATTTACAAAGTAGTGTACCCAGCCAAATCTACAAATTTGGCTACGACTATTTCACACTTTGGTAGGGAATTGTAACGACAACGAACTCCCTGGCACGACCACTTCCGGTCAGGAGAAAAATAGCTAAACTCGTTCTTTCGCAATCCAGACGTCGGTGTAGAAACAATATGCTAGTCGCTAGGCTCTATAGAATACTTACAAAGTGTTAAGAGTTTTATCTTTGGCACGTATTACGGACATAAATATATTTAAAATATATTAGAGAGATACCTAGAGCAAAGTTTTGTACCTGACAAGTTCGGTCAGTAGATTAGAAGGGTAAGGAATAGTTATGTGTATCGATATAATATATTGCCGTGTGCGACCGAGATTTCCGTGTGTAGTTAAAGTTGGAAACCGCCGATAATAGGTTATTTTACCTAATTATTTACCATAATAATTATTTTACCGACTAAACTCGATCGCGTATATTATACTTCGTACAGGTAGTTTACTAAGCACGCAGGGAAAAGGGTAAAACGTAACTGTGTAGAAAATTACCTTTACATGAGGTTTAGAGAGGTGTACACGATGTGAGATAGTTGTAAACTTGATAAAGTCGGATAGAACCCAATTTTCGATTAGTCCGTATAGCAGTAGACTAGGCCATACTAATCGAGCCGTTAGTTTAGGAATAACACGAGGCAGTTCCTAGTGATGATATTTCGAGGATGTGATAGTGATTGCGAATACTTAGAGATAATAATGAATATTTCGATGCCGCGAAAATAGGAAATCTTACTAAACACGTGTACGATGGTCAAATACTAGTGTGGTAGATCCTAGGCATGTTCGTTAATTCTTATCGGTGATTTCTCACCAATTCGCAGTCCTGTTCTTGCCTGCCACTCCATTAACTTTCAGCCTATCATATTCTATTATGATAATTACATAAACTGTGTATTTTAAAATATACGTTACATAGAACCATTATATTAAATATGTGCTAGGATTATAGCTTCAGAATTTGAACATAAATATCTATAATATGTAATCTGTTTAATAGATTGTATATGTATCTACCTCTAGATTACTTTGTAATTATTGTATTTTAATAATATAATTATGATATGCATTATATGATTATATGTTTAATTATTACTGAATAATTATTATATTCACTTGTAAGGAAGCATAGAATGATTTTATTTAGCTGTTTTCCTTAAGTCAGTGATTTTCTATTTATTCTAGGATAGGGAATGCTAGGGAGCAGGGACATATAGCTCATGCTATTTTGTTTCTGCAATTTTGTATGAGATGTTATTGGCCATCAGGAACAATCCAGGGTCGATGCTTACAGATGTCTCGACAGAAGAGTCACGTACTCTCACTATATTTCACAGATTTGACACCTTCAGCGCCAAGCTTTAGATGCGCCAACCTGTGTGACTGACTTATTGTGGAGCATCACTCACCATCTCACTTATGCCTACTAAATAGGGTTTACACTCTCTGTGCAAGCCAGAGAACCAGAAGATAAGTGGCCAAACTTACCGTTGGCCACCACCACCATCTACATGCAAATAATACCAACCTTTGTCAGGCCATATTCTATGATTAAAATGCAACATTGGTAGTTTCTTAAATTTTACAACCACTAGTTGTTACCTTAATTAGTACCCTTAGTCATAGTAGAGTAAGAAGTTACGAAAGCTTGTCTCTGTTATATATTTTACTCTGTCTTTCTCCGTGTCGGTGAGAGTGATTAGAGTTTTGGCGGCCCGAGCTTTTTATTTCAGGCACGTAGCTAGACAACCTTGGCAGACTGTATGTATCAAACCAGTATAGTTGTACGCCATTCCTGTCTGCCTGAACACTGTCAGAAGATTAGACTTGTTCTGGGACCTTTACTCCGTCTAGAATTACGAGCTATTCAGTCTTGTCTTCTCCAGTGACGTATTTTACTATTCATAGAATGTCTATCCACAGCACTTTGATAAATTCCTTATCATCGTAGCTGACGCTACGCTACAAGTGGTTGGCTATCGTCCGGTCTAGATAGTTCAAACTTTCAATCTTCTTTTACTAGAGATTCTAGTAAGGTGTTGCCTCACAGTAGATCTCAATATTAAACTATACTAAGTAAAACTAGAGAAAGTAATAGTGACAATAGGTAGTATAACATAGCATAACTAAACACTAGATAGCCAATATAAGATAACATAACATAATATAACATAAGTTAACCTGGTTTCAAAAAAAGTTAGGGACAATATCATAAATGAGTGTGGGCTGACGGGTAAGTCCCTGTGTTGTATCGTCAGTTGTGTATGTGCATACTGTCAGTGAATTTATTACTTGCATAATTTCAGGACAGATCACTTAGGGTGAGTCAGTGTATTTCAGGGTGCTTCACATTATCCCAAATTTGTTAACAAATAATGTCTTCCGAAAAGCCACCTACGAAGGAGGAACTGCGAGAAGAAGGAACGTTGTTAGGGTATGAAGGTGTCGAATTGGGCAAGTATGTAAAAGAAGCAGAACGAGAGTGGAGAAGAGAACAAAGGGACATCATCAAGGATAGAGAGAAGGAAGAACGGGAGGAAAGAATGAAATTAAAAATCCAGATGGCAGAAATTGAATCCAGAGAGAAGATGCGACAGGTTGAATTGGACAACCAGTTGAAGCAAGCAGAAATTGACAAGGAGTTGAAGTTAGCTGAGCAGTTAAGACAGCATGAATTGGAACTCAGGAGATTGGAGTTGCAAAATCCGGATGCTTCCAGGTACAGTAGTGCTAGTTCTTCCCATCACAGTAGTGACATTTCTTCAGGACCGTCGTTCGCCCAAGGATCCATGAGCTTCCCACTGGCCCACTTCAACCCGAAGGAGGATCAGATGGATGAATACCTTGATCGCTTTGTCATCATGTGTGAAGCTTATAATCTGCCTAAAGAGAAATTTAATATCAAACTCTCCCAAGGACTCCGCGGCCCGGCTTTTGACGTATTTACAAAGCTTCCGCCAGGTCTTGAGCGGGACTTTGATACCCTCAAAAATGCTCTCTTACAAAGATTTGAATTAACCTCTGAAGCCTACAAGCTGAAGTTCCGTACAGCCAAAAGATCTCAGGGAGAATCATTTGCGCAGTTCGCCTCACAACAACACACGTATTTTACGAAGTGGGTAGGACTGAGTAAATTTGATACTACCTATGAGGGGCTACAGGAAATGATGCTTGCAGATAATTTCAAAGAGGGTCTCCCGAAAGCTCTCCAAATGTTCATAGCTGAAAATGGTGGAGTTAGATTAGAAGAGATGATCTCACTAGCCGAAAGGTATTTAACTGCACATGGTGAGGCAGGTACTGCTAAACCTAGTCATACTGATAAGGCCCAAAATAATCCTTCCACACAGAATCAGGGTTATCAAAACAATAACTCTGCAGGTAAGGACAACAGGTGGCACACTGGTAGTCAACACCAAAATCCAGGTAATTACAATAGTAACCAGGCATCTAAACCTCAACAACCTACAGGTAATAGAGGGGGTAATCAATATTGTAAACATTGCAGAACAAATGACCACCATACGAGTTCTTGCAAAAACAAACCCCCTGTTCATTACACGGCTTGTTTGACTTTGGCGGATAAAACCCACCAATGGAGGACCCCTGGTGATAATCAAAGACCTCCCGTAGTTGAGACAGTTACTGTAAATGGGAGACAGGTACCGTGTTTATATGACACGGGTCTGGAGAGTGACGCGGCCATTGCAGCTCACTTGGTGAAACCTGGACAATTGACTGACCACAGTATTGAGTTAAGAGGTGCTACTCTGAGCTCTGAACCTAAACGGGTTAAGGTTGCTAGGGTCAAGGTGACATCCAAATATGTCACCGGAACAGTTTCTGCTGTTGTGCTAGATGATCCAGTATATCCCTTCATGTTAGGGCGAAAATATGTATATTTGGGTGAACCTAAGTCCACAACTTATACATGTGCTATGCAGACCCAGAATCAGGGCACCGCTTTGAGTGAACCCGAAATTCTTATCCACCCATTATCTCGGGAGATTAGGGCTGCCCAGGCAGCATGTCCCACTTTACAATCCTGCTTTGGCAAACTGCCAAAATCTAGAAATCCACCGGTAGCTGGTGATTTCTACGAAAAGGAAAAACTGTTATTCCGTAGGGCGGGAACTATGGATCAGGTCCACGAACAGTTTGTGGTACCCAAAAGGTATCGTAACCATGTCTTACAAAT
This sequence comes from Cepaea hortensis, assembly GCA_963921405.1. Lineage (NCBI taxonomy): Eukaryota > Metazoa > Mollusca > Gastropoda > Stylommatophora > Helicidae > Cepaea > Cepaea hortensis. Next base: position 92,112,620 of record OY992889.1, on the reverse strand, counting down.
GGTACACTCCATCTCGGACAGTGGGCATATGGGGATGAAAGCAACCATCCAAAGGCTTTCTTTCTCATATTTCTGGCCGGGGATGACCTGGGATATCAAACGATATGTTAGGTCATGTAAAGAGGGCCATCTGGTTCCACCTACTCTTGGTAGAACTCCACCTAAGATAGGTGAACAAGTGTTAGTATTATCACCAAAGGGGGATAATCCTTTAGATATGGGTTGGCAGGGGCCATTCCTTATTACAGATAAGGTGTCTCGCACCCATTACACAATAGACATTCAGGGTAATCCGGAAGTCTTTCCCATGTATTTGATTAGGAAACAGGTAGACAGATTAACTGATCAACCGGGGCGTCTGATGGCATTATCGGTGGCAATTGTGGTTGAAGGGAGAGATAACCAAGAGATGGGGTGTCCCCTGACACCTCAGGAGACAGTGAATGGTGTCTCTATCAACCTTGATTCGGAGACGTCTGAGTCAGGGAAGATGAGACGAATTCCAGAGTCGCATGCCCCGATGCGAACAGATAAGCCCGGATGGATTAAAGGTGACACAGTAAACATGATGATAAACCGTACTGACCCAGTCCGACAAAATCATTTACCTGTTACTGTGCCAACCAGGAACCCTTATTCCTATAGGGGAGAACACTCTCCGGGAATTCAGAATAGAGAAGATGGGTGGGGACGACCAGGTCGTCATAGGTTTCCATGGAAACGACATCAAGGGAGGAGGTTCCTTAGAAGGTGTCTTAGAAATGAAAAAGCAGGGTTGAGTAGGAATTGCCCGACTAAAGAAGAGTGGGAGACTGGTTCATATGTCCCAGGGTTGTTGGAGTAAGTGCCAACAAAATCTGATGAGTGTGCTGGCTGGAGTAAAGTAAGAATTCTCGAACTTTACTTTCAACGGTGGGCATATGTGACGAAGTCCCCGGCTTCCTCATCATCTTTTGCTTAAATTGGGGGAAGAATCTCTTTTGAAACCCTTATGTAATTATAGAAGAATCTATGTTCGTTTGTTTCTTATATATCTAAGTATAGATAGTCCACGTCTATAGCATAAATCAACTGCTATTTAATGTTATTACTCTAGTGGGAAATAATACGTTATAGTAAGATTGGGGGAGAGGCTGAATTTACAAAGTAGTGTACCCAGCCAAATCTACAAATTTGGCTACGACTATTTCACACTTTGGTCGGGACATGTAACGACAACGAACTCCCTGGCACGACCACTTCCGGTCAGGTGAAAAATAGCTAAACTCGTTCTTTCGCAATCCAGACGTCGGTGTAAAAACAATCTGCTAGTCGCTAGGCTCTATAGAATACTTACAAAGTGTTAAGAGTTTTATCTTTGGCACGTATTACGGCCATAAATATATTTAAAATATATTAGAGAGATACCTAGAGCAAAGTTTTGTACCTGACAAGTTCGGTCAGTAGATTAGAAGGGTAAGGAATAGTTATGTGTATCGATATAATATATTGCCGTGTACGCCCGAGATTTCCGTGTGTAGTTAAAGTTGGAAACCGCCGATAATAGGTTATATTACCTAATTATTTACCATAATAATTATTTTACCGACTAAACTCGATCGCGTATATTATACTTCGTACAGGTAGGTTACTAAGCACGCAGGGAAAAGGGTAAAACGTAACTGTGTAGAAAATTACCTTTACATGAGGTTTAGAGAGGTGTACACGATGTGAGATAGTTGTAAACTTGATAAAGTCGGATAGAACCCAATTTACGATTAGTCCGTATAGCAGTAGACTAGGCCATACTAATCGAGCCGTTAGTTTAGGAATAACACGAGGCAGTTCCTAGTGATGATATTTCGAGGATGTGATAGTGATTGCGAATACTTAGAGATAATAATGAATATTTCGATGCCGCGAAAATAGGAAATCTTACTAAACACGTGTACGATGGTCAAATACTAGTGTGGTAGATCCTAGGCATGTTCGTTAATTCTTATCGGTGATTTCTCACCAATTCGCAGTCCTGTTCTTGCCTGCCACTCCATTAACTTTCAGCCTATCATATTCTATTATGATAATTACATAAACTGTGTATTTTAAAATATACGTTACATAGAACCATTATATTAAATATATGCTAGGATTATAGCTTCATAATTTGAACATAAATATCTATAATATGTAATCTGTTTAATAGATTGTATATGTATCTACCTCTAGATTACTTTGTAATTATTGTTTTTTAATAATATAATTATGATATGCATTATATGATTATATGTTTAATTATTACTGAATAATTATTATATTCACTTGTAAGGAAGCATAGAATGATTTTATTTAGCTGTTTTCCTTAAGTCAGTGATTTTCTATTTATCCTAGGATAGGGAATGCTAGGGAGCAGGGACAGATAGCTCATGCTATTTTGTTTCTGCAATTTTGTATGAGATGTTATTGGCCATCAGGAACAATCCAGGGTCGATGCTTACAGATGTCTCGACAGAAGAGTCACGTACTCTCACTATATTTCACAGATTTGACACCTTCAGCGCCAAGCTTTAGATGCGCCAACCTGTGTGACTGACTCATTGTGGAGCATCACTCACCATCTCACTTATGCCTACTAAATAGGGTTTACACTCTCTGTGCAAGCCAGAGAACCGGAAGATAAGTGGCCAAACTTACCGTTGGCCACCACCACCATCTACATGCAAATAATACCAACCTTTGTCAGGCCATATTCTATGATTAAAATGCAACATTGGTAGTTTCTTAAATTTTACAACCACTAGTTGTTACCTTAATTAGTACCCTTAGTCATAGTAGAGTAAGAAGTTACGAAAGTTTGTCTCTGTTATATATTTTACTCTGTCTTTCTCCGTGTCGGTGAGAGTGATTAGAGTTTTGGGGGCTCGAGCTTTTTATTTCAGGCACGTAGCTAGACAACCTTGGCAGACTGTATGTATCAAACCAGTATAGTTGTACGCCATTCCTGTCTGCCTGAACACTGTCAGAAGATTAGACTTGTTCTGGGACCTTTACTCCGTCTAGAATTACGAGCTATTCAGTCTTGTCTTCTCCAGTGACGTATTTTACTATTCATAGAATGTCTATCCACAGCACTTTGATAAATTCCTTATCATCGTAGCTGACGCTACGCTACAATATCAGAACACAGAAATTAAATATTATAGAATCTAGATGAGATGAGATGAAGGAGAAGACTGAATATTAGCATTGTAGATATATGTAAGAACAGAGGACATTAATAATTATAACATCCGAGGGATATATAAACCATTCTCATGGAGAGAGAAAAAAAAAACGGGGGTATCATTTATAATGGATATATAAATAGGAGAAGAACAATGTGGATTTGTAGAAGGCCATCCATCATGTGCCTTGCCGATAAGCGTGGCCGGTCAAGTTTCGCCGTCTTACTCGATCACCAGAGTAGTGGATCAGCTCCGTGTTCCTGTCTCGACCATGCCATGTGGCCAAGCCTTCCAGGTATTTACCTCTTGGTCTTCCCCATGGTCTCTTCCCCTCGATCTTGCCATTTGTCACCAAGTTCTCCAAGTCATTTATTCTCATAACATGCCCAAAATATTTTGACTCTCTACGTCTAATGTCTCTAATCATTATACGATCTTCATTTGTTTCGTGAAAGACTTGTTCATTGGTTTTTCTGTCTGTCCATGGCATTCTTTTCGTTTTCTTCAGAAACCACAAAGGTTCAGTAAATGCGAAAGATTCTCAATGCCAATGAATTTCTTCGCCTCACGTTTTCTTGCCCAGGACTTCTTGAATGATATAAAGAATTAGACATGGCCGAGGACCAGAGTAACAATTTTGAAATGGCTGTCATCCTCGGGGATTTCAACGCCAGAGTAGCAACGAGAAGGTGAGTGGTGTTACTGGTGGCTATGGCCTAGGTGATAGGAATGAGAGAGATGACGATGAATAGGCGAAGTGAGCAGGACAAAACCTGGTCTGGCACAGTCAAGGCCTGCATGCACTTATTTTCGCACTGGCGAAACACAGGCCGTGCAAGTTTATGGGGTTTATGTAGACAAATATTATGTTTAAAGGAAGTGTCATTTATGTTTGTAAATTTCATTCTTTTTGATAAAATAGTTCTCCCCCTCTCCTCCTCCTTCTCTCTCTCTCTCTCTCTCTCTCTCTCTCTCTCGCTCTCTCTCGCTCTCTCTCGCTCTCTCTCTCTCTCTCTCTCTCTCTCTCTCAATGCCAAATGCTGGTGAAATTACGTTTACATAGAGAATATTTAAAATATAATAACATGATAGTAGTGCCTAGATTGATCACTACGCTTATTAATACTTATGTTGAAGCATTCTACGGAATTACTAGACATCTAAAAGAAAAGCACCTAGATACGCAATGAGTAGGGGGCATAAATATCTAATATTGTGACAAGGGAAATTACTTTAATTTGAAAAAGAAAATAATATATCTAGTATTTTATAATAATCTAACTTACAAATGTCTTTCTTTTTCTTTTAGAAATAAAAATTTTACTATGGAAGTTAGATTTAATAATCATTATGACAAGGCTATTAATTTTGTTATAAAATATGTTTGTTATATTTAAATAATTAGATTTTATAATCAAATTTTAACTTCTTTCATTTATATTTAATTCTTAAGTTAGTTAGTTAGTCGCGGTTCCAACTTCACAGCAACGGGTCGTCCCCATTATGCTCCATTCCTGTGCCAGTGAATATCAGACAAAATACTCCCCACTGCCCAATGTGAAAAGTGGAAAAGACAAGAGTCTCGACAAACAACAGCCCGCACAGATACACTGCATAATGCCGCCGCCAGAATGTCAACACAATAGTCCCCCACAAAACACCCAGTTCATTTCTGATGGAATCGGCAGTCATTTTCCTATCTGGATGTTTCCTAGATGTTCACCCACACAGTTCACGAAATACAGTTCATCGTCGACGGCAGTGGCAGTCAACCAGAAGCCCAGCAGCCACGCATTTCTGCATAAGGCAAAAACTGGTCAACTCTGGGACATAGCCATCTGTAATCGCTCCGAACATGCAGTCACGTTCCAAAAAACCTCAGGCAGATTCAAAAGCATTTCACATGAAACTCCTTATTAACCGCCAATAATAACCCCTAATTGGGGAAACATTTTTTAACTGGCCTCCTAGGGCCACACAAAATTTAGAGACAATTAACCACCCCACCCCATACTTTGATATGAATTGCTAACAATTTGATACATTTAGCTCCTGCGAAAAGTAAAGACATACTAGACACAGACTAAGAACTGCATCTTCAATCAATCAATCATGTGCCATGCCGGAAAGCGTGGGCGGTCATGACTCGCCATTTCATTCGATCACCAGAGTCGTGGATCGGCTCAGTGTTCCTGTCTCGTCCATGTCATGTGGCCAAGCCATCCAGGTATTTTCCTCTCGGTCTTCCTCTTGTTCTGTTCCCCTCGATCTTGCCAGTTGTCAATAAGTTCTCCAACCCATTTCTTCTCATAACATGTCCAAAAATTTTTGACTGTCTTCGTCTAATTTCTGTAATCAGTCTACGATTTTCATTTGTCTCATGTAGTACTTGGTCATTGGATTTTCTATCTGTCCATGGTATTCTTTGCATTTTCCTCAGAAACCACATTTCTGTAGCCATCAAATGTTTTTCAGCTTGACTGCACATTGTCCAAGTTTCACATCCATACAAAAGAACAGGCTCTATGCACCCCCTCAACACTCTTTTTCTTGTTTCAATTGACATCTTTTTATTGGTCAGAATGTTTTTCATCTTGCTAAAGGCTACTTTCGCCATGGCGATTCTTGTTCTAATCTCTTCAAGGCATCTCCCATCAGATGTGATGATTGTTCCGAGATAATTGTATCGATTCACTTGTTGAAGAATATTCCCATTTACTTGTATATTACATTGTGGTACTTCGTTCTTCCTAGTGACGACCATAACCTGTGTCTTCTTACAATTTAATTCCAACCCCAGTTGCATACTGTGTACAACAACCGCGTCTACTAATTGTTGCAGATCCTGTACATTGTCTGCAATCAAGACTGTATCATCTGCATATCTAATGTTATTGATGCTTCTTCTTCCAATGCTGATTCCATTTATATCTTCTATATTTTTGAAAATATGTTCACTGTATAGGGAGAAAGATCTGGAGACATTACACATCTCTGCCTAACACCTCTCTTAATAGGTTGCTATCTTACTGCATCTTACAAGGGTGAAAACAAAGTGTGACTTATTCAAAATGAGAAGCAATTCCAATTCCAAGTCCAATTTTCGAAAGAAAGAAAAAATTCAAAATTCAGTCTCGTCAAACCTGCTTCCTCAGCGTCGGTTATTGTTGAGATCCGTGGTTGAGTGGATTGTTAGTCCTAATTCATACTGGTTTTATTGGTTCCGCTCTGTTTGTCGGATAAAGTTCTCTTGTGCTGTCTGGTTATTTTCTTCTGTCTTATGCTGTGTTGTTCTCACCGGGGCTGGTGCCGGTATTGTTCAGTTCTCATAAGGACTCGATATTGGCAAAGACAGAGAATTTAAGTGCAGTCTCAGGTTGTTCTCCCGGTCAGCTGCCCGTCCTCCTCTACGTTCGCTTTCTTGTTTTCGTCATCGATTTATGGGTTGGTGCGACAACAAGACGACCAGATCTCCCCGTCATCCCCGTTCAGGTGCCCTTCCGTAAGAGCCAACTCACCATCCTGCCACTCACGCCGCCACTCAGGTTTTTTTTTTTTTACATTAAAGATATATGTGCATATATACGCACATACATTTAAAAAATAAACATTATAGACATATCTTCTTATATATAAAAAAGGATGTGCGTATCTCCGTATGTCCTTTATACGCTCGCGAACGGCCCATCCGATTGAGATGAAATTTTCTACACGCCTTCCTTTCATTCCAGAGATGCCAACTGTCGTAGTTTTTTTTTTTTTCTTCCTCCTCCTCCCTCCTCCCTCCTCCCCCTCCCAAAATACGTACGTCCAGGAAATGGTCTTCTACATAAACACTTCTCTCTGAGGTCCGCGATAACATATTAACCTGGTGGGATGGCAATCAATCATCCTACTACCTCCTCCCTCCTTCTCCCTTCTCCCTCTTCCTCCTCCCTCTTCCTCCCTCCGCCTCCTCCCACTCTCTACTCCTCCTTCCTCCTCCCTCCTCCTTCTCCTCCCTCCTTCTCCCTCTTCCTCCTCCCTCTTCCTCCCTCTTCCTGCTCCCTCCGCCTCCTCCCTCCGCCTACTCTCTCCTCCTCCTCCCTCCTCCTCCCTCTCCCTCCTCCTACTCCCTTCTCCTCCTCCTCCTCCTCCTCTCTCCTCCTCCCTCCTTCTCCCTCTTCCTCCTCCCTCCTCCTCCCCCTCCTCCTCCACCCTACTCCTCCCTCCTCTTCCTAATCCCTCGTCCTCCCTCCTATTCCTCCTGTCTCCTCCTCCCTCCTTCTCCCTCCTCCTTCTACCTCTTCCTCCCTCCTCCTCCCTCCACCTCCTCCCTCCTCCTCTCTCCTCCTCCTCCCTCCTCCTCCCTCTCCCTCCTCCCTTCCCATCCTCCCCCACCTACGTTCTCCTCCTCCCTCCTCCCTCCTCCTCCTTCTCCCTCCTCCTCCCCCTCCTCCTCCTCCTTCACCCTCCTCCTCCTCCTCCTTCACCATCCTCCCTGCTCCTCCTCCCTCCTCCTCATCCTCCCTCCTCCCTCCTCCTCCCTCCTCATCCCTCTTCCTCCTCCTCCTCCCTCCTCCCTCCTCCTTCTCCCCCTCTTTCTCTTAATCCCTCCTCCTCCCTTCTCCTCCCTCCTATTCATCCCTACTCCTCCTCCTCCCTCCCCCTCCTCTCTCCGCCTATCTCTTCCTCCCTCCTCCTCCCTCCTCTCTCTTCCTCCTCCCTCCTCTCTCTTCCTCCTCCCTCCTCCTCCCTCTTCCTCCTCCTCCTCCCTCCTCCTTCCTCCTGCTCTCTCCTCCTCCTCCCTTCTCCTCCCTTCTCCTCCTCCCCCTCCTACCCCTCCCTCCTCCCCCTCATCCGTCTTCCTCCCTCCTCCTTCTTCCTCCCTCCTCCTCCCCCTCCTCCCCCTCCTCCTCCCTCTCCTCCTCATCCCTCCTTCTCCATTCTCCTCCTCCCTCCTCCTCCTCTCTCTACCTCCTCCCTCCTCCTCCCTTCACATTCCTCCTCCTCCCTCTTCCTCCTCATCCCTCCTCCTCCTCTATCCTCCTCCCTCCTCCTCCTCCTCCCTCTACCTCCTCCCTCCTCCTCCCTTCACATTCCTCCTCCTCCCTCTTCCTCCTCCTCCCTCTCATCCTCTTCCCTCCTTCTCCTCCCTCCTCCTTCTCCCTCTTCCTCCTCCCTCTTCCACCCTCCGCCTCCTTCCTCCTCCCACTCTCTACTCCTCCCTCCTCCCTCCTCCTCCTCCCTCTTCCTCCCTCTTCCTGCTCCCTCCGCCTCCTCCCTCCGCCTACTCTCTCCTCCTCCTCCCTCCTCCTCCCTCTCCCTCCTCCTCCTCCCTCTCCTCCTCCTCCTCCTGCGATCTCCTCCTCCCTCCTTCTCCCTCTTCCTCCTCCCTCCTCCTCCCCCTCCTCCTCCACCCTACTCCTCCCTCCTCTTCCTAATCCCTCCTCCTCCCTCCTATTCCTCCTGTCTCCTCCTCCCTCCTCCTCCCTCCTCTTCCCTCCTCCACCTCCCTCTTCCTCCTCCCTCCTCCATTTACCCAAGACAGACAGACATACAGATAGTCGGGAACGGGATCTTATATGACTACTTATATGATTTAAATGAGATGCTCTCCACCATGGGCTGGGCCGGGTCAGACAGACAGACAGACAGACAGACAGATAGATAGACAGACAGACAGACAGACAGTCGGGAACGGGAGCTTATATGACTACTTATATGAATTAAATGAGATGCTCCCCACCAGAGTCTGGGCGAAGCCGGGCCGTGTCAGCTAGTAAATATATAAAATGTAAGGAGGTTATGTGCCCTTAACAATTCTGCAGATGAACTGTCTGACCAGCTCCTGTATTTCTGGGTTGCTGTTTATGTGTAGGCACTCTGTCATTGTCAATGGAGTCCCAGTTTTGACGAAGTGATCTCTTAGCTTCCTTCGTTCACTATTGTACTTGTCGCATGCTAGTAAATAGTGTTCAATGGTGTTGTTTTCTAGCCATGCTCTGCAAAATGGGTTTTCTCTTGTGTCTTTCCAGTTACCTAGCCTGATTCTCCACAGCTGTCTGTTTGTCGGTGCTTTCATTTTGGTCTTGACTTATGGCTTGTAGCTGGGTTCACCCAATACTTGGTATGCATGGCGACCTTTAGCACTGTCTCGCCACTGTTTCCTCCATTCCTGGAGAATGTAGTTTTTGATGATATTCTTCCCTTCTACTTTACCTAGGCCTGTGCTGATTTTATTATTGCTGGTTAGTCCTCGTTTCGCCGCTCTGTCTGCTTGTTCGTTTCCCGGCATACCCTTGTGGACTGGTATCCATCCGATGGTGACTTGGCATCCGATGTACCTGAGGTTGGTGGCTGTCGCTAATATCTCCTCTTTTATGTCGGGTCTGTTTCCTCTAGCGAAGTTCCCGATCGTTTGTACTGAGGACAGGGAGAGTCTGTTAATATACACAGTCTCAGTGGTGGTTTTTCAGCTGCAATCTCCAGGCCTTTCGTTATGGCTACCAGTTCTGTCGTGCATACTGCTGTTTGGTCTGTTAGTTTGAACTGTTTCTTCAGATTCCAGTCTGGGACCACTACTCCTGCTCCTACATGTCCATGTTCGCTCTTAGACCCGTCTAATCAATCAATCAATCAATCTGTATATATTATGAGGTTGTCCTTACTGATCTCTTGTATGTACGCCTCGGCCGCGTCTCTTGCATCTGTGTCCTCCGTGTCCCTGGTGATGGTCTTTGCCAGATTAGAGTCTGTGAATGGGACTGTTAGTTCCCATGGTGGGATTGTTGGCTTGAACCGGCTTGTCTGTTTCAGGGTTTCTGCTAGCTCGATTTCTTCCTTCATCTTCTCTGCTGCTTCCCATCCTGCCGGTCTTTGCAGTTTTACTATTGGGATGCCACCCCTTTTGCCGAGGTTGTCACTGAACGTTTGGTATCCAGGATGGCCTTCATCTTGTGCTACCTTTAGCCAGTAGTTATACGTCAGCTTTTTACGCCTCAGACTCAGTGGTAGTACACCCAGTGCTACCTCCATGGCTTCTTTGGATGTCCCTTTTCCAGCTCCTAGGATGGTGTTTAGCGCTTGGGTCTGTATGGTGTTTAGCCTCCTCTTGTTGGCTTCTGATGCTGAGTCGTACACAATGTTGCCATATTCTAGCTTGCCTCTGATAAATGCTTTATAGATCATCAGCATTGTTTTGGTGTGGGCACCCCAACCGTTACCTTTTATCACCACAGTAGGTTGCTTGCTTTCTTGCGTTTTTCTATTGTCTGGCATATATATTTTGACCAGTTCATCTGTTCGTCTATGGTCATTCCTAGGAAGACTGTGCTGCTTGTTCTATTAATAGTTTCCCCTTCTATCTCTATTTTGTAGTCCTTGTTAAAATTTATCTTCTTCTTGCTGTTAAATACCATACTGACTGTTTTATTGGTGTGAAACCCCATTTGTCCATCCATGCGGCTAGCTTGTTTATCTGTTTTTGCAGGGGTCCTCGTGTAGTCTTTGCCACTTTACCACTTCTCCATATGGCGCAGTCGTCCGCGATTTGAGATAGTCCTGTTTTCTGGTCTTGTATCTCCTCTGTTAGGTCATACACCAGTATTGAGAAGATTGTTGGTGAGATGACCGAGCCCTGGGGGATGCCGTTCTCTTGCACATATGTGTCGGATACCTCATTCCCTATCCTCACTGAGAAGCTTCTATCTTTGAGGAAGTTTTCTATGTATTTGTAGGTTCTTCCCACTATGCCTACTTTCTTTATCTTGATTAGTGCGGCTTCTCTCCAGCATTGATCGTACGCCTGGGCTAAGTCCAGGAATACAGCCAACGTCTTTTCCCCTCTCTTGAATCCTTTATTTACATGGTTTTCCAATTTGATGATCTAATCCATCGTGCACCTGTTGGCTCTTGTCGTGGATTTCCTTTATTGTGTCGTCCCTGGAGTGAGGGGAATCAACACCCACATTATTTTTAACCCCATATCATTATTCTGGAGAATCCACCAGATTCCGTCCACCACACTCCGTCAGTCAATGGATACCTCTTTCTCTCTCTCTCTCTCACCACTGGCTCATGCCCCCTCTCACACTTCCCCAAAACAACATACTAAACAACTCTAGATTCTAAAATTTAATAACACATTAATTTAATAAAGAAAAGTGTATGTATGTGCGAAGTGTATGTGTAGAATGTATGTCGTATACTCTAGTGTGTCTGCAGAATCAGACCGAACATCTCCTGAGCAAAGTCTGATTATCCCTGTAAGGATCACACAACATCATCATAGTCAGAATACGATAACCTCACCAAACGATGTGTCCCTCCTGCTAGATGTTGACTTCCTCCGGTAGCTTTTTGATAACCCAGATACGTGGTCACCAATCACGGATATAGTCCGATACTGATCCTGAATCGATAACACACCATGTTAGTAAATGTCCCTACTGTTCTGAGACTTAAAACATCCTTGCCTTGTGAAAACCCGGAACACTGTCCCTTGAAATAACATGATTCATTTTCTAAAGGTCCTACCGTTTCACAATTACACTGTTATTGTTTACATTCCCACAGGAATTCTAGTAATTGAGTAAAAGCACCAGGTTCATTGTTCCTGTTACCTAGATATTCATTATGGTTCTTTCTATATGTGATGTGGAAAGCAATCACGAGTGTTCTGTTCACATGTGGTTTTGAAAAATAATCTCACTATTGTTCCTTCTACATATGATGTGGAAAACAATCACTAGTGTTCTGTTCACATTTGGTTTTGAAAAATAATCTCACTACTGACTTCCATGATCCCTATCACTAAGAAGTCATCTGCTGGATACGTATATGTTTCGGCTCAACCGAGCCATGTTCCTTCAGACCCCTTTTATCATGGGCCCAGTGCAAAAGCTGCTGAATAACTCTGCCTGCACTAAGGTATCTATTATAGTAAACAGTGATGTTTCAGTTTCACCTGAGTAACCTGAGGGAACCTGTGAAAGAGAGAGAACACACCGGTGAGAGCAACCGGACACTGGCTCCTATTAGATGAGTGTAGGCCGACGGCCTCACTCAGATATATGACAGTGAACCAAACTCTGTCATGGGGCAGAGGATCTCATCACATCGGTCTAAATTAGGGTAAGACAAGGAAAGACCAAATGTAAAGTGCAGAACCCCAGTAGACCCCCACTGGAAGATCCCACCATTGGACATTTCCCCTATCCCCCAACCATCCTCAATCCTTCTAAATATCATCCCACTTCACTATTTCCAACCAGCTGTGCTAATTGACCTCTCACACTAGTTAGTTTTAACAATGCGATTGCCTACTGTCGCCGACACTCCTTGAATACCTAACCACAACTCAACAACAATCACCAGACTATCCTACATTATTTACATCTAAATACTATGTAGTAAATACCTTATGAACACTCAGCTCTATTCTGAATCGACTCTACACTTTGCCATGAAAGACACATGTTCCTCAACGTGAATTGATACAGAACACGCTAGAATCTTTTCTATATTAAAACAGAGCTAGTCGAAACACTTCAGCATGGTCAACTCCCTTGTTCACACTAACGGTAACAAATTCGGTTTTTAATACAGTCGGCGATTGTCCGAGTGACGTCATTCGATGCAAACACCAGGTGTTCTTAGCGGCAGCCAAATCAAGACGGTGCCCCTCCTTTCATCTTGCGATTCGGCAGAACAACATGCCGAAAAATTCCCGTTTCCTAGGGAATTCTCAAAGACTTGTAGTTTCCATTGATCCGACGTGAGTGTTTCTCCACTAGTAACAAACAATTGCAGCTGTGAATACAGACTGGTTCTCTGTTAGTTTATCATCTTATCGTTAACGACAGTGGTCCCGTGAAAGCTCTAAACCCGGATTGTGTATGGCTGTACAGTTCATTCTTCTCCAAGTAGAATGTTATTCTTTTATTTATCACAGTCTCCATAACTTTGCCCAGGTGCGATGTCAGCGAGATGGGGCGGCATGATTCTACCCTTGTTGGCCCTTTGGCTTGTTTCTTGATTGGGATCACCGTGGCTGTTTTCCACTGTCTGGGGATCTTTCCCGCCTGCCATATTACATTATACAGCTTAGAAAATGTTTTTATGGTGTTATTTGGGAGCTTTTTGAGGATAGTATAGTTTAGAATGTCCGCCCATGCCGCGGTTTTGGATTCTTCGTTTAGCGCTGTCATCACCTTATCTGTTGTGATGTCTGCATCCATAAAGTTATTCGATGTTCTCGTCTGCTGTGTCTTTTAACTCTTGCAACAGCTCCTCCCTTCTTTGTCTTTCTTTGCTTCCTAGTCTTTTGTTAGAGCAGACTTCGTGGGAGTATTCTCCGAACACTTTGGCTTTGTCCTGGTCTGTTACTGCTAGTTTCGTACTTTTGATGGTTGGGATTTTGCTGGCCTTTTTATTTCCTTGAATTGCTTTTATTTGTTTCCACACCTTTGTGGTAGGTGTATCTGGACTGACTGTCTGACAAAACTTTTTCCATTCCTTTTCTTTTGCATGTTTTACTGCTCTGTTTGCTTCGTTTCTGAATTTCTTGTTTTCTTCGAAATTCTCTTCTGTCCTTGCCTTTTTGTATTTCTGCAGAGCTCTTTTCCTATTTTGTTGTGCCGCTGTGCACTTGTCGTTCCACCAGTCCACTGGGTTTTTGTGCCATTGTTTTTGGGGTGTCTGGGGCTCTTTCTTACCCGGTCTTAGATTATCTGGCATATTTTTGTTAGGAATGTGTTTGGTTGCTATCCGCAGTATGTTTCTGGTCAGTCTCTCTGTATATGTATCAATGTCTTCCCGTTCCTGCTGCTCCAGGTCTGTGCTGGTCATCTCTTCTCTGAACTGCTCCCATTTTGCTTTCTTGAAGTGAAAGGTTGGCCTGTTGTTGTTGGCGCTTAGTTGGGGCTTTGTTCTGGTGTTGACTATTATGGGTAGGTGGTCTGTGTTCGTGTCCTCTGTCACTTCCCACTGGCTGCTTGCTAGACCTATGGTGGCTATTGTCAGGTCAATCGCTGTGTCTTGGCATTTGGGTGAGCTGGGTCAGTGACTGCATTTGTAATACTATCCGCGACTTGAGAGGACCCGGCCATCTCACTCCCATGGGTGCAATTTCTTCGAGACTTCTGGGGGTTGTCGCTGGAACTGCAGAGCTTATGCCTTGTGCGATGCTTTCGGCAGGCTGTCCCATGGAATGAGACCATGCCATGTGGGATAAAACCTGGTGCAATGTTGTCGATTCTCTAGCCGGTGAACCGTGTAAACTCCCGAAAATCCTTCCAGGCATTGGCTCAAGAACAACTGGCATATGAGGAATGTTCTCAAGAACAACTGGCATATGAGGAACGTTCTCATGAACAACTGACATGTGAGGAATATTCTCAAGAACAACTGACATGTGAAGAATGTTCTCTAGAACACCTGAAATGTGAAGAATGTTCTCAAGAACAAATGACATATGAGGAATGTTCTCAAGAACAACTGACATGTGAAGAATGGTCTCTAGAACAACTGACATGTGAGGAATGTTCTCAAGAACAACTAGCATTTGAGGAATGTTCTCAAGAACATCTAGCATATGAGGAATGTTCTCAAGAACAACTAGCATATGAGGAATGTTCTCAAGAACAACTGACATAGGAGGAATGTTCTCAAGAACAATTGGCATATGAGGAATGTTATCAAGAACAACTGGCATGTGAGGAATGTTCTCAAGAACAATTGGCATATGAGGAATGTTATCAAGAACAACTGGCATGTGAGGAATGTTCTCAAGAACAACTGACATGTGAAGAATGTTCTCTAGAATACCTGATATGTGAAGAATGTTCTCAAGAACAACTGACATATGAGGAATGTTCTCAAGAACAACTGACATGTGAAGAATGGTCTCTAGAACAACTGACATGTGAGGAATGTTCTCAAGAACGACTGGTATCTAAGAAATGTCCTCAAGAACAACTGGTATGTAAGGAATATTTTCAAGAACAACTAGTATGTGAGGAAAGTTCTCAACAACAACTAACATGTGAGGAATGTTCTCTAGAACAACTAGCATGTGAGGAATGTTCCTTAGAACAACTGGCATGTGAGGAATATTTTCTAGAACAACTGACATGTGAAGATAAAATCGAAGCTATAGAAAAATAGACTAAAGGGAAGAATATTATGATAGGAGAATAAAACAACTTATTACAGAAACTGGGATTTAAGAAAACTGCTGAAGGGAATGAAGTCCAGAAAATTAAGTTATATCGGCCGTATAAAAAGGTGGGACCTCTAGTTAAAGGATATGTTTGGAGTACAGTTTGTTGGAATGCCTGGAGTGAACAGTTGAGTGAACAACAACATGGGATAGCCTTGAGGAAGCATTTATGAACGCACCATGACGATATGGGATATTGGAGGACACATGACGTACTTGGGCCTAATTCCAGCATGTCAGTTCGTGTTGTGCTGAATCGTGATCAAGTTACATTCTACTTTCCATGATGTGAAGTTTTAGAACCGGTAAGGCACAACCCGCTAGTTTATATGCATAGAAAGGGGAAGTGGAGCTGTACAATGCAGTTCCCATGGAGATGGTACCTCGGTACGTTGTCGGGAGACAGGTGTTTACACTCCGGTGGACAAATTATAATTATTATTATTATTATTATTATTATTATTATTATTATTATTATTATTATTATTATTATTATTATTATTATTATATACAAAACACTGATCAGACCAGTTGTGCTGTATGGCTCTGAAACCTGGAGTACAACGAAAGGAGATGAAGCCTTGTTACAAACCTTTGAGAACAAAATTTTAAGACGCATCTTTGGACCCATTAGGGATACACAAAGTGGAGAGTGGAAAAGAAGAAGTAACAAAGACATTTATGATCTGTTTAAGTCCCCGCTAATCACTGGTATCATGAAGGCTAATAGACTACAATGGCAGGGGCATATAGAAAGAATGGAAGATAATAGGGAAACAAAACTCGCTTACACTCAGGAAATAAATGACCGTAGACCCCGAGGTAGACCAAGAAGGCGGTGGAGAGATAATACATGTACAGACCTACAAGCACTTGGAATCAACGACTGGCAAGAGAAGGTCCTCCAGAGAGACGAATGGAGACGGATTGTATTTGCAGCAAAGAACCTCAATGGCTCGGAACGCTGAAGAAGAAGATTATTATTATTACATTTAGTGTTTTCCTTTGGATTTCGTGTGATTTCCTCTGGAGTTCCTGTGAATAGTGTTTTCCTGTGGATTATGTGATGTTATTGTGTGTTCTTTGATTGGAAGTTTTCAAAAGAAGCCACGGAAGGCAGGTGGTGGATGAAATTTTGAGGGCAGCCTTCAGATATTTGTGCGTCATGGCCTCGAGTTTTACTACGGCAGGCAGAGGAACTCTTCTTGAGTCAATGGCTGCGGTCTCCGACCAGTAAGGTCACTGCCATAGAGGAAAGCAACGGCAAACTACCTCTTTAAAAGTGCCTAGTACATCATGATTCGCTTAAAGACTGATCATCGCAAGACAAGGACAGAGACGTTAAAATTAGCAACTTGGAACGTTAGGACGTTAAACAACGACGGAAAATTAGAGAACATAAAACAAGAAATTGAAAAGGAAAAAATTAATATTTTAGGTATGTGCGAAACGAGATGGACAGGATCGGGCATCAAGATAGATGACGATTTCAAGATTATTTATTCTGGAGGTGAAGATCGTCATAGGAGAGTGGCAATTATTTTGGACCGGAAAACATCAACATCTGTTCAAGGATATTGGGCTTTGTCGGACAGAGTTCTACTAGTTAAATTATGTGGCAGACCTTTTAGCATAAATATTATTCAAGTATATGCACCAACAGGAGAATCCAGTGAAGATAGTGTAGAATAATTTTATAATGACATAGAGGCTGCCTTAAAGAAATGTAAAAATTCAGAAATAAACATCATAATAGGGGACTTCAATGCAAAAGTAGGAAATCAAGGGGATAGATACACAGTAGGAAACTATGGTTTAGGAGAGAGAAATGAAAGAGGATACAGACTCGTGGAGTGGGCAAAAGAACAGAAAATGATTGTAGGAAACACCTGGTTCAAACAACACCCTAGAAGATTGTGGACATGGAGGAGTCCTGATAGCAGGATTAGAAACCAGACTGACTACATTCTCATTAGCAGAAGATTTAGAAACGCGCTAACAGTAGCAAAAACAGTTCCCAGTGCTGATTGTTATATTGACCACAGATTACTCACAGGAACATTGAGGATAAAGTTGAAGAAAGTCAAGTATATAACAGGAAACACTAAATATGATTTGTGTACATTGAGTAATGACAAAGAAATACAAAACAAATTCAACATAGAAGTACAGAACAGATTTGAAATATTGTCTGATCTAGAGATATTATTCCAGGATGTGGATGATCAATGGGAAACGTTGAAGAATTCAATCAATGTGGCTGCAGAAACAACTATTCCAAAATTAAAGAAGGTGGGTCGTAAGAAATGGATGACTGAAGAAATTTTACATCTCATGGAAACAAGAAGACTCAACAAAAATAATTCTGTCAAATATGAAGAAATCCACAGACAAGTCAAAATATTATGTAAGGAGGCAAAAGAATCATGGCTTGGGGAAAAGTGCTTAGAAATTGAAAACCATCACAACAGTCAAAATAGTAAATTAGTGCATAAAAGAATTCAGGAACTTACTAATAAAAGAACAAGTACATCAACAGGGTGTCTAAAAACTAGTGGGACAGTATCAGCCAATTAAGAGAGGTGTTAGGCAGGGATGTGTGATGTCTCCAGATCTTTTTTCCCTATACAGTGAAAATATTTTCAGAAATGTAGAGGATATAAATGGAATCAGCATTGGAGGACGAAACATCAATAACATTAGATATGCAGATGATACAGTATTGATTGCAGACAATGCGCAGGACCTGCAACAATTAGTAGATGCGGTTGTTGTACACAGTGAGCAGCTGGGGTTAGAATTAAATTGTAAAAAGGTTCAGGTTATGGTCGTCACTAGGTAGGAAGAAGTACCACAATGTAATATACAAGTAAATGGAAATATTCTTCAACAAGTGAATCGGTACAATTATCTTGGAACAGTCATAACATCTGATGGGAGATGCCTTGAAGAGATTAGAACAAGAATTAGCCTTTAGCAAGATGAAAAACATTCTGACCAATAAAAAGATGTCAATTGAAACGAGAAAAAGAGTGTTGAGGGGATACATAGAGTATGTTCTTTTGTATGAATGTGAAACTTGGACAATGGGCAGTCAAGCTGAAAAACATCTGATGTGGTTTCTGAGGAAAATGCAAAGAATACCATGGACAGACAGAAAAACCAATGACCATGTACTACAGGAGACAAATGAACATCGTAAACGTATTAGAGAAATTAGACATAGAAAGTCAAAATGTTTTGGACATGTTATGAGAAGAAATTGGTTGGAGAACTTGGTGATAACTGGCAAGATCGAAGGGAACAGACCAAGAGGCAGACCGAGAGGAAAATACCTGGATGGCTTGGCCACATGGCATGGACGAGACAGGAACACTGAGCTGATCCACGACACTGGTGATCGAGTGAAATGGCGAGTCATGACCGCCCACGCTTTCCGGCATGGCACATGATTGATTGATTGATTTGTTATTATAATCTGTCACTTTAATAATTAAATCAATAACAAGTGCATAAGACTGAAGCAATTATCTTAATAGCAAACGAATATGAAATTAATGAAACTTTACACATTTCAATCAGGAAATATATAAGACTAGCTGACGACTCGGCCCGGCGTTGCCAGTCCTCTGGCGGGGAGCGTCTCATTTAATTCATATAAGTAGTCATTATACATTCAAATACATTTCTCTATGCGTACAGAGTACGCGTTCGGCCCCTGCTCCCGTTCCCGTTGCTCGTCTGTTTCTGATGCTCCCGTTCCCGTTACTCGTCTGTTTCTGATGCTCCCGTTCCCGTTGCTCGTCTGTTTCTAAAGCTCGTAATGCCTATTTTCTTTCCTGTAAAC
Organism: Cepaea hortensis; assembly: GCA_963921405.1. Taxonomy (NCBI): domain Eukaryota; kingdom Metazoa; phylum Mollusca; class Gastropoda; order Stylommatophora; family Helicidae; genus Cepaea; species Cepaea hortensis. The sequence continues at coordinate 92,093,371 of OY992889.1, read as the reverse complement.
ATTAAAAATTGATTTTAAATTACCAAACTATTTCAGTTGGATCCGCGAAAGTGAGAGCAACATCTGTACAAAATTTCATCTCAATCGGATGGACTGTTCGGGAACGCATAAAGGACACACACACACAAAGAACCATTATAAGTAGCTATAACTTTTCATAATTATTTTCTGATTTAATCAGAGAGTGAGTTCCCTTGGAGCAAGATGGCGGGACATTTCTTCGTCTGTTTCTGAAGCTCGTAATGCCTTTTTCTTTCGTGCTTGAGGAAATATTTTTGATTTTAACCTAACTAACTATGTCAGTTAGATTCGCGGGAGTGAGAACAACATCTGTACAAAATTTCATCTCAATCGGATGGACCGTTCCGGAACGCATAAACGACACAATCAAACAAACAAACATTCTCTTTTATATATATACCAGCTGACCTGGCCCGGCTTCGCCCGGGCCCTGGCGGGAATCTATCTATCTATCTATCTATCTATCTATCTATCTATCTATCTATCTATCTATCTATCTATCTATCTATCTATCTATCTATCTATCTATCTATCTATCTATCTATCTATCTATCTATCTATCTATCTATCTATCTATCTATCTATCTATCTATCTATCTATCTATCTATCTATCTATCTATCTATCTATCTATCTATCTATCTATCTATCTATCTATCTATCTATCTATCTATCTATCT